>CM075968.1:37467014-37536225 GCA_038048745.1 Coluber constrictor foxii | reverse complement strand
CTAAAAGCAAAAGGAGGGGCTCAACTCAACAGACACAAAACTCTCCCCAAATTCAAGTCAGCACGTGGTCTTCTCCATTAAAGGACCTGACTTCTTGTGTTGAATGTCCACCTTCCATAGAGGTAGCCCTCAATTTATGACCCAACTGAAACCCACAAGGAGATTCTTACAGGAGTCCCATCCAATTGTACAACCTTCTTTGCCATGGGTTGCTAAGCAAATAACTGCAGTTGTTAAGTGAATCATGCAGTCGTTAAGGGAATCTGAGCTCCCCCATTGACTTTGTAGATAGCAAGCTGGGATGGTCATAGAGAGGGAGTGCATGAAAAGGCGGTGCTGAAACCATAGAAAATATATTCCTTGGCTGTGCTCGCTTTGGCAGCCCATATACTAAAATTGGAGTGATACGGAGAAGATTAGCATGGCCCCTGCGTAAGGATCGCATGCAGATTCATGAAGCGTTTGAGAAAGAAAGAAAGAAAGAAAGAAAGAAAGAAAGAAAGGAAGGAAGGAAGGAAGGAAGGAAGGAAGGAAGAAAGAAAGAAAGAAAGAAAGAAAGAAAGAAAGAAAGAAAGAAAGAAAGAAAGAAAGAAAGAAAGAAAGAAAGAAAGAAAGAAAGAAAGACATTCCCTGGCTGTGTGCAATTCTTTTGTGAAACCATCTGCAACCCATGTTAAGCGAAGCGTTCAAGGAAGGCTGAGCCATCTTCTGGTTTTTGTCACAGTTCCCCATAAGGTGGAATCACTGTGCACTGATCATTGCTATCATAAGACAAACAATAATAGTCAGCCTCATCTTCTGATCGAACGTTCGAGATGGATAAAGTGGCCGAATTGGAGGAAGAATCAACAGAACCAGAAAATCGCTCAGGGATGCCAGAAGGTCTCTCACTATCTTTATAGATCACTGCTAGGGGTTTAGTGCCATTCTGTTGATACCAGCTGACCCAGTAGCTAGAAATGTCATCCCCTGCCCTGGTACAGGTGATGCTGACTGTTCCTCCAGGGGATACCGACAGAGAAGGTGGCTGAGTCATGGTGAACTGGGCCATGGCTCCTGCAGGGGAGAGAAAGGGGATGAAATGCACCTTAGATTCAGTCAAAGAGAAATGCATTTATTCAGCTGCAAAAAAGGAAAAAAAGGGAGAGGAGAAAGGAATGATGAATATCTAAAAAATCTTCGAAGGAAGAGAAGAAGATGAGTGATTTTTGCCAGTCAACAGGATACTTTACCAGTGAAGTAAGTGATGAGAAAGAGGAGGAAGAGAAATAATTGGGCCATGGCAGAGAAATGGGCAAGAATTGATCTTCTGAAACCAAACTTCCTTCTAGGTGCACCTCTTCTCCCCACGCTTAAATTGAGCTGCGAGAAAGAGAGGCTGAAAAGGCATGCAAATCCCCTTCCTGTTCCTCCCTTTTAAAGCCCCTAGATCTATTTCCAGGACAAAGACAAGGGGTGGCTGGCAGGAGATTTCATTGGTGAGTCTCCAATGAAGGAAGAAGGAGAAAAGAGAGACTCCGACTCCACCTCTCTTCCCATAACATCCAGAATTGATCTCTATTGTAGGATTCCCAGATATCAACATGTTGGAACCTAAGCAAAGGATGTGATGGACAGGTAGATCATTACAAAGAGGGGGTCCCGGCAGTAAGCTGTCCCCATGCCATGAAAGCTTTAGAAGGAGGACTAGAACCTTGAATGGCTCCAAGAGGCTTACTGGGAGTTAGTGCAACGCAGGAAACAGAAGTGTAACTTGGATTACCAGACACTTCTTCAAGTACTTTCAGTTTATAGACACTCTTCAAGGGCAAGACCTGTGGACTGCACCTTGCAGTACTCCATTCGGGAGGTAACCCAAAGCTGATCCCCCCAATTCAGTGAAGTGACTTGGCTGCAAAGTCAGTGTAAGATTTGCTCAAAACCAAGAGATGGCTTTCCCACTTCCCTTAAAACACACTAAGCCCTCCCGCAAATTTCCAAACCAAACTCAATTCCTCCATCTGGTCATATCCATTCAAGGACCTGAGTCAATCTGTTGTATGAAAACTACCCAGTCAGGTAGTCCTTGACTTATGACCACAGTGAAGAAGTCAGGACTCAAAAGCATGAGGTGGCTGGCAGGAGATTTCATTGGGGAGTCTCCACGGAAGGAGACAGGGAATGAGTAGAGATTCTAACCCCGTGTCTCTTCCGTTAGCATCCTGAATTGATCTGTCTTTAGGATTCCCAGATCTCAGTATGTCGGAACCCAAGCAAAGGATCCGATGGACAGGTAGATCATTGGAAAGAGGTGATCTCTGCAGTAAGCTTCCCTCATACCATGAAAGCTTTAGAATGAGGTCATAACGTGATGACATGAAAAGAGGATGCCAAAAATGTTGAAAATACCTTCCCTGGCTGTGTGCAATTCTTTTGTGAAACCATCTGCAACCCATGTTGAGTGAAGCGTTCAAAGAAGACAGAGCCACCTTCTGGTTTTTGTCACAGTTCCCCATAAGGTGGAATCACTGTGCGCTGATCATTGCTATCACCAGAAAAACAGTAATAGTCAGCCTCGTCTTCTGGTTGAACGCTGGAGATGGACAAGGTGGCTGTATTAGAGGAAGTATCGACAGAACCAGAAAATCGCTCAGAGATTCCAGAAGGTCTCTTACTATCTTCATAGATCACTGCTAGGATTTTAGTATCAGGTTTCTGCTGATACCACTCCACATAATGGTCAGAAAAGCTGCCCCCTGCCCTGGTACAGGTGATCCTGACTGTTCCTCCAGGGGATACTGACAGAGAAGGTGGCTGAGTCATGGTGAACTGGGCCAAGGCTCCTGCAGGGGGAAGAAAAGGGATAAAGTGCATCTGAGATGCAATCAGAGGGAAAAGTTTTAATTCAGCTGAAAGAAAGGAAAAAAGGGGTGAGGAGAAGGGAATAATTCCAGCAAGGTAGAAATCTTCCAAGGAAAAAAAAGATGACCATCTTTGCCAGTCAACAGGATACTTTACCCGTGAAGTACGCGAGGAGGAAGAGGAGGAAGAGAAACTGTTGGGCCATGGCAGAGAAACGGACAAGGACTGATCTTCTGAAACTAAACTTCCTTCTAGGTGGACCTCTTCTCCTTACGCTTAAGTTGAGCTGCGAGAAAGAGAGGCTGCAAAGCCATGCAAATCCCCTTCCTGTTCCTCCCTTTTAAAGCCTCTAGATCCATTTCTAGGACAAAGTCAAGAGTTGATTGGCAGATTCCATTGGTGAGTCTCCAATGAAGGAGGAAGGAGGAAGGGAAAGACTAGAGAGTCCAACTCGACCTCTCTTCCCATAACATCCTGAATTGATCTGTATTTTAGGATCCCCAGAATTCAAAAGTTTGGAACCTAAGCAAAGAATATGATGGGCAAGTGGACCGTTGGAAAGACGTGGTCTCTACAGTAAGATGCCCCCATGTCATGAAAGCTTTAGAAGGAGGATAAGAACCTTGAATGGCCTACAGAAACATATGAGTTGTTAGTGCAGCTCATGAAGCAAAGGTGTAACTTCTGATACCTTTTCAACTATGGTCTGCTTATGGTTTACTTTCAGGGAAACCCAACTGATATTATGTTGGAGTAACAGTCCATTTGAGAAGTGACCAAAGCATGTGAGACCATAAGCACTGTATCCTTCTCCAGGAAAGGACGCAACTCCTGCACAACACAAATTGTACAACACTCCTTCTGGAGTTGACTGTCATCTGCTCCTCAAACAGGAGCTGGGATTTCAGATAAGGCCCCTGTAATGGAATGCATGGTTGACCTTGAGGAAAGGAAGGAAGAGATGCTGCAAGGGAAACAATCAGATAAGAGGAGCAGGAGCCCAGAATCACTTAATAGTCGTAAGAAGAATCTGAGGAAAGATCCACCCTTAAGGTTCCAACCAATAGGAGGTGTCAATGGGACTTTTCTACTTTCAAGCTTGCAGAGGTTACGTTAATATAGCCTTACAACGAAGTAGGTTTAGTTTATCTTGAGTTGGAGGATTGACTTCTCCTGAATGCATATTGGTGTTCTTAGACATTGCACAATCACAAATAGGATCAAGGATGGAAAATCACAACATCCAGAAGGTCCAAAACCTCAAACACGTTCAATTTCAAGAGTAGAGTTGCACTTTATTCTATCCCATTCATCCCTACGTCCTCCAGACACAAAGATAGAACCTCCCCAGTAACCAAGTGATGGCTTGAATGAGGTCCTCAGCCCCTTACCCAGCATAGAAGTCTGAAGGTCAGTGCAGAAACATCCTAGAAATTGGACTTTTTCCACTATCCAAAGAGAAATGATGGGAAAGGAGGCAACAAGGTCTGGTAGAGGATTAGTTCACCTCTGAAGGAAAGATGGAGAGAGGCACCATAAGGCCATGAAAGGATGGATCAAACACTAAGCAACCACACACAATCACACAAAACACACACATTTTACTCCACATATGTCAACTCCATTCATGTTCTCCAAGACTGGTTCAATGCCCTTTTTACAGCCCGATACCAAACCTGTTATTTTTATTCTTTACTAAAAATCGGCATGCGTAGCCACCTGCCCCAATGAGAAGTGAAACTTCAGAGAAGGGTTAATGTGCTTTCTTAGCTCTTTGGCAATTTCTCTTTTCACTGTGATTTGGGGGCCCCCATCAGGCCACGAAGAGCAATGATCAGCCTCGTCTTCTGCATGGAAGTGGGAGAGGGAGGAGTGGCTGAATTGGACAAAGGGTCAGGAGAACCAGAAAAATCACTCAAGGATTAGAGAAGAGAAGAATACCTTTGCAAATTAAATTTCTCAGTGGAGGATTGTATCTGGGGAATAAGAAAGCCAAGAGAAGCTGAGATGCCATCAGGTAGAAATGCAGTTTATTAAGTTTAGGGAAGTAGAAAGGAGGAGAGGAGAGGTCCAGATTGCCACGAAACTACAAATGTTCCTAAGAGGAGAATTAAACATTGAGCTCCTCCTACAAAGAGATATCTTACTACAGGGGTAGGGGAGGAGTAAGAAACATTTGGGCCATGGCAGAGAAGTGGGCAACCATTAAAACTGTGAAAGCAACATTTCATTTCAATTGTTCCTTTCCCGACATTTAAATTAAGTTGCAAGAAGAAGGGTTGCAAAATAAAGCAAATGTTTCCTCATTCTATCCATTTTTTAGGGGTCCCCTTCATCCATTGTGTTGAATGGACACCTTCCATACAGGTGACCCTCAATTTACAACACAACTACAACCCGCAAGGACATTCTTACAGGAGTCACAGCCAATTGTACGACTTCCTTTGCCATTGGTCGTTAAGCAAATAACTGCTGTTGTTAAGGGAATCATGCAGTCGTTAAGGGAATCTGGGTTCCCCCAATTGACTTTGATTGGAGATAGCCAGCTGGGATGGTCATAGAGAGGGAGTGCATGAAAAGTCGGTGGTGAAACCATAGAAAATACATTCCCTGGCAGTGCTCGCTTCGGCAGCCCATATACTAAAATTGGAATGATACGGAGAAGATTGGCATGGCCCCTGCGTAAGGATCGCATCCAAATTTATGAAGTGCTTGATAAGAAAGGAAGGAAGGAAGGAAGGAAGGAAGGAAGGAAGGAAGGAAGGAAGGAAGGAGGGAGGGAGGGAGGGAGGGAGGGAGGAAGGAAGGAAGGAAGGAAGGAAGGAAGGAAGGAAGGAAGGAAGGAAGGAAGGAAGGAAAGAAGAAAGAAAGAAAGAAAGAAAGAAAGAAAGAAAGAAAGAAAGAAAGAAAGAAAGAAAGAAAGAAAGAAAGAAAGAAAGAAAGAAAATACATTCTGTGGCTGTGTGTAATTCTTTTGTAAATCCATCTGCAAACAATGTTGAGTGAAGCATTCAAGGAAGACAGGGCCACCTTCTGGTTTTTGTCACAGTTCCCCATAAGGTGGAATCACTGTGCTCTGATCATTGCTATCATAAGACAAACAGTAATAGTCAGCCTCATCTTCTGGTTGAACGTTGGAGATGGACAAGGTGGCTGTATTAGAGGAAGTATCGACAGAACCAGAAAATCGTTCGGGGATTCCAGAAGGCCTAGCACTATCTCGATAGATCACTGCTAGGGGTTTAGTGCCAGGTTTCTGCTGATACCAGCTCACATAGTGGTTAGAAAAGCTGCCCCCTGCCCTGGTACAGGTGATCCTGACTGTTCCTCCAGGGGATACCGACAGAGAAGGTGGCTGAGTCATGGTGAACTGGGCCAAGGCACCTGCAGGGGGAAGAAAAGGGATAAAGTGCATCTGAGATGCAATCAGAGGGAAAAGTTTTAATTCAGCTGAAAGAAAGGAAAAAAGGGAGAGGAGAAAGGAATGATGAATGTCTAAAAAATCTTCCAAGGAAGAGAAGAAGATGAGTGATTTTTGCCAGTCAACAGGATACTTTACCAGTGAAGTAAGTGATGAGAAAGAGGAGGAAGAGAAACTGTTCGGCCATGGCAGAGAAATGGGCAAGGACTGATCTTCTGAAACCAACGTTCCTTCTAGGTGGACCTCTTCTCCCCACCCTTAAGTTGAGTTGCGAGAAAGAGAGGCTGCAAAGCCATGCAAATCCCCTTCCTATTTCTCCCTTTTAAAGCCTCTAGAGCTATTTCTAAGACCAAGGCAAAAGGTGGCTGGCAGGAGATTTCATTCAACTTCAGAGAAGGGTTCAGATGCTTTCTTAGCTCTTTGGCAATTTATTGCTCTAGGGGAATCACTGTAATTGGGCACCCCCTTCAGGAGATAAACAGTAATCATGAGCCTCATCTTCTGCATGGAAGTTGGAGAGGGATGAGTGGCTGAATTGGACGAAGGATCAATAGAACTGGAAAAATCACTCAGGCATTCCAGAAGAGAAAAATAACTTTGCAAATTAAAGAGATATTTCCGAGTGGAAGATTGTATCTGGGGAGTAAGAAGGCCAAGAGAAGCTCAGATGCCATCAGTCAGAAATACAGTTTATTAAGGTTGGGAAAGTAGAAAGGAGTAGAGGAGAGGTCCAAATTCCCATGCAACTAGAAATGTTCCTAGGAGGAGAATTAAATGTTGAGCTCCTCATACAAAGAGATATTTTACTACTGGAGTAGGTGAGGAGTAAGAATCCAAGGAGAAACATTTGGGCCATGGCAGAGAAGTGGGCAAAATTCATATTTCTGAAAGTAACATTTCATTGTAATTGTCCTTTTCTCAACTTTTATATTAAGCTGCAAGAAGAGGTGTTGCAAAATAATACAAGTATTTTCTCTGTCTCTCCATTTCTTAGAGGTCCACCTCATATATTCCTTCAACAACTAAAACGGGATTCACATAGGATCTCGGTTTTAAGACTCCCCTATGGGATGGGGATAGGGGGTCAAAATCTATCAGCAGCTCCCCCCAATTCAGGGAAGTGCCCTGAGTTGGAGGTCAGTGCAGGGGGTGCTAAAAGCAAAGGGAGGGGCTCCACTCAACACACACTAACCCCTCCCCCGATTCAAGTCAGCACGTGGTCCTCTCCATTAAGGGACCTGATTTCTTCTGTTGAATATTGTCCACCTTCCCTAGAGGTAGCCCTCAGTTTATGACACAACTAAACTAGCAAAGAAATTCTTATACGAGTCACATCTCATTTTACAATCATCTTTGCCATGATTGTTAAGCAAATAACTGCAGTTGTTAAGTGAATCATGCCGTCGTTAAGGGAATCTGGGTTCCCCCATTGACTTTGTAGATAGCAAGCTGGGAAGGTCATAGAAGAGAGCGCAGTAAAAGTCGGTGCTGAAACCATAGAAAATAAAGTCCGTGGCTGTGCTCGCTTTGGCAAGACATATATTAAAACTGGAACGATACGGAGAGGGTTGGCATAGCCCCCGCGTAAGGATCGCATGCAAATTCATGAAGTGTTTGATAAGAAAGAAAGAAGGAAGGAAGGAAGGAAGGAAGGAAGGAAGGAAGGAAGGAAGGAAGAAAGAAAGAAAGAAAGAAAGAAAGAAAGAAAGAAAGAAAGAAAGAAAGAAAGAAAGAAAGAAAGAAAGAAAAACACATTCCCTGGCTTTGTGCCATTCTTCTGTCAAACCACCTGCAACCTGTGTTGAGCGAAGCCTTCAAGGAACGCTGAGCCACCTTCTGGTTTTTGTCACACTTCCCCATAAGGTGGAATCACTGTGCTCTGAGAATTGTTATCACGAGTCAAACAATAATAGTCAGCCTCGTCTTCTGGTTGAACGTTGGAGATGGATAAAGTGGCCGAATTGGAGGAAGAATCGATAGAACCAGAAAATCTCTCTGGGATTCCAGAAAGTCTCTGACTATCTCCATAGATCACTGC
This sequence comes from Coluber constrictor foxii, assembly GCA_038048745.1. Taxonomy (NCBI): domain Eukaryota; kingdom Metazoa; phylum Chordata; class Lepidosauria; order Squamata; family Colubridae; genus Coluber; species Coluber constrictor. The sequence continues at coordinate 37,527,925 of CM075968.1, read as the reverse complement.
TAGGGGTTTAGTGCCAGGTTTCTGTTGATACCAGCTCACGTACTGGCTAGAAATGCCACCCCCTGCCCTGGTACAGGTGATGCTGACTGTTCCTCCAGGGGATACCGACAGAGAAGGTGGCTGAGTCATGGTGAATTGGGCCAAGGCTCCTGCAGGGGGAAGAAAAGGGATAAAGGGCATCTGAGATGCAATCAGAGAGAAACGTTTGAATTCAGCTGAAAAAAAAGGACAAAGTGTGTGAGGAGAAAGAAATAATTCCAGAAATGTAGAAATCTTCCCAGGAAGAGAAAAAGATGCTTGATTTTTGCCAGTCAACAGGATTATTTACCAGTGAAGTAGGTGAGGAGGAAGAGGAGGAAGAGAAACTGTTGGGCCATGGCAGAGAAATGGGCAGGGACTGATCTTCTGAAAGCAACGATCCTTCTAGGTGGACCTCTTCTCCTCATGCTTAAGTTGAGCTGCGAGAAAGAGAGGCTGCAAAGGCATGCAAATCCCCTTCCTGTTCTTCCCTTTTAAAGCCCCTAGATCTATTTTTTTGACCAAGGCAAAAGGTGGCTGGCAGGAGATTTCATTCAACTTCAGAGAAGGATTCAGATGCTTTCTTAGCTCTTTGGCAATTTATCTCTCCAAGGGAATCACTGAGATTTGGGCGCCCCCTTCAGGAGATAAACAGTAATCATCAGCCTCATCTTCTGCATGGAAGTCGGAGATGGACAAGTGGCTGAATTGGATTTTTCCAGAAAAATCACTCAGGGATTCCAGAAGAGAAAAATAACTTTGCAAATCAAAGGGATATTTCCGAGTGCAAGATTGTATCTGGGGAGTAAGAAGGCCAAAAGAAGCTGAGATGCTATCACAAACAAATGCAGTTTATTAAGGTTAGGAAAGTAGAAAGGAGGAGAGGAGATGTCCAAATTCCCACGAAACTAGAAATGTTCCTAGGAGGAGAATTAAACATTGAGCTGCTCATAGGAAGAGATATCTTACTACTGCATTAGGGACGGAGTAAGAATCCAAGGAGAAACATTTGGGCCATGGCAGAGCAGTTTTCAAGACTCCCCTATGGGCTGGGGTTAGGGGGTCAAAATCTGTCAGCTGCTCCTCCCAATTCAGGGAAGTGACCTGAGTTTGAGGTCAGTGCAGGGGGTGCTAAAAGCAAAGTGAGGGGCTCCACTCAACACACACAAACCCCTCCCCAGATCCAACTCAGCACGTGGTCCTCTCCATTAAGGGACCTGATTTCTTCTGTTGAATGTTGTCCACCTCCCATAGAGGTAGCCCTCAGTTTATGACACAACTAAACTAGCAAAGAGGTTCTTATACGAGTCACATCTCATTTTACAAACATCTTTGCCATGGTTGTTAAGCAAATAACTGCAGTTGTTAAGTGAATCATGCCGTCGTTCAGGGAATCTGGGTTCCCCCATTGACTTTGTAGATAGCAAGCTGGGAAGGTCATAGAAGAGAGCGCAGTAAAAGTCGGTGCTGAAACCATAGAAAATAAATTCTGTGGCTGTGCTCGTTTTGGCAAGACATATACTAAAACTGGAACGATACGGAGAAGGTTGGCCCCCGCGTAAGGATCGCATGCAAATTCATGAAGTGTTTGATAAGAAAGAAAGAAGGAAGAAGAAGGAAGGAAGGAAGGAAGGAAGGAAGGAAGGAAGGAAGGAAGGAAGGAAGGAAGGAAGGAAAGAAAGAAAGAAAGAAAGAAAGAAAGAAAGAAAGAAAGAAAGAAAGAAAGAAAGAAAGAAAGAAAGAAAGAAAGAAAGAAAGAAAGAAAGAAAAATACATTATGTGGCTGTGTGCACTTCTTTTGTAAAAACATCTGCAACCCATGTTGAGCGAAGCGTTCAAGGAAGGCTGAGCCACATTCTGGTTTTTGTCACACTTCCCCATAAGGTGGAATCACTGTGCACTGAGCATTGTTATCACGAGTCAAACAATAATAGATACCCTCGTCTTCTGGTTGAACGTTGGAGATAGATAAAGTGGCTGAATTGGAGGAAGAATCAATAGAACCAGAAAATCTCTCAGGGATTCCAGAAGGTCTCTCACTATCTCGATAGATCACTGCTAGGGGTTTAGTGCCAGGTTTCTGCTGATACCAACTCACATAGTGGTCAGAAATGCCACCCCCGGCCCTGGTACAGGTGATGCTGACTGTTCCTCCAGGGGATACCGACAGAGAAGGTGGCTGAGTCATGGTGAACTGGGCCAAGGCACCTGCAGGGGGAAGAAAGGGGATAAAATAAATCTAAGATGCAGTCAGAGGGAAAAGTTTGAATTCAGCTGAAAGAAAGGAAAAAAGGGAGAGGAGAAGGGAATAATTCCAGCAAAGTAGAAATCTTCCAAGGAAGAGGAAAAGTTGCTAGATCTTTTCCAGTCGACAGGATACTTTACCAGTGAAGTAGGTGAGGAGGAAGAGGAGGAAGAAAAACGGTTGGGCCATGGCAGAGAAATGGGCAAGGGCTGATCTTCTGAAACCAAACTTCCTTCTAGGGGGACCTCTTCTCCTCACACTTAAATTGAGCTGTGAGAAAGAGAGGCTGCAAAGCCATGCAAATCCCCTTCCTGTTCCCCCCTTTTAAAGTCTCTAGATCCATTTCTAGGACAAAGACAAGAGTTGATGGGCAGATTCCATTGGTGAGTCTCCACTGAAGGAGAAAGGAGGAAGGGAATGCCTAGAGACTCCAACTCTGCCTCTCTTCCCATAACATCCTGAATTGATCTGTATTTTAGGAGGCCCAGATTTCAGCATGTTGGAACCTAAGCAAACGATCCGATGGACTGATAAACAAATATGGGAAAGAGATGATCCCTACAGTAAGCTGCCCCCATGCCATGAAAGCTTTAGAAGGAGGACCAGAACCTTGAATGGCCCCCAAAAGTATATCAGGATCTAGTGCAACTCGGGAAACAGAGGGGTAACCTGGATAATTTTCAGCTTATGCATAATCTTCAAGGGTTGACTGCACATTGCAGTAGTCCATTTGGAAGGTAATCCAAAACTGTTCCCCCCGCAATTCAGTGAAGTGACTTGACGGCAAGGTTAGAGTATGGTTTGCTAAAAACAAAGAAATGGCTCTTCCCCCAAGCACACTAAGCCCTTCCCAAATTTCTAAACCAAACTCAATGCGGCATCTGGTCATATCCATTCAAGGACCTGAGTCAGTATGTTGTACGTAAAACTTCTGGGCAGGTAGTCCTCGATTTACGACCACAATTTAAACCAGAATTTTTGTTGCAAAGCAAAAGAGCCACACCAGTTTTATGATCCTTTTGGTTGATAAACAAATGACTGGTTTTTTTAATTGATTTACACAGTTGTGAAGTTAATCCTGTTTCCCTGACTGAATTTGATTCTCAGAAGCTGGTTGGGAAGGTCATACATGTGATGACATGAAAAGAGGATGCCACAAATGTCGAAAATACATTTGGTGGCTCTGTGCACTTCTTTTGTAAAACCATCTGCAACCCATGTTGAGCGAAGCGTTCAAGGAAGACAGAGCCACCTTCTGGTTTTTGTCACAGTTCCCCATAAGGTGGAATCACTGTGCTCTGATCATTGCTATCATAAGACAAACAGTAATAGTCAGCCTCATCTTCTGGTTGAACGTTGGAGATGGACAAGGTGGCTGTATTAGAGGAAGTATCGACAGAACCAGAAAATCGTTCAGGGATTCCAGAAGGTCTCTCACTATCTTTATAGATCACTGCTAGGATTTTAGTATCAGGTTTCTGCTGATGCCAGCTCACATAATAGTCAGAAAAGCTGCCCCCTGCCCTGGTACAGGTGATCCTGGCTGTTCCTCCAGGGGATACCGACAGAGAAGGTGGCTGAGTCATGGTGAACTGGGCCAAGGCACCTGCAGGGGGAAGAAAAGGGATAAAGTGCATCTGAGATGTAATCAGAGAAAAATGTTTGTATTCAGCTGAAAAAAAGGACAAAGGATGTGAGGAAAAGGAAATAATTCCAGAAATATAGAAATGTTCCAAGGAAGAGAAGAAGATGCTTGATCTTTCTGAGTCAACAGAGTACTTTACCAGTGAAGTAGGTGAGGAGGAAGAGGAGGAAGAGAAACGGTTGGGCCATGGCAGAGAAATGGGCAAGGACTGATCTTCTGAAACCAAACTTCCTTCTAGGTGGACCTCTTCTCCTCATGCTTAAGTTGAGCTGCTAGCAAGAGAGGCTGCAAAGGCATGCAAATCCCCTTCCTGTTCTTCCCTTTTAAAGCCTCTAGATCCATTTCTAGGACAAAGACAAGAGTTGATTGGCAGATTCCATTGGTGAGTCTCCACTGAAGGAGGAAGGAGGAAGGGGAAGGGTAGAGAGTCCAATCCCACCTCTCTTCCCATAACATCCATAATGGATCTGTATTTTAGGATCCCCAGAATTCAACATTTTGGAACATTTAAGCAAAGAATATGATGGGCAAGTGGACCGTTGGAAAGAGGTGGTCTCTACAGTAAGATGCCCCCATGTCATGAAAGCTTTAGAAGGAGGACTAGAACCTTGAATGGCCTACAGAAGCATATGAGTTGCTAGTGCAGCTCATGAAGCAAAGGTGTAACTCTGATACCTTTTCAATTATTGTCTGCTTATGGTTGCACTTTATTCTATCTGATTCATCCTTACGTCCTCCAGACATAAAGATAGAACCTCCCCAGTAACCAAGTGATGGCTTGAATGGGGTCCTCAGCCCCTTACCCAGCATAGAAGCCTGAAGGCCAGTGCAGAAACATCCTAGAAATTGGACTGTTTCCACTATCCTTAGAGAAATGATGGGAAATGAGACAACAAGGTCTGGTAGAGGATTAGTTCCCCTCTGAAGGAAAGATGGAGAGAGGCACCGTAAGGCCATGAAAGGGTGGCTCAAACACCAAGCAACCACACACAATCACACAAAACACACACATTTTACTCTGCTTATGTCAACTCCATTCATGTTCTCCAAGACTGGTTCAATTCCCTTTTTACAGCCCAACACCAAACCTGTTATTTTTATTCTTTACTAAAAATCGGCATGCGTAGCCACCTGCCCCAATGAGAAGTGAAACTTCAGAGAAGGGTTATGATGCTTTCTTAGCTCTTGGGCAATTTCTCTTTTCACTGTGATTTGGGGGCCCCCAGCAGGCCACGAAGAGCAATGATCAGCCTCGTCTTCTGCATGGAAGTTGGAGAGGGAGGAGTGGCTGAATTGGACAAAGGGTCAGGAGAACCAGAACAATCACTCAGGGATTAGAGAAGAGAAGAATACCTTTGACAATTAAAGGGATATTTCCCAGTCTAGGATTGTACCTAGGGAGTAAGAAGGCCAAGAGAAGCTGAGATGCCTTCAGAAACAAATGCAGTCATTAAGGGAATCTGGGTTCCCCCATTTACTTTGTTTGTAGATAGCAAGCTGGGAAGGTCGTAGAGGGGAGCGCATGAAAAGTCGGTGCTGAAACCATAGAAAATACATTCCCTGGCAGTGCTCGCTTCAGCAGCCCATATACTAAAATCTTCTCCGTGTAGGAGAAGATTGGCCTGGCTCCTGCGTAAGGATCGCATGAAAATTCATGAAGCATTTGAGAAAAAGAAAGAAAGAAAGAAAGAAAGAAAGAAAGAAAGAAAGAAAGAAAGAAAGAAAGAAAGAAAGAAAAAATACACTCCCTGGCTGTGTGCAATTCTTTTGTCAAACCATCTGCAACCCTTGTTGAGTGAAGCATCCAAGGAAGGCTGAGCCACCTTCTGATTTTTGTCACAGTTCCCCATCAGGTGGAATCACTGTGGGCTGCCAACTGCTATCATAAGACAAACAGTAATAGTCAGCTTCATCTTCTGGTTGAACGTTGGAGATGGATAAAGTGGCCGAATTGGAGGAAGAATCGATAGAACCGGAAAATCTCTCAGGGATTCCAGAAGGTCTCCCACTATCTCGATAGATCACTGCTAGGGGTTTAGTGCCAGGTTTCTGCTGATACCAACTCACATAGTGGTCAGAAATGCCACCACCGGCCCTGGTACAGGTAATGCTGACTGTTCCTCCAGGGTATACCGACAGAGAAGGTGGCTGAGTCATGGTGAACTGGGCCAAGGCTCCTGCAGGGGAGAGAAAGGGAATGAAATGCACCTGAGACACAGTCAAAGAGAAATGCATTTATTCAGCTGAAAGAAAGGAAAAAAGGGAGAGGAGAAAGGAATGATGAACATCTAGATATCTTCCAAGAAAGAGAAGAAGATGAGTGATTTTTGCCAGTCTACAGGATACTTTACCAGTGAAGTAAGTGATGAGAAAGAGGAGGAAGAGAAATAACTGGGCCATGGCAGAGAAATGGGCAAGGGCTGATCTTCTGAAATCAAAGTTCCTTCTAGGTGGACCTCTTCTCCCCACGCTTAAGTTGAGCTGCAAGAAAGAGAGGCTGCAAAGGCATGCAAATCCCCTTCCTGTTCCTCCCTTTTAAAGCCTCTAGATCTATTTCCAAGACAAAGACAAGGGGTGGCTGGCAGGAGATTTCATTGGTGAGTCTCCACTGAAGGAGGAAGGGGAAAGGCAGAGACTCCAATTACATCTCTCTTCCCATAACATCAGGAATTGATCTGTATTTTAGGAAGCCCAGATTTCAGCATGTTGGAACCTAAGCAAAGGATCTGATGGACGGATAGATAGATATTGGAAAGAGATGATCCCTGCAGTAAGCTGCCCCCATGCCAGGAAAGCTTTAGGAGGACTAGAACCTTGAATGGCCCCCAGAAGCGTATTAGGATCTAGTGCAACTCAGGAAACAGAGGGTTAAGCTGGATCATTTTCAGCTTATGCATACTCTTCAAGGGTTGACTGCACATTGCAGTAGTACATTTAAGAGGTGATCCAAATCTGATCCCCCACAAGTAAGTGAAGTGACTTGATGGTAAGGTTAGGATATGGTTTGCTAAAAACAAAGAAATGGTTCTTCCCTTAACCACGCTAAGCCCTTCCCAAATTTCCAAACCAAACTCAATGCAGCATCTGGTCATATCCATTCAAGGACCTGAGTCAGTATGTTGTATGTGATAGCCAGACGCCTCGCGGATGTCTGGCTATCAGTCCGTCTGTTACTCATTTAGCACCACCCAGGAGGCATGTGTGACTTAAGGATTGCCACGGACGTGAGTCACTTTGCCTCCCATGGGACCTTCAGCCCCAACTCTTTGATGTGCAGCCCTCGAGCTTTGCTACTCTGCAGCAGAATACTGTGCACCTGTATGGATAAACAGCTCACATACAGGACTTCTTGATGTTCAACTTAACCATACGATGAGGCTAATTACTGGGTGCATAAAATCTACACCTAGTTACTGGTTACCAGTTCTTAGTCACATACTTCCCCCGCACTTACGATGACAAGAAGCTCTCATTCGGGAGTATAACAAGATCCTGTTAAATTCCTCTCTACCCATTCATGGATACATTCCTGTTAAGATGCCGATTAAAGTCAAGAAATCCACCACTCTTGACAGCGCTTAAGCTGATGGCCGATCATCAGAACACCACACAAAAGTGGATGGAAGCGTGGAGTAGCTGTTCCCCCCGAGATGTCTCCGAGCGTATCAGTCCTAGTAGTATACCTCCAGGATTTAGCCTACCCCGACACATATGGGTGACATATAATAGAATTAGAACAACTCATGGGGTGTGTGCTGACTCCCTGTATAAATGGGGAAAGACGCCTTCAGCACAATGTGATTGCAGGGCCCCTCGACAGACAATCCAGCATATAGTGAGGGAATGCTCTAACAGAAGGTACCCAGGAGATTCTAGGGACTTCCTCTGAATAACAATGGCAGCCAAAGACTGGATCTCCAAACTCGACATTAAACTTTGAAATGTTATTTCTGTTTTCCTTTTAGGTTTTCTTACCGCTTTTCTTATTGTTTTTATTGTTTTTAACCTGTAAAAATGAAGTGTTTTAATACTGTGTGTGACCAGCCATACGCTAAATAAATAAATAAGTATGTTGTTTGTAAACCTTCTGGGCAGGTAGTCCTCGATTTATGACCACAGTTTAAACCAGAATTTTTGTTGCAAAGCAAAAGAGCCACACCAGTTTTATGATCTTTTTGGTTGTTAAACAAACGACTGGTTTTTTTAAATTGATTTACACAGTTGTAAAGCCAATCCGGTTTCCCCAATTGAATTTGCTTCTCAGAAGCTGGCAAGGAAGGTCATAGATGTGATGACATGAAAAGAGGATGCCAAAAATGTTGAAAATACCTTCCGTGGCTGTGTGCAATTTTTTGGAAAAACCATCTGCAACCCATGTTGAGTGAAGCGTTCAAGGAAGACAAGGCCACATTCTGGTTTTTGTACGGACTTTGGGTGTGCTGCATTCTTTGGGATCCGTAGCTGGGGCAAAACATCACAAAGAGTTCCAAAGAAAGAAAGAAAGAAAGAAAGAAAGAAAGAAAGAAAGAAAGAAAGAAAGAAAGAAAGAAAGAAAGAAAGAAAGAAAGAAAGAAAGAAAGAAAGAAAGAAAGAAAGAAAGAAAGAAAGAAAGAAAGAAAGAAAGAAAGACAGAAAGAAAGAAAGAGACAGAGAGAGAGAGAGAGAGAAAGAAAGAAAGAAAGAAAGAAAGAAAGAAAGAGAGAGAAAGAAAGAAAGAAAGAAAGAAAGAAAGAAAGAAAGAAAGAAAGAAAGAAAGAAAGAAAGAAAGAAAGAAAGAAAGAAAGAAAAACACATTCCCTGGCTTTGTGCCATTCTTCTGTCAAACCACCTGCAACCTGTGTTGAGCGAAGCCTTCAAGGAACGCTGAGCCACCTTCTGGTTTTTGTCACAGTTCCCCATAAGGTGCAATCACTGTGCACTGATCATTGGTATCATAAGACAAACAGTAATAATCAGCCTCATCTTCGGGTTGAACGTTGGAGATGGATAAAGTGGTCGAATTGGAGGAAGAATCATAAGAACCAGAAAATCGCTCAGGGATTCCAGAAGGTCTGTTAGAATAATGATAGATCACTAGTACTGGTTTAGTGCCAGGTTTCTGCTGATACCAGCTCACAACGTAGCCAGAAATGCCACCCCCTGCCCTGGTACAGGTGATCTTGACTGTTCCTCCAGGGGATGCCGACAGAGAACGTGGCTGAGTCATGGTGAACTGGGCCAAGGCACCTGCAGGAGGAAGAAAAGGGATAAAGTGCATCTGAGATGCAATCAGAGAGAAATGCATTTATTCAAATGCAAAAAACGAAAAAAGGGGAGAGGAGAAGAAAATGATGAACATCTAGAAATCTTCCAAGGAAGAGAAGAAGATGCTTGATCTTGGCCAATTGGCAGAATACTTTACCAGTGAAATAGGTGAGGAGAAAGAGGAGGAAGAGAAATTGTTGAGCCATGGCAGAAATGGGCAAGGATTGATCTTCTGAAACCAATGTTCCTTCTAGATGGACCACTTCTCCCCACGCTTAAGTTGAGTTGCTAGAAAGAGAGGCTGCAAAGCCATGCAAATCCCCTTCCTGTTCCTCCCTTTTAAAGCCTCTAGATCTATTTCCAGGACAAAGACAAGGGGTGGCTGGCAGGAGATTTCATTGGTGAGTCTCCAATGAAGGAAGAAGGAGAAAAGAGAGACTCCAACTCCACCTCTCTTCCCACAACATCCAGAATTGATCTGTGTTCAGGATGCCTAAAGACATGATGTCTTTAGATATACTGATGTCTTCAGTATATTGGAACCTAAGCAAATGATCCGATGGACAAGTGGACCATTGGAAAGAGGTGGTCCCTGCAGTAAGATGCCCCATGCCATGAAAGCTTTAGAAGGAGGACTAGAACCTTGAATGGCTCCAAGAAGCTTATTGGGAGGTAGTGCAACTCAGGAAACAGAAGTGTAGCTTGGATTACCAGGCACCTCTTCAAGTATTTACAGCTTATAGATACTCCTCAAGGGCAACTCTGTTGACTGCACCTTGCAGTCCATTTGGGAGGTAACCCAAAGCTGATCCCCCCAATTCAGTGAAGTGACTTGACGACAAGGTTAGTGTTTGCTGAAAACCCAGAGATGGGTCTTCCCCTAAACTGCACTAAGCCCTTCCCAAATTTCCAACCAAACTCAAGTCAGCATCTGGTCATATCCATTCAAGGACCTGAGTCTGTATATTGTATGAAAACCTTTGATCTCCCGTCCATTATCTTATGGACCAAAGTCACTTTTTCTTTTTATGTATTGTTGTTGGTATTAATCTATGCATCTTGTATATACATGGTATACAACATATTACTGTTTATATGTTTAAAAAAGTTTTGTTTTTAAAATCAAAAAAAGAAAGAAAGAAAGAAAGAAAACCTTCCGGGCAGGTAGTCCTTGATTTATGACCACAGTTTAAACCAGAATTTTTGTGGCAAAGAAAGAGTCCACACCTGAGTCACACCGATTTTATGATCCTTTTGGTCGTTAAACAGATAACTGCTCTTTTAAAGGGCATTACAGAGTTGTGAAGCCCATCCGACTTCTCTTATTGAATTTGCTCCTCAGAAGTTGGCCGGGAAGGTCATAATGGGATGACATGAAACAAGGGTGCCAAAAATGTCAAAAATACATTCGGTGGCTCTGTGCACTTCTTTTGTAAAACCATCTGCAACCCATGTTGAGCGAAGCGTTCAAGGAAGACAGAGCCATCTTCTGGTGGCTCTGTCACAGTTTTTGTCACAGTTCCCCATAAGGTGGAATCACTGTGCTCTGAGAATTTTCATCACTCGTCAAACAGTAATAGTCAGCCTCATCTTCGGGTTGAACGTTGGAGATGGATAAAGTGGCCGAATTGGAAGAAGAATCATAAGAACCAGAAAATCGCTCAGGGATTCCAGAAGGTCTCTCACTATCTTTATAGATCACTGCTAGGGGTTTAGTGCCAGATTTCTGCTGATACCAGTGGACATAATAGCCAGAAATGTCACCCCCTGCCCTGGTACAGGTGATCCTGACTGTTCCTCCAGGGGATGCCGACAGAGAAGGTGGCTGAGTCATGGTGAACTGGGCCAAGGCACCTGCAGGGGGAAGAAAAGAGATAAAGCGCATCTGAGATGCAATCAGAGAGAAATCTTTGAATTCAGCTGAAAAAAAGGACAAAGTGTGTGAGGAGAAGGAAATAATTCCAGCAAAGTAGAAATCTTCCAAGGAAGAAAAGAAGATGCTTGATCTTGGCCAGTTGACAAGATACTTTACCAGTGAAGTAGGTGAGGAGGGAGAGGAGGAAGAAAAATTGTTGGGCCATGGCAGAGAAATGGGCAAGGACTGATCTTCTGAAAGCAACGTTCCTTCTAGGTGGACCTCTTCTCCTCACGCTTAAGTTGAGCTGCGAGAAAGAGAGGCTGCAAAGCCATGCAAATCCCCTTCCTGTTTCTCCCTTTTAAAGCCTCTAGATCCATTTCTAGGACAAAGACAAGAGTTCATGGGCAGATTCCATTGGTGAGTCTCCACTGAAGGAGGAAGGAGGAAGGGAATGCCTAGAGACTCCAAATCCACCTCTCTTCCCATAACATCCTGAATTGATCTGTATTTTAGGAGACCCAGATTTCAGCATGTTGGAACCTAAGCAAAGGATCTGATGGACAGATAGACAGATATGGGAAAGAGATGATCCCTACAGTAAGCTGCCCCCATGCCAGGAAAGCTTTAGAAGGAGGACCAGAACCTTGAATGGCCCCCAGAAGCCTATCAGGATCTAGTGCAACTCGGGAAACAGAGGGGTAACCTGGATAATTTTCAGCTTATGCATAATCTTCAAGAGTTGATTGCACATTGCAGTAGTCCATTTGGGAGGTAACCAAAAGCTGGTCCCCCACAATTCAGTGAAGTGACTTCACGGCAAGGTTAGAGTATGGTTTACTAAAAACAAAGAAATGGCTCTTCCCCTAAGCACACTAAGCCCTTCCCAAATTTCCAAAACAAACTCAATGCAGCATCTGATCATATCCATTCAAGGACCTGAGTCAGTATGTTGCATATAAACCTTCTGGGCAGGTAGTCCTCAATTTATGACCACAGTTTAAACCAGAATTTTTGTTGCAAAGCAAAAGAGCCACACCAGTTTTATGATCCTTTTGGTTGATAAACAAATGACTGGTTTTTTTTTTAAATTGATTTACACAGTTGTGAAGCCAATCCAGTTTCCCCGATTGAATTTGCTTCTCAGAAGCTGGCTAGGATACATGTGATGACATTTTTATTTATTTATTTATTGGTTCGATTTATATACCGTCTTTCTCCGGAGACTCAGGGTGGCTTACAATGCATTAAGATATGAAAAGAGGATGCCACGAATGTCAAAAATACATTCCGTGGCTGTGTGCAATTCTTTTGCAAAACCATCTGCAACCGTTGTTGAGTGAAGCGTTCAAGGAAGACAAGAGCCACCATCTGGTTTTTCTCACAGTTCCCCATAAAGTGCAATCACTGTGGGCGGCCAATTGCCATGATAAGACAAACAATAATAGTCAGCCTCGTCTTCTGGCTGAACGTTGGAGATGGACAAGGTGGCCGAATTGGAGGAAGAATCATAAGAACCAGAAAATCGCTCAGGGATTCCAGAAGGTCTGCTAGAATAATTATAGATCACTAGTACTGGTTTAGTGCCAGGTTTCTGTTGATACCAGCTCACAAACGAGGCAGACATGGCACCCCCTGCCCTGATACAGGTGATCCTGACTGTTCCTCCAGGGGATACCGACGCAGAAGGTGGCTGAGTCATGGTGAACTGGGCCAAGGCACCTGCAGGGCAGAGAAAAGGGAACGAAATGCAATCGAGATGCAACGAAGGAGAAATCCTATTTATTCAACTGAAAGAAAGGGAAATAAGGAGAAGGGAACAATTCCAGCAAAGTAGAAATGTTCCAAGGAAGAGGAGAAGATGCTTGATTTTTGCCAGTCAATGGGGTACTTTACCAGTGAAGAAGGTGAGGGGGAAGAGGAGGAAGAAAAATGGTTGGGCCATGGCAAAGAAATGGGCAAGGACTGATCTTCTGAAACCAACGTTCCTTCTAGGTGGACCTCTTCTCTTCACGCTTAAGTTGAGCTGCAAGAGCTCAACTTAAGGTTGCAAAGGCATGCAAATACCCTTCCTGTTTCTTGCTTTTAAGGCCTCTAGATCTACTTCTAGGACAAGGGCAAGAGGTGACTGGCCAGAGATTCCATTCGTGAGTCTCCAATGGAGGAAGGAAAAAGGCAGAAACTCCAACTCCGCCTCTCTTCCCATAACATCCAGAATTGAACTATCATTAGGATGCCCATATTTATGCATGTCAGAACCTAAGCAAAAGATCTCATGGGCAAAAGGACCATTGGAAAGAGGTGATCCCTGAAGTAAACTGCCCCTATGCCATGAAGGCTTTAGAAAGACCAATAAAACCTTCAATGGAACTCAGTTAGTGAAGCTCCTGATGCAACGTTGTTACCTGGATTAATAGTCACCTTTGAAACTAAAGTGGGTAGCAGGAGATTTCACTGGTGAGTCTCCTCTTTGGGGAAGGGTAGAAGGTCCAACTCCATCTCTCTTCCCATGACATCCCAAATCGATCTGCCTTTTGCATTCTCACCTTTTGGTGTTCCTGGAACTGAAGCAAAGCTTTGGATGGACAGGTGGACCATTGGGAAGAGGTGGTCTCTCCAGTAAGCCACCCCCATGCCATGAAAGCTATAGAAGCGCCGCCAAAAGCGTATTGGGAGCTAGGGCATCTCATGAAGCACAGGTGTAACCTTGGCTACTGAAGGGAGGCCCCCTTTCCAGATAGAAGAATAAGGCATGAGACAGCAAATAATCCAAACCCAATACAAATAATTAAATCACAACCATTTACACAAAAGAAGGAAAGCCCTGTCTGGCCAAAGCTCACACCCCTGGCAAGCTCGAGTGTAAACACTTGAGATAAGCCTAACCACAACGAATCAATAATGAGTCCGCAAGGAGAAGGGCAGTATACAAATCTAATAATAAAAAAATCTAATAATAAACGAATGCAATTAGAGCTAGAATGTAGTGAAGGAGCAAACAAAGTAGCTGTTGCTTGTTAATTACCAGAACCAACAGACACAGGAACTAGCCAGATTTCTCAACTCGGCTTCTTTTCAGGATCAGAAGATTAAATTTTTTCCTTCCAAACAAAGCTGAATAGGGAAAATTATCCCATCAATAAACACAGGATTAAACGTCACCAAAACCCACTTTTAGACCAAAACTCAGAAACTCACGTTTGAATGTCAATCTTTCTAGCTAGCCAAGAAGCCATGCTGAATGTCACTCATCTTGGTTCCTTGTCATTAAAAGCTTCTTTCTGGCAGCTAATGGAAACTAATCAAGGAGAAAAGCAACCAGGAAGTGAGGAGTAACTTCCTAACGGTGAGGACAATTAACCAGTGGAATCACCTTCAGAAGTTGTGGGTGCTTCATCACCAGAGGCTTTTAAGAAGAGACTAAACATCCACTTGTTGGAAACGGTATGTCAAGATTCCTACAGATGCCCTAATTAAATCATGATCTTCAAACCAAGCTTCAAAAGCAATCCAGTCATTTATTAGGAGTTTCATGTCAGCACATTCCAAGTGAAGCCAACTCTGACCCCATGTAATTTATGACCCAATCTTGACCCTGTTTCCCCCCACCCTCCAGGGTCTGTCATCAGTCACATTTGCCAACGGAGCAATTTCACAGGTTGTAGAGATCACTCCCCTCCGGCCGCTGTGGGTAACCCTGGGAGACAGCCTTGAGAGAGGTATGTCTGGAATGCGCTTTTGTTTTTGGCTGCTGTGCTGCTTTGCCGTTTTCCCATCCCTCTTGCTTATGGCAACTCAAGAGCAGGCCAGGGATGCTTTGCAAGTTGACGTGGTATGGGGTCTCCTGCTTGAGCAGGGGGCTGGACTAGAAGACCTCCAAGGTCCTTTCCACCTCTAATTCTGATTGAGATTAAGACTCAGAAGACTCTGTTGGTTTAGGTTTGCAGTAAAGAAGATTCAATTCATCTTATCTGGTTTGCCAGATCCTCGCTTCACTTTTTCCCTAGCTGGTCTGACTCACTTTCTATTTCAAGACACTTGTTTTTTGTTTATTTTCTTTGGGGTTTTCTTTTTACTGAAAATTGTTCCGTGCGGTCACTCCTACGCTCAGCCACCTGCAACTAAGAGAGGCTTGTCTGAGCACCGATGAGGAAGGTTTTGTCCCAGGTCTCTCATTAGGTAAGATCACTGTGCTCAGCTCTCTTGTCTTCACGAGATAAATTGTTATTATTGGCCTTGTTTGAACATAGCAGATGGACCGAAGGGAAGAATTGGACAAAGAGTTAGGAGAACTAAGATCACTGAGGGATTCCCAGATGGAGATGTAGGTAGTTCTCAACTTACAAACCATTCATTTATGCGCATGGTTTGCCCATTGCACAGTGGCAGATAGGACAGGACTCCAGACGGTTAACACTTCATTGCCCAGAGGCTCATTAGTTGCCCTCTCCCCTCTTTGGAAGAGGTTTATAGCTCCCGCTGCCTTCAGAAAGTTCAAAACATTCTTAAAGATCCATCTCATCCTGGGTACCCTTTTTTTTTTTAACTATTACCATCTGGCAGCCGGTACAGAATAAAAAAAACAAAAAACAAGGACAAATAGACTGAAAAACAGCTTTTCAGAGCAGTAACTATATTGAATTCTACTGTATAGTGCAATATCAACGTACTATTCTACTGTATAGTACAATCAAATATATTGAATTCTACTATATAGTACAATATCAACGCAATATCAATTCAATTGTATAGAATGAGAAGGAGGTGTGCTTGTGTTTTATTTTTATACTTATAATGTACACTGAAGATGGCATTGAATTTTGTTGTACCTTGTGCAATGACTTTAAAGTAAACTAACTAATTTAGTAACCGTTTGAAGTTACAAAGGCACTGGAAAAGTTGACTTATGAACAGTCCTCACATCTGTGACTATTGCAGCATCCTCATGGTCATGTGATCCAAATTTGGGGCATGTATTTGTGACAATTGCCCTGTCCCAAGGTCAGGTGATCCCCACTTGCAAACTTCCTGGCTTCCAACAAGCAAAGTCAATGAGATTCGCTTAACAATGCCTGAGTGCTGTAGCAGCCTGAGTGGCGTAGGAGGCTAATGCCTCCTACTAAGGCAGCATTTAACATCCAGCTGCCTGCAATTACTGCGAGTTCAATTCTCACCAGGCCCAAGGTCGACTCAGCCTTCCATCCTTTCTAAGGTGGGTAAATTGAGGACCCAGTTTGTGGGGGCAATAAGCTGACTTTGTATAAATATACAAAAGTATGAAGGCTATTGCTTAACGCCTTGTAAGCCATCCTGAGTCTCTGGAGAAGGGCAGCATATAAATCAAATTTTTAAAAAACCAGCAGGATTCACTCAACGTTTGCAGAGGTTCACTTAACAAATGGGGCAAAAGTGGTATATAAAATTGGACGTATTTGCCGGTTCTCTGAACTACTCAAAATTTCTGCTACCGGTTCTCCAGAACCTGTCAGAACCTGCTGGATTTCACCCAGGGGTGAAATGCTACCAGTTCACTCCGGTTCTGGCAAATTGGTAGCGGCAGCGGCATGTGGTTTGGCAAACTGGTAGCGGCGGCAGCACAAGGCTCTGCCCACTCACCTGGATGTCATTACTTCCTGGTTTTAACCAGGAAGTAACCTGTTTTTGACCCTTTGCTCATGCACAGAAGGCTTTGCGCATGCACAGAGTGTCTAAAATTGGACGTAATGATGGCCTGCGCACGTCCGAACCGGTAGGGAAGGTAAGTAGATTTCACCCTGATTTCACCCCTGGTTCCGAGACAACCAACACCATATAGTATGTGAAATTCAAAAGGATCAAAGCAGATGATGGTCAAGTAAAAGGAGAAAGGGGAGGGGGGATAAAAGGGAAAAAAGTGAGATATCATAAAAATGTACACAAATGATGTAATAAAATTAAATAATAAATTGAAGTGAAATGAGAATAAAGATAATTAGAAAATCGGGGCTGCTCGAATGCCACTTTAGATTGAACTGAAAAGGGAAACAACAGGAGAGCAGGGAAGGAGTAGAGAGAGAGGAAAGGAGAAGAGAAGAGAGGAGAGGAGAAAGAAGAAAGGGAAAAAGGGAGGAAGAAAAGGGAGGGGATAGAAGAGCAGAGGAGAAGGTTAGAAGGGGAGGGAAGATGAGAGGAGTTGGGGAAGAGAAGGGGAAGCAGGAAAGAGAAGGAGAGGAAGAACGAAGGGAGGAGGAGGAGGAAGAGGAAGGAGGAGAAGGGGAGGAGGAGAAGAAAGGTTGGAGTAAAGGGTAAAAGAGCAGCCCCCCAAAAAGTAAAAATAAAAAATGAAAGTAAAAAGAAAAGATGAATGAAAAGGGATGGAAATGACTATACATGTAAATGTGTTTATGAGAAATAAAAATAAAACAAAATTGTGGGTCTATTCCTTTCCACGTGGTTCCTCTAGGTCATTGTTTCTCAACCTTGGAAGCTTGAAGATGGGTGGACTTCAACTCTCAGAATGCTGGGGGATTCTGAGAGTTGAAGTCCACCCATCTTCAAGCTTCCAAGGTTGAGAAACACTGCTCTAGGCAGTGAGTCGGGCTTTCTGTTTCAGTTCTGCAATCTGAATGCAACAGCGTGTAACTGATCGTTATGCCACACGACACAGTAATACACCCCTTCGTCGCCCTCCTCGACACTCGAAATGGTCAGCTTCGCCACATTGCCGAAAGTGTCTGCAGAGAAACGGATGGGAACCCCGGAGGCTCTTTCCCTGGATTTGTAGATGAGCAACTTGGGACGCTGCCCTTCTTTCTGATGATACCAGGATGGGTTCTTGGAGCTGATAAAGTCCACACCTTGTAGAGTACAGGTTATGACAGTTGTTCCTGCAAGGCCCACTGAAATGGGGTCGCTTTGAAGCATCTGAGCCTGGGAGAGGACACCTGCAAAGAACGAGATTGTCAACTTCCTGTCTTGCTTGCAAGACTGCCAAGGAATCCTGTGCTGTTCTAAATTTATTTATGCTTAACGCATTGTAAGCCGCCCTGAGTCTCTGGAGAAGGGCGGCATATAAATCTAATTTTTAAAAAAAATTAATGCAATTTATATGCCGCCCTATCTCCAAGGACTCACAACGGTAAAAATGCATATTTCTCATTAAAACAATATAAAATTAAAATCCAATTTAAAACAATTTAAAATTCATTAAGAAACTCCACCTCACTCCCATCAGTCCAGGCCAAGGAACAACCAGGTCTTCAAATCATGGTAGAATGAGCGAAGGTCAGGAGCCATCCAGAGCTCCAAAGGAAGTTGGTTCCAGAGAGTGGGTGCGCCCACAGAGAAAGCTCTCCCCCTGGGGGTCGCCAGCCGACACTGTCTGGCCGATGGCATCCTGAGGAGGCCCTGTCTGTAGGAACGCACCAGGCAATTGGGAATTGTCGCTGGCTGCAGGGCATCTGACAAATACCCCGGGCCTAGGCCATGAAGGGCTTTG
Source organism: Coluber constrictor foxii (assembly GCA_038048745.1). Lineage (NCBI taxonomy): Eukaryota > Metazoa > Chordata > Lepidosauria > Squamata > Colubridae > Coluber > Coluber constrictor. Next base: position 37,509,441 of record CM075968.1, on the reverse strand, counting down.
TAAATTGAGGAGGAGGAGGAGAAGGAGGAAGAGGAGGAGGAGGAGGAGGAGGAGAAGGAGAAGGAGGAGAAGGAGAAGGAGAAGGAGAAGGAGAAGGAGAAGGAGAAAGAGAAAGAGGAGAAGGAGAAGGAGAAGGAGAAGGAGAAGGAGAAGGAGAAGGAGAAGGAGAAGAAGAAGAAGAAGAAGAAGAAGAAGAAGAAGAAGAAGAAGAAGAAGAAGAAGAAGAAGAAGAAGAAGAAGAAGAAGAAGAAGAAGAAGAAGAAGAAGAAGAAGAAGAAGAAGAAGAAGAAAGAGGAGAAGGAGAAGGAGAAGGAGAAGGAGAAGGAGAAGGAGAAGGAGAAGGAGACAACATAGCCATAGTTAAGGCTTCCTCCTTGTATTTTCCCAACCATGATCTTCCGAAGTAGATTGGGCTGAGAGGGAGTGACTGGTCCATTTAGCTGGCTTCCATGCCTTGCATCAGAGTAAACCAAAAGATCTCCCAGTTTTTAATCCAGCACTTTCACCACTATGCCACACTGGTTCTCCAACACTGGTTTTGGGACGCCGAGGCAAAATCCTTGGCTAAAACCATGACACGAACAACTCAGATTCTTGTTAAATTGCTTCTACTCAGCTTCAACTCTTCTCATGCTCACCAAAGCAAGAAACTAGGACAATGACGACTCCGTAGCAATTTGCCATGGTGATGAATGGAGACCAGAGCAGCTTAGCAAAGTTCTCCCCTTCTTCTCCATTTAAAGTCTTGGGAGGGCTAGAAAAGTTATTCTGTATGCAAATCGGCACTTCCTTCCTGGAGTGGAGTAGAATGATTGTGGGTCAAATCATTTTTGCTCAAAGTTTTGTTGTTTTTTTTTTACATTTCTTGTAAAAGAAATAATTTTAGAACTGATATTCTGAGTACAGGTCTACTCTGAAGGACCCCGAGTTTACTTTCTCAAAAGAAAGGGGTCTCCTCACTTCATGCCTGCTTTAAAATGGACAACCTTTGGTCCTGAATGAAGGTCCATTGAGGTTTTAGTCTTATTCCTCTCACACTGCTCCTTCCCCAGATAAATTCAGATTAAATTCTGTTAATCTGAATTTATCTAAGATGATCAAAGGCCTGGCAATTAAAACATGCGATGAACGGTTGCAGGAACTGGGCCTGGCTAGTCCAGTGAAGAGAAGGACCAGAGGAGACATGATAGCAAGTCTTCTAATATTTGAGGGGCTGCCACAGAGAGGAGGAAGAGGGTCAAGCTGTTTCCAAAGCACCCGAAGGCCAGACAAGGAACAACGGATGGAAACTGAACAAGGAGAGATTCAACCTGGAAATAAGGAGGAATTTTCTGACGGCGAGAACAATCAACCCATGGAACAGAAGTTGCCTTCGGAAGTTGTGGGAGCTTCATCCCTGGAGGCTTTCAAGAAGAGAAGAGTGTTACTAACTTAACAACTGCAGTGATTCACTAAGCAACTCTGAGAAGACAGGTCATAAAACGGGGGCAAAACAAACTGTCTTGCTTAGCCACTAAATTTGGGGCTCAATTGTGGTCGTAAGACGAGGATTGCCTGTATATTCGAGATGCCCAAGAGGAAGTGGCTGAAAAAAATTTGTCTCCCATCTTGGAAAGCCATCATTGAAAAGACAACAGTTGAATCAATAGTCTGACTTAGTGGCTATCAAAATTCAGACGTTTAGAAACTGGTTCATACTTATGACGGCTGCCCTGGGAGTCATGAGATTCCCTTTTTGTGACCTTTTGACAAGCAAAGACCATGAGGAAGCCAGGTTCACTTAAGAACCGTATTCCTAACTTAACAACCGAAGGGATTCGCTTAATAACTGCGGCACGAAAACTCATGAAATGGGGCAAAACTCACCCTCTCAGTTAGCAACATAAACTTTGGGCTCAATTGATGGTCATACGTCCGGGACTATCTGTACGTCTTCTCCTATATTTCCCAAAAGATCTTGAAGTGGGCAAAATGATGAGGACATTTTGATGGACCTGGGAGAAAGAGAAGGTCCAAACCTGCTGATAGGCTCACGTATACACATTGGAATAATGTTTTTCCCACCCTTTCAGAGGGACAGTGCAAAAAAGGGCCAGGTTTCCCCGGATCTCCACTAGCTTCTGTTGGGTTTCCAAACTTAATTGAAATACATTGAACTTGTTGTTGTTGTTTTTTCGGTTGAGTTCAGTTTTCAGTTCAGTTCAGTTCCCTTTCCTTCTTAGCGAATGTGTTTCGGTTTCAACTGTGCACCTGCCTGCATTCTAATGGAACAGGTTATTCGCCGATAAATTTAACAAAGAAACGTAAACAATAAAAATAAAGAATGGAATGGAATGGAATGGAATGGAATGGAATGGAATGGAATGGAATGGAATGGAATGGAATGGAATGAAGAGTAGAGTAGAGTAGAGTAGAGTAGAGTAGAGTAGAGTAGAGTAGAGTAGAGTAGAGTAGAGTAGAGTAGAGTAGAATGAAGAACAGAGTAGAGTAGAGTAGAGTAGAGTAGAGTAGAATAGAATAGAATAGAATAGAATAGAATAGAATAGAATAGAATAGAATAGAATAGAATAGAATAGAATAGAATAGAGAACAGAGTAGAGTAGAGTAGAGTAGAGTAGAGTAGAGTAGAGTAGAGTAGAGTAGAGTAGAGTAGAGTAGAGTAGAGTAGAATGTCATATGTTATATTTTATATATGTTATTTATGTTCCATGATATTCAATAGAAACCGCCTATCTCCACAGGAAGAGGACAATGGATCCATTTCTACCAGTTTGTGTAGATCTTCTCAAAACTTAAGAACTTTAGGAGCCAGAAGTTGTTTTTTTAATCTTCGAGCTCCACCTGGTGGCAAGGCTTTTGAATCACTATCTTGGCTTGAGTTGGGTGAGAAAGTTCTTCAGCTTGAATGAATCAAACAGACGTTCAGATCAACAAAGGGTTTCCTCCCATGGGAGGTGGCAACAGATGCAGCAAAAATATCCGTGGTTTCCGGAATCTGAATGACCGTTAACCACAAATAAGAGTTTTGGTGAGATAGATGCAACCCTCACACACAAATAGTTTCCTGTTGGTTGAAGTTGGTCGAGATACTTGCAGATATCTTTGTTTTGGCATGTATGCTCACCTTGAAAATGACCGCATGACTTTCTCTTTCAGGCTCCTCTCAGTTGGCCAATTGATCAACTCAACTCAACCCTGTACATTTCAACAGGAACCATGTCTAATTAACCTAGTTTGAATCCGGCCCGAGAATTCCATAGGCACAGCATTAATGTTCCTTCACAGATGAAGGAGGAGGATTCATAATGCAAATGTGCTGTCCCACCTCACATCTGAATCACAAGTTCTACCAACTAGTTTCCCAAATTAATTCCTTTATAGATCAGAGCTGGAGAACCTCTTTAGACCTTAAGCTGAATCCATCAGTCAGTTGGCCATCTCTTACGAGCTGTTATGAATGAATTCCCCAAGGGGTAGGAGTTTAGTTTACAATACTCCATAGTGTGTAGCACAGTGGTATTCTGACCCTGTGGATGATAGGCAATAATAGGTGGCTTCATCGCCTGCTTGGACCTCAGAGATGGTTAGATAACAGGCGTTAAGGCCATCATCTTTGGAAGCCGCAAATCTATCTGAGACACCAGTTTTCCTCCTTTGATTGGATCCATCTTTATAATACAAAAGATATCTGGGAGGGTTTGGCAATTGATGCTGAAACCAGGTTATGGTGTAAGTTGCCATGGTGCCACCAGAAAGGGTGCAAGGGATCTGAACGGCTTTTCCCAGGGATGCCGACATGGAGGGAGGCTGGACAAATGAGATTGTTGCATCTCCTGCAAGTTGGAAGACACAAGCACAATGCATAGATCAGGATAGGATGTTCCTTTCTTGGAGGTTCTTGAGATGATGCTGTGATGCCAGGAGTCCTGGAATCCATCCTTTGTAACTCAGTTGGACAAGTAAAAGAGACCGAAGGTTTTCCTTTGGTCTTCTTGAAATAAAAGCTATCCTGTTTCCCCAATTTTCTCTTATTGCTCATTATGCCTGGAATTACCACTCCTTCCCCGAAATCTCCTACCCCTAGTCCTTCCTCAGAAACTCACTTTTTCTAGCTAATATTTGGGTCATCCAAGTATTTTACAATTACTGCTCAACCAAGACCAGTTGGTAGAAAGAATTGTGGTAGCTGCTCTCATACAGAACCACAGAGATGATCTCGGAGAAGGTCTGCAAAAAACCCAACCATGCTTGAAGTTCTTGGAAACATGGACAACATTAAGAAGCTGGAAACTCAGTTCCCATCGCTCCCAAAGAAGACCAAGATTTTCAAGATTTCGTTAACCTGTACCAACAAAGTAGTGTTATCAAATCATGGATTCTCTTTTTCTCATCTGGCCAACTTAAAGAACAGACAGGTCTCCTCTTCCACCCACCATGTTTCTATATTCTCTTTTCCGGCCTTTCCTTAGCAAGTTTCTTTTCCTTTGTGCTCCTTAAAGGTTTATTGTCCCCAAATCACTCTTTGCATGAAAGGGTTCTTTCCATCCATCAATTCCTAATGGGACCAGCTGATAGTGACTTAAACTCTGCCAGTTCTGTAAGATCCAAGTGCAATTAATTTAACCTGCATTTCTCCCCCTCTCCCTCATAATATCATCCATCATTAATTTAACCTACATTTCTCCCCCTCTCCCTCATAATATCATCCATCATTAATTTAACCTGCATTTATCCCCCTCTCCCTCATAATATCATCCAATAAATGAAAAAATTTGCAGCCAAAGCTTGCTGTTTGGGCATAAAATATTACCCCTAGTGCTTGCTATCAAGAGCGCCAGAAGCAAGAATGAAGATGCTAGCGGACTCATATTAGAAATCAGTTTTGCAAACCTGACTATCACTAATTTTTTTTAAAGAAAAAAAAAACTTTGGCATCTATCTCTGATAAAAATGTTGATTTGATGGCAATGGTAGAGAAACCTTGAAAATACAACTAATTATAGACCAGACACCCATCCTCCAAAAAAAGAATGCAAATGAACTACCACCCCCTGAGGTATTTGCATATAACTTTCCCCAAACTGTAGGAAAGCATTAATAAGGATGGTTATCAGGGGTGTGCTATAGCCAGCCTGTGCTGGTTCATGGGATGTTTTCCAGGCCATTTCCAGGCCATTTTTCCAGGCCGGAAAATGGCCTGAAAAAAAGCCTAAAAACAAGCCATTTTCTTTTTTTAATTTATTTATTTTTTAAAAGTTTTTTATTAATAATACAAATTTAAAAAAAAAACATTGGACATAGATATGACATCACTGTTTCCATACATCTTCCGTCACTTTACAATAATACTAGTACTCATAGAAACATATAGTTCTTAAGCTTTGTTCACTATTTAAGTATATGATATGAATACTTTTTCCCTTATTTCTGTATATTTATTTATCTCTTAAACATACATTTATCTATAATAACATCTATATTTTTGTTCTAACACTATACATTTGTCTTGGCTGCCCTCTTGTTATCTATCCAATCATAAAATTCTTCCCAGATTTTGTAGTACTTAGTTTTGCTTTTATCCTTGAGTTCCAAAGCGAGTCTATCCATTTCTGCGCAGTTAAAGATTTTCAGTAATATTTCCTCTTCAGTTGGAATAACTTCCTCTTTCCATTTTTGAGCGAAGGCTATTCGTGCCACTATAAGTATATGCAGTAATAAATAATTTCATATCTTTCTTATATTTTCTTTCTATAATTCCCGGTAAGAAAAATTCTGAAACAGGCCATTTTCCAGGCTGTTTCTGGGCTGTTTTTCAGACCAAAAATGGCCCAAAAACAGCCAGAAAACGGCCAAAAAACAGGCATGCACAGCTGGTCTTAGGGTTTCCGGTTCACGCACATACATAGTCAAGGTTCCAAGTAACCCAATTGGTCGAGTCCACACAAGAACACACGCACATGCATATGTGTTGTGGTTTTAAAGTGGGAGCTGCTAGATGACCACTGGATAACATTTTATTCACTATATTCTAAAAGCAACTATATTCTGAAAGCAGGATATGCATCCGGTTAGAGAAAGTTCAAGCTCAGCTTAAAATCCTTTGATACTCTAAGGGGCCCCCTGGCTTGTCAGAAAATAGGAATGAAATATAGTTAAAAGGCTAGTAAGACCAAAGATAGCCACCTGGTGGGAAATCATTTATCACAGAATGATTGTTTGGCAAGGATAATGTAAAACTTTAGTAATAAGGAAATGTCAATTAAATGTAACGGATGTATGTTAACCATATATGGAAAGTTGCTGTGTTAGCAGAATCCTTTTTTTGAAACAGTATAAAATTTGTCATGTAATCATGGACTCTTCACTCAAAGCTAAGATGGGAATCGAGCTTCTGAGTCTTTGCGCAAATAAACTCTTTCTCTGGCTGACCTAGGGATGTTGCTTGGTCACTTCATTCCATAACAGTTTGGGCACTCGGTGCCAAAAATTTCACCATCACTGAATTAGAATATCTTTTTTTTTCCCCCAAGGTTACCTCATCCTTGGCAGGCTCTGAGCGTTAATCTCCAAGGCCCAGATCAGCATTGGCAGACCTAACCTGACACCTCTGCCCTTGAATGCTTTATTAAATAAGCTAAGATCTAAATTAAGACCAGCAAAGGGTCATACAGTTAAGCTTGAACATCTCTCCACCTCCCTTCCATCCACGCACTGTTATCTCCCACATCTGAAGTCGTCCAGCATTTACCAACCGAAAAATAACAATGCAGGACTCTTTCGAGGGTGGAATGAATTCAACCATTGGTTCCTCTTGGTCCTATCAACAACGACGTTCTCTTCTACAACAGTAAATACCATATTTTTTGGAGTATAAGACGCATCTACTATAAGATGCACCTACCTTTTTGGGGGGACAAAAATCTTCTTCTGCTTCCCAGCAATTTGCCTCCTTGCAGCAAACGGGGCGTGTGGCAATAGGCAATGGCAATCCCTCCAGCCTGAAACAGCTGAGGGTCAGGAGGCCGATCCAACCGACAATCAGCTGCTTGTGCTAATCAGGCTGTGTTGAAGCTGAAAGGGGCTGTTGGCTGCAAGGAGGTAAATTGTTGGGAGGCAGAGGCCCAAGAGTGGGGGCCGGTGTATGGCCGGGGCTACATTCGGTGTATAAGACGCACCCAAATTTTCACCCTCTTTTAAGGGGGTGAAAAATACGATATGTACTTGAGAAGCTGAGAAACTCCAACCCATGGGTCCAAGTGGATCGCTCCTCTCTTAAGTTCCGTTACTTAATTCTTAATTATGGAGTTGGTCAATATCCCACCTTCTTCAATTCCCATATCTTGCAAAGTTGGAAAAGGAGGATGGCAGGAAGTGCTTTCCGCTGGATCGTGATAGACCAGGGGTGACAAACTCAAGGCCCACAGAATGTTTAGATCTGAGCCATGGGGTCACCCTGGAAACAGCGAAGGACCGGCCCGCAGATCCTCTGCCAGCGAAAACAGAGCTTGGGATGGCCGCATGTGGCCGTCCCAAGCTCCATTTTGGCCGGCAGAGGGTAAAAACGGAGCTCGGCTATGCCATGCTACACCCACCAAGCCACAGAACTGGTAGTCAAAAATTTTGAAACCCACCACTGAAATGGACTTGAACAAACAGAAACAGGGACTCAGGTGCTAGTTCTAAATAAACCATCTGCTTTTATTTTAACTTTCCTCTGTACAAAAATCAATTTGTCCTTTGCATTTAAATCCTTCCTTTTGCTTATAAATCTACAACGGAGAAAACCAGATTGAGCTGGCCAGGTTCTCTGTTAATTCTCTTGTCCCCTTGTGGCTCAGGGTTGGCCTTCCTTCATTTCTTCACAAAAGGGAAGCCACACCTGGAAAAAGGAAGACAGGACAAGTTGGCACCAAAGCGATGGAGACACACTGGCTGACCAGGGCCCTGAATTGTATCTAAGGACGGACAGGGAATGCAAACGGAACGCCTGCCCTGCTTCAGATGTTCTAATGCTTCAGATGTTTATTTGGGAAAGCGAAAGGGAAGGGAGGGAGGGAGGGAAGAAGGGAGGGAGGAAGGGATGGGGAAGGAAGGAAGGAAGGAAGGGTTAGGGTTAGGGTTAGGGTTAGGGGAAGGAAGGAAGGGGAAGGGGAAGGGGAAGGAAGGAAGGAGGGGGGGAGGGAGGAACAGGGAAGGAAGGGTTAGGGTAAGGAAGGAAAGAGAAGGGGAAGGAAGGAAGGAAGGGGAAGGAAGGAAGGAAAGAAAGAAGGAAAAGAAGGGAAGGAAGGAAGGAAGGAAGGAAGGAAGGAGAAGGGGAAGGAAGGAAGGAAAGAAAGAAGGAAAAGAAGGGGAGGGAAGGAAGGAAGGAAGGAAGGAAGGAAGGAAGGAAGGAAGGAAGGAAGGAAGGAAGGAAGGAAGGAAGGGAAGGGGAAGGAAGGGTTAGGGTAAGGAAGGAAGGAGAAGGGGAAGGAAGGAAGGGTTAGGGGAAGGGGAAGGGAGGGAGGGAGAGAGGGAGGGAAGGACGGGGAAGGAAGGGTTAGGGTAAGGAAGGAAGGAAGGAAGGAGAAGGGGAAGGAAGGAAGGAAATAGAAGGAAAAGAAAGGGGAGAGAGGAAAGGAAGGAAGGAAGGGTTAGGGGAAGGGGAAGGGAGGGAGGGATGGGCAAGGAAGGAAGAAGAAGAGGAAGGAAGGAAAGAAAAGAAGGAAAAGAAAGGGGAGGGAAGGAAGGAAGGAAGAAAGGAAGGAAGGATCGGGGAAAGAAAGGTTAGGGTAAGGAAGGAAGGAGAAGGGGAAGGAAGGAAGGGTTAGGGTTAGGGTTAGGATTAGGGTTAGGAAGGAAGGAAGGAAGGAAGTCTTTCTCTCTCCCTCCCTTCCTCTCACCCATATTATTAAATATGCAGCCCCTTTATTGTCGTTTTCTGGTCATATACATAATAAAAACATTTCTGGCTTTATATCTATATGTTCTTTTGTCATTTTCTCCAACTGTGTATGTATTCGGAAAAGAGACTTTAAAAACACCATGGAGGGGGAGATGACTAAGATCACATTTAAGGGTTCCACAAAAGACACAGAATGGCCTGCTAAAAATATTAGTAGACAATCAGGTCCTTATGATGTCTCTCCAATGTAGTCTGGAGTGGGTGGGGACTCAGGTCTAAACAACCTGAGTCAGCACCCACGCACCTACTGTAGTTTTCGGAGTATAAGACGCTCCAGATTATAAGACACACCTACCTTTTGGGGGGAGGAAAGGAAGGGGGGAAAAATCTGCCTCTGCCTCCCAGCAATTTCCCTCCTTGCAGCAAGCAGCAACCAGCCTGTTTCAGTTTCAGTACAGCCTGATTAGCAGAAGAAAAAAAAATCTGCCTCTGCCTCCCAGCAATTTGCCTCCTTGCAGCAAACAGCCTGTTTGTTTCAGTTTCAGCTCATCCTGATTAGCAGAAGAGAAAAAAACCTGCCTCTGCCTCCCAACAATTTGCCTCCTTGCAGCAAACAGCCTGTTTCAGTTTCAGCACATCCTGATTAGCAGAAGAGGAAAAAAAAACTGCCTCTACCTCCCAGCAATTTGCCTCCTTTCATCAAACAGCAGAGGCCGAAAATGGGGCACACGGAGGCCGCCATAGGCAATGGCAATCCCGGCAGCCTGAAACAGCTGATGGTCAGGAGGCCAACCCAACCGACCATCAGCTGCTTGTGCTAATCAGGCTGTGCTGAAGCTGAAACCGACTGTTTGCTGCAAGGAGGCAAATTGCTGGGAGGCAGCGGCCAAAGGGTGGGGGCCAGCAGGGGTACATTCGGTGTATAAGGCGCACCCAAATTTTCACCCTCTTTTAGAGGGGAAAAAAAGTGTGTCTTATACTCCGAAAAATACGGTAATTGAAATCCTCTATCACTCCAACAGCTTCGGGCATCTGACAAAGTGAGATACAGTTCACCAAAGCTAACATCTTTTTCATAACCAGATTCCTTCCAACCTACTATCTGGATCGAGCTCCCCCTGGAGATACGGAGGATCCCGGATCTGCCCACCTTCCGCCGCGCTCTTAAGACTTTTCTATTTCGCCAGGCGGGCCTGGCCTAACCACTCTCCGTTTTTAGTGTTAAATTTTAATCTGTTTTAAATTATTTGGGGTGTTTTAATTCTGTCTGGGCCAAATTTATTTAATCTGTTTTTAGTTGGTTTTAAATTTTGTACTTATGTATTTTTTATTGTTGGCTGTACACCGCCCTGAGTCCTTCGGGAGTAGGGCGGTATATAAATCCAATAAAATCTAAATCTAATCTAATCTTCGTCGTGGTAATACTCACCGCTGGCTTGCTTGCACTGCTTCAAGGCTTCGTTGAAGCCCTCGCACAAGGTCAGGTCACTCTGATTAGTCGCGCAATCCAGGAACTGCCTCATCTCGTAGAGGCAAGGTCCATACTGAGATGGCTGGTGGGTTGGTACCTGCCTGGTCTCCTAGAGGCAGCCAAGGAAGAGACAGAAGAGAAGGCCATTAAAAAAGACACACACACACACACAAAAACCTAGACCGTGCAGAAATGGATAGGTTGACCTTAAAGATAAAAAATAAAGAAGATACAGAATATTTTTTTTAACATGGGGATGGTTTTATTTTTCTACTTGCAGTGCTTTCGAACTGCTAGGTTGGGACAAGTCACGGGAGCTCACCCCGTCACAGGGATTCGAACCGCTGAGCTGCCGACCTTTCGATCGACAAGTTCAGCGTCTTAGTCATGCGACCACGGAGACGTCTTCGGACAACGCTGGCTCTTTGGCTGTGAAACGGCGATGAGCATCGCCCCCTAGAGCTGGGAACGACTAACGGGGAATTAACGGGGAACTTTTACCTTTACCTATTCTTTGAGGAGACCTCGAGTCTCAGAGTTCCTTCGTTTGGGGTTGTGTTACTTGGGGGGACCCCGACAGCTGGCTCTTCCGCTGAACTAACTCCAGGTCCCCCAAGGACTTTCTCTGAGAGTCCCCAGTTCAGGTCCAGCATCTCCCCCCACGAGAACCATCTTGCCAATGTCCGCTTCCTCCTTTCTTACAATTCCCACTTGGACGATCCCCCGGAAACAGACCCCACCAACTCAAGTCAATGACGTCATGTTGCGGGAAGTTCAATGGCAGACCTGACTCCGTTACACGTGTTGTGGGAACGGGGGCCCCAGGGTTCCTCCAATGTGAGACTCACCTGGATAGGGCTGGTAGCCACCTTGGCGGGCTGGGAGGAACTGCTGTCGCCACCACTGAACGCTCCCGTGAGAGCGCCTCCGACCACGTGGCCCACGGCGGAGCCCACGGCCACCCCGGCTGCTGTGGTAGCCATCTGGGCCATCAAGCCAGGTTGTTGAGGCTGAGTCGGGACGGCCATGGCGGAAGGAGGAGGATGAGCAGGAGTGGGAGCATGAGAAGCTACTGCATTGCTGGGATGGAGAGAGAGAGAGAGAGAGAGAGAGAAAAAGGGAGTTTTTAGTAGCTTTTAATTAGTAGCCTTTATTTAATAGCCTTAATTTATTTATTTAATGTGTATCCTGCTTTGGATGGTTTTGACAAATAACTCAAGGGGGCAAAGATATCCGACAGATGTTCCTCCTCCTATTTTCCCCCATAACGACAACCCTGTGAGGTGGGAGAGAGAGACTGGTCCAAAGTCGCCCAGCTGGCTTTGATGGCTGAGGTGGAACTAGAATTCACAGTCTCCTGCTGATTGGCTCACGGTCACCCAATCAGCTTTCATGGCTAAGGCAGGACTAGAATTCACCGTCACCTAATTGATTGGTCCGAAAGTCATCCAGCTGGCTTTCAGGGCTGAGGTGGAACTAGAATTCACAGTCTCCTGCTGATTGGCCCAAGGTCACCCAATCAGCTTTCATGGCTAAGGCAAGACTAGAATTCACTGTCACCTAATTGATTGGTCCGAAAGTCACCCAGCTGGCTTTCATGGCTAAGATGGAACTAGAATTCACAGTCTCCTGCTGATTGGCCCAAGGTCACCCAATCAGCTTTCATGGATAAGGCAGGACTAGAATTCACAGTCTCCCTGCTGATTGAATCAGAATCAGAATAGAGCCGGAAGGGACCTTAGAGATCTTCTACTCCAGCCCCCTGCTTAAGCAGGAGACTCTATAGTATACTATACTACAGTATAGGGCCTATATAATTTCAGACAAACGGATGCCCAGTCTCTTCTTAAAAACTTCCAGTGATGGAGCGTCCCCAACTTCCGGTGGCAAGCTGTTCCTCTGGTTAATTGTCCTCCCTAAAAGTCTGTAGGGATTCTCAATCATCCAGGTCATGGAAAAAGCACTTTGGGGACAATTGTCCTCACTGTTGTTCCTCAATTCCAAGTTGTTTCTCTCCTTGAGCCGTTTCGACCCATTGTTTCTTGTCCTGCCTTCTAGCCAGACCTAATCTCTACATGTGTTTTTTGTCTCCGGGCCTTTAATCATCTTAATTAAGCTGTGGCAAATCTAGACAGCATACTAAAAAGCAGAGACATCACCCTGCCAACAAAAGTGTGTATAGTCAAGGCTACGGTTTTCCCAGTTGCAAAGGATGGCTGGGAAAGTTGGATCATAAGGAAGGCTGAGCGCCAAAGAATGGAGGCCTTTGAACTCTGGTGCTGGAGAAGGACTCCTGCGAGTCCCTTGGACTGCAAGGCGATCCAACCGGTCAGTCCTAGAGGAGATCAACCCTGACTGCTCTTTAGAAGGCCAGATCCTGAAGAGGAAACTCAAATCCTTTGGCCACCTAATGAGAAGGAAGGACTCCCTAGAGAAGAGCCTAATGCTGGGAACGATGGAGGGCAAAAGAAGAAGGGGACGGTAGAGAACGAGGTGGCTAGATGGAATCACTGAAGCAGTCAGCGTGAGCTTCAATGGACTCTGGAGGATGGTAGAAGACAGAAAGGCCTGTCCGTGGTCCATGGGGTTGCGATGAGTCGGACACGACTTCGCAACTAACAACAACAATAGCTTTTCTCTGCACTTTTTCCAAAGTCTCAACGTATTTTTTTTTTGTAATATGGTGACCAAAACTGGATGCAGTATTCCAGCTGTGGCCTTACTACGGATTAATAAATGAGCCTACTAAGTGGTACTAATAAAGCGCTACTAAGACTTCGTGTGGTTTTGATTCGATGCCTCCGTTTTATACGGAGGCATCGAAGGAGCCTGAGTAGCGTAGGGGAGTAATGCCTCCTACAAAGGCAGCATTTAAATTCCAGCTGCTGCAATTACTTGCGAGTTCAATCCCAGCCAGGCTCAAGGTCGACTCAGCCTTCCATCCTTTATAAGGTGGGTAAATTGAGGACCCAGTTTGTTGGAGGCAATAAGCTGACTTTGTATAAATATAAATATACTAAAGTTGAAGGCTATTGCTTAACGCACTGTAAGCCGTCCTGAGTCTCCGGAGAAGGGTGGCATAGAAATCAAATTAAAATAAAAATTAAATAAATAAATAAAAATACAACCAAGGATTGTATTCGCTTTTTTGGCTGCTCCCAGGATGTCTCCGTGGCTGAGCAGGCACTAAAACCTCCGTCTCTCTGGTGCCACTTCCCCGATGTGGCTTTAGGTTTGACAGCTTATATTTGACATCTCACCTGACCTCTCCTCTCGATTCCCTTTTTAGCTGAATCATCCAGAAGGCAGCAAGTCTGGACGAGCAAATCTCCTTTTCTATTCACTCATAATCCACCCAGGTCATCTGTTTTTCCACGCGTCTCACCGGTAATTTTCCAGAAGGCAACTGGGGTTTCTTGTTTTTCCCCACTGAAAACATTCCACTTTTTAAAAAAACTATTATTATACATTTTCCTTTATTATACATCACATTTCCAGTTTTGCAATGACAGTGTCCTGGCTGTATAATGTCCTTTTTAAGCATACATAGCATTATACACCCTGAGTATAACCATTATCCTCGTCGTCATACAATATGGTCTCTTTGAAATACATAATGTTGTATGTCATAGCAGGGGTGAAATCCAAAATTTTTCCCTACCAGCTCTGTGGGCGTGGCTTGGTGGGCGTGGCAGGGGAAGGACATTGCAAAATCTCCATTCCCACCTCACTCCAGGAGAAGGATATTGCAAAAATCCCATTCCCTCCCCACTCCTGGAGGAAGGATATTGCAAAATCTCCATTCCCTCCCCACTCCTGGAGGAAGGATATTGCAAAATCTCCATTCCCACCCCACTCTGGGGCCAGCCAGAGGTGGTATTTGCCGGTTCTCCAAAATACTCAAAATTTCCACTACCGGTTCTCCAGAACCTGTCAGAACCTGCTGGATTTCACCCCTGCATCATAGTTATACCCATTATATTCATAGTTGTACCATAACACACTATACATTTATTCCTCTCTATATTTTAATCTACAATCACATACAGTCCAATATTACTATTCCTTACAGTATATATTCTTAAGTGTGTCTCTATAACTGCATCTATTTCTATTTTTGTTGATCTTATTTTGTTATTCAGTTACTAATCTCTGCATTCCACTTCTGTTCGCCAGAACTGAGGAAGCTTCTTGGATGAGAAGAGAAATGTTTTCAAGAGAGGGGGGAAAAAAAAAAACCCAAACCCAAGTTCAGTTGCCTTTTGGAAAAGATTCTTTGGGACAATCATGACCTGGATACAAATCTCCAATATCTTTGGCAGCCCACATGCTAAGACTTGGCCTTTTCTTCCCACAATGTGTGTATGTGTGTGTGTGTGTGTGTGTGTCTCTCTCTCTCTCTCACACACACACACACACACACACAAAGGATTTAAATAAGACTGAACAGCTCTAAGCTGATCCGTCTGCTTGGAAGCTTCTTTGGGGAGGTTTAAGTAGACTCTGCCACCTTATTTTTGTCACTATGAGCAAGGAGAAACATCTTCCGTGCCCCTTCTCTCCCCCCCCCCCCCCGCACCCCAGCCACAGATGCTCTCGCCTTGAGCCCAGGCTACCTCGCAAGGTTGTTGTTGTGGAGGAAAAGGGCAAGGAGGACATACTGTGGACGCCAAGGGAAAAATACAGGTTGTAATACTATCAAATATATTAAGACCTGGAGATGCCATTCATTCAGAGTAGGAATGGGCAAAAGAGGGATTTCCAGGGGGCCAAAAAAATAAGATTTATTTGGAGCTTTTGAAATTGGCTGAGCCCCCCCATCCCTGGCCTTTTAAACATAAGCCCCCTCCCCCGTCCTCTCCAAGATGGGGCTCCTGAGCATGCACAGAGCGCTGCCCGTCTCCCTTCCTCGGAAGGAAGAGAGAGAGAGAGAGAGAGAGAGAAACCCAAAAGCTTTTGAAATCGGCTGAGACCCTACCCGTGACCTCCTTGTCCTCCCCAAGATGGGGCTCCTGAGCATGCACAGAGCGCTGTCCGTCTCCCTTCCTCTGAAGGAAGAGTCCGAGAGAGAGAGAGAGAGAGAGAGGGAGAGAGAGAGAGAGAGAGAGAGAGAGGGAGAGAGAGAGAAAACCTCAAAAGCTTTTGAACGGCTGAGACCCTACCCGTGACCCCCTTGTCCTCCTCAAGACGGGGCTCCTGAGCATGCACAGAGCGCTGCCCGTCTCCCTTCCTCGGAAGGAAGAGAGAGAGAGAGAGAGAGAGAGAAACACAAAAGCTTTTGAAATCGGCTGAGACCCTACCCGTGACCCCCTTGTCCTCCCCAAGACGGGGCTCCTGAGCATGCACAGAGCGCTGCCCTTCCTCGGAAGGAAGAGTCCGAGAGAGAGAGAGAGAGAGCGCCAAAAGCTTTTGAAATCGGCTGAGACCCTACCCGTGACCCCCTTGTCCTCCCCAAGACGGGGCTCCTGAGCATGCACAGAGCGCTGCCCTTCCTCGGAAGGAAGAGTCCGAGAGAGAGAGAGAGAGAGAGCGCCAAAAGCTTTTGAAATCGGCTGAGACCCTACCCGTGACCCCCTTGTCCTCTCCAAGACGGGGCTCCCCTGAGCATGCACAGAGCGCTTCTCCTGCCTTCTGACCTTGGAAAGGAGTCGTTAGGCTCTTACCCGGTGTGGGGGGGGGGGGGGCGAAAGAGTGGCAGGGGCAAAGCTCGTGTCCTTTTGGGGGGAGGGGGGCTGGAAAGGTGGGCAGGTGGGCTACCTGCCCTACGCCTACCTGGCCGGGCGAGGCGGCATGCTCCGGCTGCCCCTGGGCATGGTTGAGGTCGGTGACTGCGGTTGCACCGGCTCCTTCGCTCCGGCAGCCGCTGCGAAAGAGACGCCCGGAATCTCCTTGAAACTCGCTGTGACGCAATCGCGTTCTGGAACACACCCCCACTCCCACCCCCCACGTGGTTCAAAGAGGTTCGGGGAGGTTGTTTCTGCGCAGGCGCAAACCAGGAGCTCCTGTTCCCTCCTTCCCCCACCCCGCTCGCCGCCCCGCCCCGAACCCAGAGAGCTAGGAAAAGTATAGAGCGGCCAAATGATCTCTCACGGGACTCTTTTAGTAGAGAATATCTTCCTCTCTTGACTTTTTTTTTAACTCAAAATTTTTTTCCACTCAAAATTTTGCAATACAATAAAGAGAGTAGAGGGAAGCGAAGAGGAAGGGAGGAAAATGGGAAGGATGAAAGAAAAGAGGAAAATGGGAGGAAAATGGGTGTGGAGGAAGGAAAGAAGGAAACTCTGAGGAAAGAAGGAAATGGGAGGGAGAAGCAAGGAAAATGGAAAGGATGAAAGAAAAAAAGGAGAATGGAAGGAAAATGGGGAGGGTGTGGAGGAAAGAAAGAAGGAAAATGGGAGGAAAGAAAGAAGGAAATGGGAGGGAGAACGAAGGAAATGGGAAAGATGAAAGAAAAGAATAAAATGGGAGGAAAATGGGTGTGGAGGAAGGAAAGAAGGAAACTGAGGAAAGAAGGGAATGGGAGGGAGAAGCAAGGAAAATGGAAAGGATGAAAGAAAAAAAGGAGAACGGAAGGGAAATGGGAGGGTGTGGAGGAAGGAAAGAAGGAAAATGTGAGGAAAAAAGGAAATGGGAGGGAGAACCAAGGAAAATGGAAAGGATGAAAGAAAAAAGGAGAATGGAAGGAAAATGGGAGGGTGTGGAGGAAGGTAAGAAGGAAAATGGGAGGAAAGAAAAAAGGAAATGGGAGGGAGAACGAAGGAAGGAAAATGGGAAGGATGAAAGAAAAAAAGGAGAACGGAAGGAAAATGGGAGGGTGTGAAGGAAGGAAAGAAAAAAAGAAATGGGAGAGAGAACAAAGGAAGGAAAATGTGATAGAAGAAAAAAAGGAAAATGGGAAGCAAAATGGGAGGCAGAGAAGAAAGGAATTTAAAAGGGGGAGACAGAATTTCAGCTCCCTACTTCTGAGGCACTGAGAAGTGTCCACTCTTCACCATTTGTGTATCTATGGCTCCTTTTGCACTTTCTGGTCTTAAGCCTTGGCACAAAACTCTCATTTAATGGGGATTTTTTTTTGCTAACTGGGCACCACAGTCCTGGCTTCACTGGGAAATAGAAGGCCTGAAAGCAACTGAGGTCCCTTCCAACTATGTCATTCTGCATTCTATTCTCCAAAGCACCCAAGGGCAGGACAAGAAGCAATGGGTGGAAACTCATCAAGAAGCAACTTAGAACTAAGAAGAAAATTCCTGACAGTTCAAAAAATTAACCAGTGGAACTACTTGCCTCCAGAAGTTGTGAATGCTCCAACACTGGAAGTTTTTAAGAGATTGAACAACCATTTGTCTGAAGTGGTGTAGGGTTTCCTGCCTAAGCAGGGGGTTGGACTAGAAGACCTCCAAGGCCCCCATGTGATCAAAATTCAGATCCTTGGCAAGACTCGTATTTGTGACGGTTGCAATGTCCTGGGGTCATGTGATCACCTTTGGCGACTTAACCACCGTGGTACTAAACTGCAGTGATTCATTCAACCAGTGGCAAGAAAGATTTAATATAGGAGGGCAAAACTCACTTAAAGGATGTTTCACTTAACAGAAATTAGGGGCTCCATTGTGATCATAAATCAAGGATTACCTGTGTACGGACACTAAGCTAAACAAAAGAACCGGGTTTAAGCCATCAAAATCAAGGATTACCTGTGTACGGACACTAAGCTAAACAAAAGAACTGGGTTAAGCCATCAAAAGCCTAACTAAGGTTAACGAGACAAGCTTTAGAATGGAACTATTATTCGGAGTTAAACCAGCTTCTATGAAGGAACAGCATAAAAAGTGAAGGCAATCCTCATTTTTAATGGAAAACTTCTCAACAAGAGCAAAGCAAATCCATAACGGTGGACACTTTCACTTCTCAATGGGCAGCTACGATATCAGTGAATAAGTACAACTAAATACGGTGGCTATGTACTCTATTTAACAGCAATTTAGAGGGGAGGGGGAAAAAAAAACAATGATATCCAGAAATGTTATCGGTAAAACGAGAGAAATCCAACTGGAACCATCCCAGCCTTCGAAAACAAAACACGAGAACTTCGATATCCAGTTAACAGCAGAGAGTTCATCGAATTAACCAAAATCTCTAAACAAACTGTTAAAGGTTGAGTTGGGTGGGATCCGTAGCCGAATTCCTCTTTGATGGAAAATCACTGGAAGCAAGAGATTTTATAGGATGCTTTGGTTGCAAACCACAGTGAACAAGCCCCGTCTCAAATTTACGGTAAGAGATGCTTATTATATTCCTAATTTATGATATTCTCTATTTCTCTGGCACCTTCCAGGTGCATTGAGTTGCACAATCCCATTGCTGGCTATAAATACTGTACTTATCATTCCAGTGATTCTATAGGAGCGCAGGTTGGTGTGTCCTACACAAAATCTTTGCCACTGGTGCCCCCCTTTTTTTAGGCAAGGAAGGAGAAATTCCCTTTCACAACCAGCTAAGTTGCTCGGATAATATCAAGACGGTTATAGGAAATGGGTGTTTTCTATTCTCAGGACCAAAACTTCTCAAGAGTAGCAATGCAACATATAATTCAGTTGCAGGGGTTTTTTTAAAACTTTTAAAACCATAAAGGCTGCTATAATGAATTAACGCAGATTAATGCATGTTACTGATTCAATGGGAATGCGTTTTCAGTAATGCACCCGGAGTAAAGCAGGTCATTTATCCTAAGGGGAGAATTTCCAAGGAAGAGGAACTAGGCCACGAAAGAGAGATGGTTTTATTTCCCAGACAGCTGCTCGTAGAGTTTGGGCACGTAATCGTCCCACTCGGCTTGGTAGCAGGTGCCCGCGATGGGGGAACCCAGCTTGTATTTCTTGCGGAAGGTCGCGATTTTGAAGTTGCCGCGTTTGTCCCCCGAACGGTTGCTCAGGATGGGCTCGTCGCAACTCAGCTGCTGGGGTTGCTCGTAAACCAGCCAGACGTAGCGGTGAAGGCCTGAAAATGGACAGGAGACAAAATAAGCAGCCGAAACCCCTTTTAAGGAGGGTTCAATCCAGCCCTCTGCCCGCTTCCTTAGAGCTGTTGGGGAGTCAAGGATGCATGCCAATGTGAGGATGGATTGGATGGAGAGAAGGGGCAATGGAGGAAGGAGGGAGGGAGGGATGGGAGGATGGATAGATAGGATGGATAAGAGGCTGGATGATGGAGGGAGGGAAGATTGCATGGATGGATGGATGGATGGATGGATGGATGGATGGATGGATGGATGGGAGGAAGGATAAGAGGATGATGATAGATGGATTGGAATTGGATGGATGGAAGGATGGGATGAGGATGGCTGGGTGGGAAGATGAATGGATTGATAGATGGGAGGAAGGATAAGAGCATGATGGATGGGAGGATGGAGGGATGGAAGATTGCATGGGATGGATTGGAATTGGATGGGTGGGTGGGTGGGTGGGTGGATGGATGACAGGATGGGAGGTTGGATAAATGGATGGGAGGATGGATAGATAAGAGGATGGAGGGAACATTTCATGGAGAGATGGATGGATGGGTGACGAATGGATGGGAGGTGGATGGATGGATGGATGGGAGGTTGGATAAGAGGATGATGGTGGATGGGAGGATGGAGGGATGGAAGATTGCATGGAGGGATGTAATAGAATTGGATGGATGGATGGGAGGTGGATGGCTGGGGGGGAGGATGGATGGGAGGTTGGATGAAAGGATGGACAGATTGATGGGAGGAAGGATAAGAGGAGGATGGAAGACTGCATGGGATGGATTGGAATTAGATGGATGGGTGGGTGAATGGATGGATGGATGGATGGGAGGTTGGATGGATGAATGAATGGGAGGTGGATGGATGGACTGATAGATGGGAGGAAGGATCAGAGGATGCTGATAGATGGAAAGATGAATTGGAATTGGATGGATGGGATGTGGATGGCTGGGTGGGAGGGAGGATGGACTGATAGATGGGAGGAAGGATAAGAGCATGATGGATGGGAGAATGGAGAGATGGAAGATTGCATGGGATGGATTGGAATTGGATGGGTGGGTGGGTGGCAAGATGGGAGGTTGGATAAATGGATGGGAGGATGGATAGATAAGAGGATGGATGGAACATTGCATGGAGAGATGGATGGATGGATGGGAGGTTGGATGCATGGATGGGAGGAAGGATAAGAGGATGGATGGGATGATGGAGAGATGGAAGACTGCATGGCGGAATGTATCAGAATTGGATGGATGGATGGGAGGTGGATGGGAGATTGGATGAAAGGATGGACAGATTGATGGGAGGAAGGATAAGAGGAGGATGGATGGGAGGATGACTGCATGGGATGGATTGGAATTGAATGGGTGGGTGAATGGATGGATGGGAGGTTGGATGGATGAATGGATTGATAGATGGAAGGATAAAAGGATGATGATGGATGGGAGGATGGAAGATTGTATGGAGGGATGGTCGGAATTGGATAGATGGATGGGAGGAGAGGGTGGATGGGAGGAAGAAGGATGGATCTATCATCCATCTCCTATCATGCATCCATCTCCTATCTATCTATCTATCTATCTATCTATCTATCTATCTATCTATCTATCTATCTATCTATCTATCTATCTATCTATCTATCTAGTTATAAGTTGAGATACTTGTTTGGTAGCCCCTTTTTTGAAAGGTAATGCATATAGCAACTACTTACTTTGGCTTGAAAGGAAATGGCTAGCCGCTTACCTGTTCCTTTGGGAGGCCCAGATCCAACATAGTCAGACAAAACCTGCCCACTTATGATATCATTGCCTCTCATGTTGGTCACCAAAAAGTGGTGCCACTCCCTAAAAGAGAAAGAGAGAGGAGGGGGGGAGAGAGAGAGAGAGAGAGGGAGGAGAATTAGGTCTCTGCATCTGCAAATCCAGCTTGCAACATGCGAAGAAATGCTCCTCTTCCCCAGGGGTCTCCCTGCATTTTCCAAGCACCCCACAACTCACTCACCTGAATTTGGGGGTTTTCCTGCTGGGAGCATCAGGATCCGTAAGAGCCAAAGTGTAGAATTTATCCGGGCTGCAATTCTCCCACTCGATCAGGGTTGGCCGATTCTTGACCTGCCCAAATAAACAAGAAATAAAAAATGTTTGCTCCTCTTTTAAAACAGGGGGGGGGGGGGGGGGGGAAACGAAAGAAAGACAGGGCAGAAGAAATGACTAAGTCAGCTCTGTAGTAAGAGTTACCAATGTTTTCTCCCACTGCAGAAAGCCTGCATTTTCAGCAAATGAAGGACAGGCACACAAACAAAAATGTTTTTTAAAAGCATTTTCTGTTCCTGAAAGTGGAAATTGATGCTTAAAAGCATTTCTCAGCCACTTTTAAGATATTTTGACTTCTGCTCCCAGAATTCCCCAATTGATAAGAATATTTGTAGCTCAGGGTGAACTGTGAGGTCCTTAATGCTCTCTGAACTTAGTTGTTTTCGTACAGATGTTTCATTACCCAACTAGGTAACATTATCAGTACTGGAAGGGAGTCAGGTGTGTGGAGAGGAGGAGGAGGAAAAGAAAACTCCTAAGTATATTTATTTATTAGTTCGATTTATATGCCACCCTTCTCCGGAGACACAGGGCGGCTTACAATGCGTTAAGCAATAGCCTTCATACTTTTGTATATACCTCCTTAGTAGGGCTTTTGCCCCCCCCCCCCCTCAAAGCGGTGTTCTTTTTTTTTATACAAAGTCATCTTATTGACCCCACAATCCGGGTCCTCATTTTACCTACCTCGAAAGGATGGAAGGCTGAGTCAACCTTGAGCCTGGTGATATTCGAACTCGCAGTAATTGCAGGCAGCTGGCAGCTAAGTGCTACTTTAACAGCACCTTAGTCCTCTGCACCATCAAGGCTCTTGGTGTGATCAGTGGGATATAAGGAAATTCAGATTTTAAACCGTCCCTTGTCTCCACCTTTTAGTATCATAAATTAGGTGCCTCTGGATAAATCATTATTATTATCGAAAGGCAGTCAATTTGACAACACATGGAAAGCTGGACACCTACAAACATGGAAGCCGGTTGCATAAAAAAATAAAATAAAAAATAAGCCACCATTTGGGTTTAGAAATTAAACAGCAAGGTCCCTTTCACCCAGATACACCTCCCCCCCCTCCTAAAACGGCTGTCGAAGCAAACGATTTTGCATTGCAAATTGAACATTTTGCAATATTCAATCTAGCGTCCAATTTAGCTCAAGGCTCGGGGTGTTGCAACGCGCGCGGCCTTCACCCCGAGCTGTGCACGCGCTTCCCGGGCCTTGCACTGGCCTTGCACCGGAGGGGGGGGGGGGGACGGGAAGAGAGAACCGAGCCTCCCACCCCCACCCCACCCACCCAGCCGCTTCGCAGCTGGTCTCCGCCTCTCTTTTGGGAAAATGCCATCTTGGCAATAGGCGTCTTTTTATTTTTAGGGTGGGCTTTTTTTAATCTTTTTTTTTATTTTTGCACTTTGCTCTTCTCTATTTTAAGGCCAGGTTTTTTTTAAAAAAACGATTTTGCAAACAAACCTTTTGCATTAAAAACGATCGCGTGCCTTTTTTATATTTTTTTCCCCCCCAAAAAAGCTACCCAGGAGTCTCGGCCTTCCTAAGGATCGTGCCAAGTTAGGGAGGCCGTAATACACGTTCAGATGCATGCTTTTTAAAATCTATATATATATTTGCAAGTTTCCCTTGCAAATAAAGGGAAGGCTGCGGGATCCTATATAACGGGGCTGCAAATTTTGGGGGGGATCGGAGAAAATCTGAAATGATTTAGATGCACGAGTCAGCCAATGCATCGACTCCTGCAAAACGGAGCTCCTTTATTTGGGTGGGGGGGAGGTTTCCCTCTAATTTTAACCGTTGCAAGCTTTTGCGGACTGGATTTTGGAAGCGCCGCGCCGATGCATAAACCGGGGGGGGGGGAGAGAAAAAAAAAACCGTGCGTGGAAATTCGAGGGCGTGGAGGGAACAACGAGGTTGTGCAAACGCCCCCAGCTCTTTACAGACCGAAGGACGAGAAAACGGCGTCCCTTTTTGCAAAGGGCGGGGGGGGGGAAAGCGATGCAACTTTGTAACCCCTTGCAAGCGGCCCCTTACTACCCCCTTACTACCTGGGTGGGTGTAAGCACTTGACCGAGCTCCTCGATTTCCACCGACCCGTAGCGGACCCGCAGAGGGTGCACCGGCTTGTCTTCCACCTCGGGGAGGTTTAATGAGCCTCCCCAGCCGCTCAAATCTACCGGCATAGTTGCACCAAAGGGACGAACGCCCAAGAGCTTCTTCCCAGGTCGCTGCAGCAAGCAAACGCAGCGCGCGAGACTCATCTAGCTCAATGCAGGGGGGGGGGGAGAACCTTCGGAGTGGCAGGTTGCTCCTCCAATCCCAGGCAGAGGGACCTCTCTTTCTTGGCTCTTATTGGCTGAAGTGGGGAGCAGGGGTTCGGCCCTGTCGGAAGAAGGGACCTCTGGGAGTTGAAGTTCCCGGAATGCTTACATGGGGCAGTCTAGGGATTTTTGTAACCTAGCCAGTTTCAAGTTAAGAAGCTGTTTTTAGAGTGATTAAAAGCATACGGGCCAGGGGTGAAATCCAGCAGATTCTGGCGAACCGGTAGTGAAAGTTTTGAAGTAGTTCGGAGAACTGGAAAATGCCACTTCTGGCTGGCCCCCAGAGTGGGGTGGGAATGGAGATTTTTGCAATTATCCTTCCCCCAGGAGTGGGGAGGGAATGAGGATTTTTGCAGTATTCTTCCCCCTAGGAGTGGGGAGGGAATGGAGATTTTGCAGTATCCTTCCCCTGGAGAGGGGTGGGAATGGCAATCTTGCAGTATCCTTCCCCCAGGAGTGGGGAGGGAATGGCGATTTTGCAGTATCCTTCCCCCTAGGAGTGGGGAGGGAAAGGAGATTTTGCAGTATCCTTCCCCCTGGAGTGGGGCAGGAATGGGTATTTTGCAGTATCCTTCCCCCAGGAGTGGGGAGGAAATGGGGATTTTGTGGTATCCTTCCCCTGGAGTGGGGAGGGAATGGAGATTTTACAGTAACCTTCCCCTGCCACGCCCACCAAGCCACGCCCACAGAACAGGTAGTAAAAAATGTTTGAAATCCACCACTGCCTTGATGGTCTCTGAGCTTGGTTGTTTTCTTGTAGCTGTTTTATCACCCAACTACGTAACGTCATCAGTGGTAGAAGGGAGTGGGGTGTGCGGAGAGAAGGAGAAGGGAGCATAAGGCCCCTGAGGCTCTCTAAGGTTGGTTGTTCTCTTCAAGATGTTACACTGCCAAGCTAGTTAACATCATCAGGTTCATTCAGCTGGCTGTGCCCACGCACCCGATGTTATCACGTCCCATTTATCCATGTTGTTGACGCTCTGTGTATGCACAGAGGTAGCACGTGTGAGCACAGCAACCACGCACACACGCTCACATTTATGAACCGGTAGCGAAGATAATACCATCCCTCGTGGGGACCCAAGGCTGTGGGGTCCCTCCAGACCCCAGACAGCACACCCTGGTGTCTCTCTTCACACCATTGGTAGCCATGCCTGCAGAGATAACAGAATTTTCTAGCTTGGCACACTGCACCAAAGGTGAATGACTCAGGAGGGATGACTCCAGAATAAGCAAGGAGAGTCGGTTCTGATGGATTCGGAGCCTGGCCCTGCCCTGTCATGGATTCAGCAGGCTCGGGATCCACAAAATCATAGGGCTGGAAAGAATAGAAGGGAAGGGAAGAAGGAAGGAGAAGAGAATACAATAGGAAGAGAAGAGAAGAGAAGAAGAGGGTAGGAGAAGAGAATTAGAAGAGAGGGGGAAGGAGAATAGAATAGAATAGAATAGAATAGAATAGAATAGAATAGAATAGAATGGAAGGGAAGGGAAGGGAAGGGAAGGGAAGGGAAGGGAAGGGAAGGGGAGGGGAGGGGAGGGGAGGGGAGGGAAGGGAAGGGAAGGGAAGGGAAATAGAACAGAACGGAATAGAATAGAAGGGAAGGGAAGGGAAGGGAAAGGAAGAAAGAAGGAGAAGAGAATAGGAAGAGAAGAGAAGAGAAGGAGGAAGAGGGTAGGAGAAGAGAAAGAAAGAGAAAGGGAAGGAGAATAGAAGGGAAGGGAAGAAGGAAGGGAAATAGAACAGAACGGAATAGAATAGAAGGGAAGGGAAAGGAAAGGAAGAAGGAAGGAAGGAGAAGAGAAGGAGAAGAGAAGGAGGAAGAGGGTAGGAGAAGAGAAAGGAAGAGAAAGGGAAGGAGAATAGAAGGGAAGGGAAGGGAAGAAGGAAGGGAAATAGAACAGAACGCAATAGAATAGAAGGGAAGGGAAGGGAAAGGAAAGGAAGAAGGAAGGAAGGAGAAGAGAATAGGAAGAGAAGAGAAGGAGGAAGAGGGTAGGAGAAGAGAAAGAAAGAGAAAGGGAAGGAGAATAGAATAGAATAGAATAGAATAGAATAGAATAGAATAGAATAGAATAGAACAGAACAGAACAGAACAGAACAGAACAGAACAGAACAGAACAGAACAGAACAGAACAGAATAGAATAGAATAGAATAAGGAAGGGGAGCCAATATTGTCTAGCGGTGCCCAGGGGTAAGGTGTTCTCTGTGGGTGCTCCCACCCTTTGGAATGAGTTACCTACCGAGCTCCAGACGGCTCCTGATCTCCCCTCCTTATGTCGGGACCTGAAAACTTGTTTGTTCAAGCAAATAGGCTGACTCTGATTCTGGGTTTTATTATTTATTATTAATTAGTTATTTGGTTTAAAATGGGTTTTTATTGTACATGTTTCTTAACTTGTGTTCGCCGCCCTGAGTCCTTCGGGAGAAGGGCAGCATATAAATACATGTAATAAGGAGCCTCAGATAGCTCAACCGGCTGAATAGCCTCTTATTAACATCCAGCTGTCTGCAATTACACCAGTTTGAGGCTCAAGGTTAATTTAGCCTTCCATCCTTTCTAAGGTAGGTAAATTGAGGACTCAGTTTGTGTGGGCAATAAGCTGACTTGGTATAAAAAATATACAAAAGTATGAAGGCTATTGCTTAACGCCTTGGAAGCCGCCCTGAGTCTCCGGAGAAGGGCGGCATATAAATCTAAATTAAATAAATAAATAAATAAATAAATAAATAAATAAATAAATAAATACATTTCCTCTTTGCCACTTTCTGACAAGCAAAGTCAACGAAGAAGCCAGATTCACTTAACAACCGGGTTACTCGCTTAACAACGGCAACGAGTCCCGTAGCAACGGTGGCCAGAAAAGTCCTAACTTGCATTTAAAGAAATGACTCCCTTAGCCCCATCAGTGTGGCTAAGAGCCTGAGCGACGCAGCAGACTAATGCTACTGTTAAAAGTAGTATTTAGCTTCCAGCTGCCCGCAATTATTGCGAGTTCGAATCTCCCCAGGCTCAAGGTTGACTCAGCCTTCCATCCTTTCTAAGGTAGGTAAAATGAGGACCCAATTTGTGGGGGCAATAAGCTGACTTTGTATAAAAAATATACAAAAGTATATTTTTTAAAAGATGTTAGAAGGCTAGATTAATTCTTTTTATTACTATTTAGGTTAAATTTGTTATATTTGTTATATTTTTAGCTGGATCTCACCGGGTTATTTTTTGTTGTTGTTTGATGTTGATTGATATATATGATTGGTTAAGAGTGGAAGTCAGGGGGGGAAGGGGGGAGGGAGGGGGGGAAGGGAGGGGGTGGTTGTGGGGGTGGGGGGAGTGGGGAGGGGAAAGGGGTATAAAAAATCTGTATTGTAAAACTTTTTCAATAAAAAAAAATATACAAAAGTATGAAGGCTATTGCTTAACGCATTGTAAGCCTCCGGAGAAGGGCGGCATATAAATAAAAAAATAAATAAAAAATAAAAAGTGTGGGGGGGAGGGGCTCCATTGTGGCCGTAAGTCGAGGACCACCTATCCCCGCTGGCTGGGAATTCTCAGTCACCTGCGGGCGCCAGGTAGACCAAGAAGGAGCCCGCCCGCAGCCGCCCCGCCTCCGACGGGGGAAGTTTCCCCGCCTCTCTCCATCCACACTGCCCGCCCTCCCCAGCCGTAAATCCGCGGAGCTGAGCCGGCTGGCTTCGGTTCCCCCAGTCCGAGCTGCCATGGCGAGCGGGGTGGCCGCCTGCGTCCTCTGGGTCCTGGCCCTTTCCTGGCGGGGTGGCGCTGCAGGTACCCCTCGGCCGGCGCGATCGGTGGGGCAGGAGAGGGCAGGGCAGGTGGCAAGGCTGGAGAGATGGCAGCTGAGCCGGGAAGAGCCCGGGTGGGGTGGGGGTGAGGTTCCATTTGGAAAGGAGACCACGAGGAGATTTCCCCGAGAAGAGGGCGGGGGGGGGACCCAGTTAAAGCATCTTTCTTAACGCCTCTCCAGGATCCTTCTTTACTAAAGACGAAGGAGATGTCGCCTTTACTTTGAGTTTTTTCTGCCCAAACAAGGATTGTTAACTCTCGCCTCCCTTCCCAAGTTTCTGCAGGACGGGATCGCCGCCCCATCGCCCCCCCCCCATCCCGGTCCCCTCCCGCGTCCCCTTTCGCCTTAAATCCGATTTTAAGGCGCGGGGTTTATTTGCAACGATCGGGGAACGTTTTGCGTAAATAGATCACCGTTCCGCCGACTTTTAAACCGGTCGGGATTTAGAGGGATTTATGACCTCGTTCGTCTCTCTTCCCCCACCCACCCCAAGACCCATCTACAACAATAAAATACTGCATACTTCGGATTTTTGGTTTTGATTTTGTTTTTGTTTCCCCAAGCTTCAAAAGAGCTTCCGGTCACAATTCCCTGTTCTATTTTTTTCGAAGTCTAAAGTTGGGGAGGAGGGGGTGAGGGTCGGATGCCCAATTTTTCTACGGTTATTTTATAGTCGTATTGCTAATTGTTGGGTGGGGGTGAGGGTAAGGGAGGGGCAATTGATAAGTTTGCCCCTCTTTCGGTTAGGAAAGGGAACAAGAAGCAAAACGCTTTTGTGAGAAAGGAAAAGAGGAGGGGGGGAGAAAGAAAGAAGAAATGCAAGCAAAAAAAGGAAAGAAAAAGGGAGAGAAAGAAATAAAAAAGAAAGGAGAGCGAGAAAACAAGAGAAAGAAGAGAGAAAGAGAAAGAAAGAAAAAGAAAGAAAGAAAGAAAGGTAGGTAGTAGGAAGGAAGGAGAAAGAAAGATAGTAGGGAGAAAGAAAGAAAGAAAAAGAAAGAGAGAGAAAAAACAAAAAAAGGAAGGAAGGAAGAGAAAAAGGAAAAAGAAGGAAGGTAGTAGGAAGGAGAAAGAAAGAGAGAGAGAGAGAAACAAGAGAAGTAAGGAATGAAGGAAGGAGAAAGAAAGAAAGAAAGAAAGAGAGGAAAGAAAGAAAGAAAGAAAGAAAGAAGAAAGAAAGAAAGAAAGAAAGAAAGAAAGAAAGAAAGAAAGAAAGAAAGAAAGAACCTGTGAATAGAAAACAGGTAGAATTACAAAAGGAAACTAGAATGAATTGGTGAATTGGACAAAATTCAACCCAGGTTCTTCCTGGTCAACTCCAGTGTGGAAAAATAGCCAGATGATGATGAATTTATAGGTGATTTTCCAGTGCTTTTTCAGTCTGACCCGTTCAACCAAGCTAAGCAGCCTGACAGAATGAAAAATTTAAAACGCTGCTATTTGTACGCAGAGTTCTGAGGGAGGAATGGTACCGTTGGACACAGACTTAATAGAGCAGGATGAGTCTGCATTCTGCTTGGCAAGGATAAAAGCCCAGGCTCTCCTTTTAGTGCAACTGTGATGCTCTCCTCTCCTCTCCTCTCCTCTCCTCTCATATGAGCTTCCAAGAGTTGATGGGATTTCGGTGCACTTTGTTAAAACCTAGCACTCCCTATTTAATATACTCAAATGGGTCTAAATTGCGGCTTAGGATGACATGTCCAACGTATTTTGTGTTTATATCCCACCTTTATTGTACAAATAACTTGGCGAACATATCCAGCACACTTCCTTATTTGTTTATTTATTGGTTTGATTTATATGCCGCCCTTCTCCAGAGAATCAGGGCGGCTTACAATGCGTTAAGCAATAGCCTTCATACTTTCGTATATACCTGCTTAGTCAGGCTTTTTGGACCCCCCTAAGTGGTATTCTTTTTTATACAAAGTCAGCTTATTGCCCCCACAATCCGGGTCCTCATTTTACCTACCTCGAAAGGATGGAAGGCTGAGTCAACCTTGAGCCTGGTGATATTTGAACTCGCAATAATTGCAGGCAGCTAAGTGTTACTTAACAGCACTTTAGTCTGCTGCGCCACCAAGGCTCCTTCCTCCTGTTTTTCCCACAGCAGCAACAACAACCCTGTGATGTAGGTTGGGCTGAGAGGGAGGGAGTGAACCAAAGTCCCCCCAGCTGGCTTTCATGGCTAAGGCGGGACTAGAACTCACTGCCTCCTGCTGATTGGCCCCAAAGTCCCCCAATTAACTTTCAGGCCTAAGCCAGGACTAGAACTCACAGTCTCCTGCTGATTGGCAGAAGCTGGGACAAGTCGCGGGAGCTCACCCCGTTAGGCGGCTCCAGGGATTCGAACCGCTGAACTGCCGACCTTTCGATCAACAAGCTCGGCATCTTCGCCACTGAGCCACCGGGTCCCTTTTAATTTTAATTTTAATGCTAGGCTAGATGGATGGAAATTTTAACTCCGTGTTTTGCAACCTCGGCAACTTTTAAGGCAATGAATTTCCCAGAAATGAGAAAACTTAGATAAATAAACTTTATCTCCCCCCAGAAACTGAAGAAGTGGCAGTCGGTGAACTGAACGGGGAAGTGTCCCTCCGATGCTGGAACACGTCTTCTCAAGTGTTGTTGGTCCAATGGTTTCAAGGCGAGCCGGGTGAGATTCCCATGCTCTTCTCCTCGGATGGAAAGCTGCCTTCCGACAGCCGCTTGTCCCTGGTGGGAAACAGCTCCCTACACATTTCGGGATTGCGCTTGGAGGACGAAGGCCATTACGTGTGCAGGGAGATACTGGCCGAGACCAACCATACCCACAGGATCCAGTTACTGATGGCCAGTAAGTCTTTCTTCGTCTTGTTTAAAGAGGTGGTGTGGATCAGAGTTGGGTTTCAGCAGGTTCTGACCAGTTCTGGAGAACCAGTAGCAGAAATCTTGAGTAGGTCGGAGAACCGTTAGTAAAAATTCTGACTGGCTCTGCCCTCATCTATTCTCTGCCTCCTCTGATCGGGAGGAAATGGGGATTTTTCAGTAAAAACTCCTCTGGAGTGGGGTGGGAATGGAGATTTTACAGTATCCTTCCCCTGCCACGCCCACCAAGCCATGCCATGCCACGCCCACCAAGCCACATCCACAGAACCCGTAGTAAAAATTTTGAAACCCACCACTGGTGTGGAGATGCTTGGCAAATATAACGGGGGGAAATATTAACAATGTATGTGAGGATAGGTGTTGCATTAAGTCCACAATTGCCAACCCAACAAGGTAGGTCATATGGGGGATGGGGGGCACTGCCGTAAAAGTCAGGACTAATTTTATTGTAAAGCTTTTCTCGTAGTTAAAGTGCTGGCCTAGGAACCCGTTACCAGGAGACGGTGAGTTCTAGTCCTGTCCTAGATATGAAAGGCTGCTGGGTGATTTTGAACCTGTCTCCAGGAGACTAAGAATTCTACTCTCACTTTTGGCATCAAAGCTGGCTAGGAGACTTTGGGCCAATCACTAGGAGATGGTGAGTTCTAGTCTCATTTAGGTATGAAAGCTGGCTGGGTGACTTTGGGCCAATCACCAGGAGACGATGAGTTCTAGTCCCACCCTAGGCATGCAAGCTGGCTGGGTGACTTTGGGCCAATCACCAAGAGACGGTGAGTTCTAGTCCCGCCCTAGGCATGAAAGCCGGGTGGGTGACTTTGGGCCAATCACCAGGAGACTATGAGTTCTAGTCCCGCCCTAGGCATGAAAGCTGGCTGGGTGACTTTGGGCCAATCACCAGGAGACGATGAGTTCTAGTCCCGCCCTAGGCATGAAAGCTGGCTGGGTGACTTTGGGCCAATCACCAAGAGATGGTGAGTTCTAGTCCCGCCCTAGGCATGAAAGGCAGCTGGGTGATTTTGAGCCAGTCACCCAGGAGATTGGGTCGCTCGAATAGTCCAAAAAAAATAGTTCCAAGAAGTTTCCACACCCATTTGTCCTATCCAGGTGACTTTGAGGGCACAGATAAATAGGCCTCAACAATGCTCAGAGAGAGCGCTAACGACCAGAGGATTTCTAGGGAATATACATCCTTCCAACCTCCACCATGCAGTCAGAACTGAAGAAGCTTCTTGCATGAGAAGCGAAACGTCTTCAGGGAAAAACCAAGACCTGGATGATTGAGAATCTCCATAAACCTGATATTCTGGACAGTTTTAATGATTCTCTGTAGAGTTTTTTTTTTTTTTGTCCGCTAACAGAGCTGCTCCCATACTATGCAAGAATGCCGTATGTCAGGACGCTCTCAATGGTGCTGCGATAGCAGGACAGAAGTAGATAAGGATGGGATTTGCTGGGAGAAGAAAGGGAACATTCCACTTTGGTGATCGGAGTGAAAATATTAGCCTGCTAATCCAGTAAAGATCTCCATGGAAATTCACGTGAATGCTTTGGAAAAAA
This sequence comes from Coluber constrictor foxii, assembly GCA_038048745.1. Classification (NCBI taxonomy): domain Eukaryota; kingdom Metazoa; phylum Chordata; class Lepidosauria; order Squamata; family Colubridae; genus Coluber; species Coluber constrictor. The sequence continues at coordinate 37,477,450 of CM075968.1, read as the reverse complement.
CACTTTGTGTTTGTCCAGTCTAATGAAGAGAAGGATTAGGGTGACCATGATAGCAGTTCTCCAATCCTTGAGCAGCTGTCATAGGGAAGAGGAGGGCAACCTGTTCTCCGAAGCACCTGAGGGCAGGACAGATGGAAGCGTACCAAAGAGAGATCCAACCTAGAACTAAGGAGAAATTTCCTGACAGTGAGAACAATTAATCCGCGGACCGATTTGCCTCCCAGAAGTTGTGGGTTAGTTTACTTTATTGTCATCGCGCCTCATAACGACGAAATCAATTGCCATCTTCCGTGTACATCGTTCGTAAGAAAACTATAAAAATAAAACACAAAGACACCTCCTTCACATTCTAGACAATTGAATTGGAAACCCCCTGATACTGCGTAAATATTGCACTATATACAGTAGAGTTCAATATAGTTACTGCTCTGGGATAGAAGCAGTTTTTCAGCCGATTTGTCCTTGTTTTTATTGCCCTGTACCGTCTGCCAGATGGTAATAGTTCAAAAAAAAAAAGAATGCCCAGGATGAGATGGATCTTTAACTGGAGGTTTTCAAGGAGACACTGGACAGCCATTCGTCCAAGATGATATGGGGGTCTCCTGTTTGACCAGGGGGTTGGATTAGAAGACCTTAACAGTAACAGAGCTGGAAGGGACCTTGGAGGTCATCTAGTCCAACCCCCTACTCCCCGCAGGAGACCTAAACTAGGGATTCGAACCGCCGAGCTGCTGATCGACAAGCTCAGCGTCTTAGCCACCGAGCCACCGAGCCACCTCCCTTCCAATGCTATTATTCTGTTGTTCTATAATCTGGGTAAATGAACGTAAATTATGATAAATTGGAGTGGGCGATCCAATCGCTGGAGGATTTCAAGAAGAGACTGGTCCGCCATTTGTCCGAGATGATATGGGGGTCTCCTGTTTGACCAGGGGGTTGGACTAGAAGACCTCCAAACTCCCTTCCAACTCTTGTTATTCCCTGACTTCTGTTGTTTTTCTCCTCAAACCCAACAGGCCAACTTTGCCATTTCTGCAAATTTGCTTCACACTGAATTCCTCCCACGAGATTTCCGCGTTCTCCCAGCGTTGTGAGCACAATCATCTTTCTGCAGTTACCAGATACAAACCCATATTTCAGCTCCTTATTTGCTTTCAAGGTGTGGCTGGCCGGTAGTTCCTCTCTTTGCTTACGGAAGGCAAGAGCCTCACCCCTTTTAACTGGTGCACAACAGGTGCCTAGCAAACAGGGCAGATTTACAGGTGTGCAATATACAGGTGATCCTTGACTTAGAACCACAATTGAGACCAGGAAGTTCCTCGCTTAGGAAGGTGTTTGTTGAGTGAATGGTGCCTGATTTTACACTTGTTACCCAAATCACTTTCATTGTTTAAGCAATCGCCGACTGCGTGGTTCACGGTGCAGTGATTTTGCTTAACCATGGGGCCACAAGAGGTCATACAATCAGCCACTATTCCTTGCTTAGCAAAGGAAATTCTGGACTGAACTGTGGTCGTAAGTCGAGGACTTACCTGTACGTGGAATTGTTTTTTTCCAGCATCAGAAAGGTAAGGGTCCCCCACCCACCCACTTTGTCCCAATGTTTCTCCAGCAAATCTTTAGATTGGACAATCATGCCTCTGAAATGGTATAGGGATTCCTGCCTGAGCAGGGGGTTGGACTAGAAGACCTCCAAGGCCCCTTCCAACTCTTGTTATTCAGTTATTCTGCGTTGTCTGGGATGCTACACTACACGTCCTCTTCGTGACATGTTTTCCATATGACCTTCTGGGAAGGGGCTTCGTGGTACCCAAAGCAGAACATGCAGATTCCATATACTGTAGCATCGATCTTGTGTTTCCTCTTGGATTCAAAATAGGCAATGAATAATTATCTATCTATCTATCTATCTATCTATCTATCTATCTATCTATCTATCTCTCTCTCTCTCTCTCTCTCTCTCTCTATCTATCTATCTATCTATCTATCTATCTATCTATCTATCTATCTCATCTATCTATCTATCATATCTATCTCATCTATCATCTATCTCTATATATCATATCTATTTATCTCTCATCTATCTATCATATCTATATCTATATCATTTATCTATATCATCTATCTATCTATCATATATATATATCTATATCATCCATCCATTCATCCATCTATCTCTATCATCTATTTATCATCTCTGTCTATCTCTGTCATCTATCTATCATATCTATCTATATCATCTCTCTATCATCTCTCTATCTATCCATCCTCTATCTTCTCTCATCTATCTATCATATCTATCTCATCTATCATCTGTCTGTCTATCTATGTCATCTATCTATCATATCTATATCTATCTATAACATCTATCTATATCATCTATCATATCATCTATATCATCTATCATATCATCTATCTATATCATCTATCTATCATCTCTATCATCTCTATCATCTGTCATCTATCTCTATTATATCTATCTATATCATGCATCCATCCATCCATTTATCTATCTCTATCATCTTTCCATCATCTCTATCTATCTCTGTCATCTATTTATCCATCTATCTCATTTCTCTCTCTCTATCATATTTATATCTATCATCTCTATCATCTATCTCTCTATCTCTCTATCTCTCTATCTATCTATCTATCTATCTATCTATCTATCTATCTATCTATCTATCTATCTATCTATCTATCTCTATCTCTATCTCTATATCTCTGAATCTCTCTCTCTGTCGCTGTGTGTCTGTGTCTGTGTCTGTGTCTGTGTCTGAGTGAAGAGCAGGCAACAGAATTTTGTTTTCAATGTGTGCCAAAAACGACAACAAAAGTTTTCTTTTCTCTCTTATCTTAATACGTTCTAAACACGATGAGAACATCTCTGGGGTCTCCTTGTACAGATGAAAGGGGAAGGGGGCTGACCAACCGAGGTGGGATTTTGGTTTGTGGCCTGCCAGGTTTCCATCTTTCAATTCAGAGAAAGAAAACAGGGCCGGAGGTTTAACAGGTGTATTGGAAAATGCCTGCAACCGCCTTAATTCCCACGGGGGCCGCATTGCCAGGAGTTGTCCTTGGCTCAGATCCTAGCTGGCCAGGGCCACCTGCTCCTGGTAACTCTGCCTGCTGTTGTGGTTGTGGAGAAAAGCTTTGCTTGGCATGTTGAAGTTCTGCCCGCCTCACCCGGAAGCTGCAACTATTTCAATATGAATCAGTTGCCAAGCATCTGCATTTGGATCACGTGACCGTAGGGATGCTGCGGCGGTCGTAAGTATGAAAAATGGGCATAAGTCACTTTTTTCAGAACCGTCGTAACTTCAGACATCACCAAATAAATGGTTGTAAATTGGGGATTCCCAGTAGTGGGAATGTAACAGGCACGTCTGGTTGTGCCCATGGGTCACAACTGGGCACCATTGTGTTGACTGGCAGCTGGCCTTCAGGTGCAATTCAAGTTTCTGGTTGTTATCTTGAACGCTTTCCGTGTCATACCTGGTGGCCTGGAGGGAACCACTTTCTCCAATTCTCTCGGCCCACCTATTATAACCATTTGACAGGGACGATATAAGGCCATGATGGAAAACCTACGGCATGCCTGCCACAGGTGGCACATGGAGCCATACCTCTGGGCACGTGAGTATTGCCCTAGCTCACCTCCAGTGGGTAGGCCAACTGATTTTCGAGCCTTCCAGACCCACCTGAAGTTGGGAAACGGGCTGTTTCCAGCTTCTGGAGGGCCTCCGGTGCGGGGAAGGGCTGGAGGCCGTTTTTGCCCTCCTCAGGCTCCAAGAAAGCCTCTGGTGCCTGGGGAGGGCGAAAAAACGGGCCTACCGAGCCCATAGCGGGGGTCGCAGGGGGTCGTGTGCACAAGCAGAAGGGGTGGGGTGCATTGAATCATGGGTGTGGGCACACGCGTGACACACAAACACACACCCGCGCTCCCCCCGCTTTTGGCACGCAACGGCAAAAATGTTAGCCATCACTGGTATAAGGTATCATGCCTTGAGGTTGGACTAGATCGCCAACCTTCTGATTCTAACTTCTGTATTAAATCAAGAATGTTGAATGTTGTTCTGACTGAGCCTTAGCAGAAACAAGAAACAGATTCCTGGTCACGAAAACCCCCTCTTTATTTATCTCCTGTGAATGAATGGCATTCACCCACCGACAAGTCCAGGGAAGAGTCCTTCAAGGAGTTAATTACAGTAAGAGACCTTATCAGTTCCTTGCGATAATTGCAAGGCTGTAAGCTCCCAGCGGAAAGGCTGCAAATTAAGTCCTGGCAAAGCAGTCTTTGATGCACGAAATGCAATGAGCAAAATCTTCAGAAATACGAACGGTTGTCTCCTACGACAGCCACTCCCCTTTCCTTCTATTTATTCCCCAGCCATGTGTGCTTTGCTTCCCGAGTCGACTCCTTGTCCTCTGTTGCTCACCTCTCCTAACTGCTCTATGCATATGTGCATCTGGAACAGGCCCCAGCTGTTCTTCCTCCTCCTCACTCATCTCAGCCTCCAAAGGCAGCTGCCTCTCTGGTGGCTGGGAAATGTCGGACAGACTGGCTCTATCTCTGCGTCCGACGCACACCCTTCCCCAGACTCCAGTACTGGCCCAAGTTGCTCCCCAACCTCCTCATCATCGGAATCTGCTGCAAACTCCACTGGCAGCTGGCGGGCCACAACAACTGTGGCTGAGGGTTTTGGGGAGCTGAGGGTCTTGAGCCTTGCAGATGCACAAGGTCCCACTTCAGGCTCCAAAATCAAATTTTTACGTCAACATGATAATTAACACTTTTATTTGGACCTGTTTGCTTTCCAGGGGGACCAAACGTGATGGAAGTCAGCATAACTCCCACCGGGACATTGCCAAATGGCACCCTTTATGCCAAAAGGCATGGCGTCTTGAACTTCACCTGCAGCAGTGACTCTTGGCCGGATTCGGCCACTAAGTGGGATTTTAACCCACTTGGTTCTGCACAGGAACTGTTCACCGAAGTCAACGGCTCACAGAGTTCATTCGTGCTACAGAACATCATGCCCAGCTACCAAGGGAATTACTCGTGTCTGGCCACCAACTTGTTAAGCCAACGTCAGAAGTCCATCATCTGTGAACTCCTGGTCTACTGTACGTATGATGAAAAATATCGGTAGGGTGTGTGTGTCTTAGGTATCCCTTTTTCCTCCCAGGGGAATGTTGCATTTCTGGAAATGCCCAGAATTGTTGGCTCTGTGCCTTTCTCTTAAGGAATTGTTTCCTTGAAGCATTTCAGAAAGATTAAAAGCATTCAGCCTGAGGAATTAAAACATTCAAAGTCAGCAAGAACTAAACGATAATGAATGGACGCTTTTCAAAGAGAGAGCCAACCAGGGGTGAAATCTAGCAGGTTCTGACAGGTTCTGGAGAACCGGTAGCGGAAATTTTGAGCAGTTCGGAGAACTGGCAAATACCACCTCTGGCTGGCTCCAGAGTGGGGTGGAAATGGAGATTTTGCAATATCCTTCCCCCAGGAGTGGGATGGGAATGGGGATTTTGCAATAACCTTCCCTCAAGAGTGGGATGAGAATGGGGATTTTGCAGTATCCTTCCTCCAAGAGTGGGATGGAAATGGAGATTTTGCAGTATCCTTTCCCCAGGAGTGGGATGGGAATGGGGATTTTGTAGTATCCTTCCCCCAGGAGTGGGGAGGGAATGGGGATTTTGCAGTATCCTTCCCCCTGGAGTGGAGTGGGAATGGGGATTTTGCAGTATCCTTCCCCTGCCACGCCCACCAAGCCACACCCACAGAACCGGTAGTAACAAATTTTACATTTCACCACTGCTTCAGATCCCCCACCGTCATCACCGAAATGTCGGGCCGAGACCTCCACGGAAAATTCTCAGGAGGTCCGACTGTGGTGCAGCTGGCCGGGGGGTTACCCATCCCCTATGCTCCAGTGGATCAACTCGGAGGATCTACTCGTGGATTCCAACATCACCCACCTCGCAGACGATACAGTGGTCTCTCTGCAAGGATCGCGCCAGCTTTGGGGCAAGGATTTTACCTGTCGCGGAAGCCATATTGCGAATGAGAAGGAAAACCAGAACTGCACCTCGCGCTTGGGTGAGTCAAGGATGAGACCCCTGAATTGCACAATTTCATGGTACATCCCAAGACTCCAAATGTCAAAGAGCTGGATGGGATTTCTTTGTCGGCTCTCTTCATCTTTTTCCATCAGTGGTGGGTTGGCCCTGGTTCGGACCGGTTCTGTAGAACCGGTAGTAAAACTGGCGGGAGGATCCACCCACCGATCCCAACATCATCAGAACACTTTTGCGCATGCACAGAAGCTTCTGCACATGTGCAGAAGAGCGCACGGCTTTGTTGCGAACCGGTAGTAAAGGTAAATAGAACCCACTCCTGCTTTCCATGCTCTGAATATAAGGAATGGCTGATTTTAAGTCCCTTATTTGACTCCTGTTGGGCCTTGTTCTTTTGTCTTCCATTTGAATTTTTCAAATCTGCAACCTTAAACACTCAAAGAGCCATTTGGACCCACAGAAAAGAAAACACCGGGAGCCACAAATCCCTTCCCGTGCCTGACTATTTCTTGAGTGGCCACAAAACTAGCATATGGAGTTTTTTTTTAAAATTAGATCTATATGCCGCCCTTCTCCGGGCGGCTTACAATGCGTTAAGCAATAGCCTTCATACTTTTGTATATTTTATACAAAGTCAGCTTATTGCCCGCACAAACTGGGTCCTTAATTGACCTACCTTAGAAAGGATGGAAGGCTGAGTCAACCTTGAGCCTGGTGAGATTCGAACTTACAGTAATTGCAGGCAGCTGAATGTTCTTTCTTTCTTTCTTTCTTTCTTTCTTTCTTTCTTTCTTTCTTTCTTTCTTTCTTTCTTCCTTCCTTCCTTCCTTCCTTCCTTCCTTCCTTCCTTCCTTCCTTCCTTCCTTCCTTCCTTCCTTCCTTCCTTCCTTTCTTTCTTTCTTTCTTTCTTTCTTTCTTTCTTTCTTTCTTTCTTTCTTTCTTTCTTTCTTTCTTTCTTTCTTCTTTTTTTAAAAATTTGATTTATATGCCGGCCTTCTCCGGAGACTCAGGACGGCTTACAATGTGCCAAGCAATAGCCTTCATACTTTTGTATATTTATACAAAGTCAGCTTATTGGCCCCACAAACTGGGTCCTCAATTGACCTACCTTAGAAAGGATGGAAGGCTGAGTCAACCTTGAGCCTCGAACTCGCATAATTGCAGACAGCTGGGTGTTAATAACAGGCTATCTAGCCCGTCGAGCTATCTGATGCCCGTTGAATTAAACATTCTGTTTTCTCCGGAAACTTTTCTTTTCTTAGATTTATTCATGGTTGGCCTACCGGGGGTTGAAAAGCTCAATAAACTGCATGCCGGTGGGTGTCGCACATTGGCGGCTGTGACGCATATTTTGAGCAACAGGGAGCTGCAGCAGAGGGGTGAAAGAGCCACATGCGGCTCCAGAGCTGCAGGTTGCTGACCCGGAATGAGGTGACCTACAAGGTCCCTTCCTACTCCGTTAATCTGTTAAAAAATGCCTTTTCTTTCCTTCCAACTCCACTTTGCTTTCCTCTTGCATCAGAGAGGCCCTCGGTCATGTCCAACCCGATGAAGAGCTGCTTCGTGGGGAGACTATCGAAGATGTTCCCTAACATGTCCCCAAATTGTTGGAAATGCGGCCACGGTCAGGGCACCTTCTTTCACATGTGGTGGATGTGCCCTGAAGCGAAAAAATATTGGAGCAGAATTGGGAGATGGTTACAAGAAATAATTAGAGAAGAAGTAGAGCTGATACCGGAATTATTTATCCTGGGAATAGTGAAGAAGAGATTTGGAAAGATAAAGACCCACTTAATGATTCATATAACTACAGCTGCTAGGTTGGCTTATGCCCAATACTGGAAGGAAAAAACCTTGCCACCAGAAGAACTTATACTTAGGAAGGTATTAGAGTGTGAAGAGATGAGTAAATTAACCCATGAAATAAATAATGATGAAAACTCGGATTACTATACTGTGTGGGAAAGGTGGTACGAATGGATGAACGAAAAAATTAAAACAGGAGCAAAAAGGTGTGTTAAATAAATAATAACAAAGAGTAAAAGTGACACCAGGTAATTTTATGTACATATGTATAAACACTACGTATCCGATGTAAATAGAAATGTACATTTTTTGTATCTATAAAAACTTAATAAAGTACTGTATTTTCCTGCGTATAAGACTACTTTCTAACACACAAAAATCTTCTCAAAAGTCAGGGGTCATCTTATACGCCGGGTCTCATTCTCCTGTAACCAGGCAGACCAGCCCATAAGGCTCTGACGAGCTTTAAATGGCTCTGAGGAGGGTCGTCTTATACGCCCAGTCGTCTTATACGCCGGAAAATACGGTATATTATAAAAAAAAGAATAATCTGTTAAAAAATGCCCTTCCTGTCCTTCCAACTCCACTTTGCTTTCCTCTTGCGTCAGAGAGGCCCTCGGTCACATCCAACCCGATGAAGAGCTGCTTCGTGGGGAGATCCGTAGAGATGACTTGTGAATTGACCGCCGGCAACCCACCTGCGAAGATCACCTGGCTACACAACGTCTCCAAGATGGAAGTAGAAATCCGGTCAGGGGGGAGGTTTCTCGTCAGCCAAAAGGACGGGGTCTCTACCCTTGTCATCCAGAACTGCTCCACCAGCAGAGACCAAGGATACTACATCTGCAAAGCCGAGAACCCCCTGGGCCTGAGAGAGGTGTATGTTCACCTGAAGGTGACAGGTAAGTAACAACGTTGAAAGGGTGGCAATTTTGGCCCCTTTCAACAATTGAAATTTGTTTATTTATTTATTAATTCAATTTATATGCCGCCCTTCTCCGGAGACTCAGGGCGGCTTACAATGCGTTAAGCAATAGCCTTCATACTTTTGTATATATCTGCTTAGTAGGGCTTTTTGGGCCCCCCTGAGCAGTGTTCTATTTTATACAAAGTCATCTTATTGCCCCCACAATCCGGCTCCTCATTTTACCTACCTCGGAAGGATGGAAGGCTGAGTCAACCTTGAGCCTGGTGAGATTCGAACTTGCAGTAATTGTAGGCAGCTGGTGCTAGTTAACAGCACTTTAGTCTGCTGCGCCATAGGCAGTCCTTGACTTATGACCCACCATTGAGCCCCACATTTCTCTTGCAGTGTGAGAAGCTTGAGTGTTGTCCCATTTTACGACCTTACTCGCCTCAGTTGTTAAGGGGACCACTGCAGTCGTTAAGTGAGTCACAGGAATCTGGCTCCCCCATGGACTTTGTTTGTCAGAAAGTCAACAACCGTCATAAATATAAACCAGTTGCCAAGCATCCAAGTTTTGATCTTATGACCACGGGGATGCTGCAATGGTCGTTAAGTTTGAAAAATGGCCGTAAGTCCATTGGAGAAGGATGAGCAAGAGAAGTTGCTTCCTAACATTACCATCCCTCCCTCCCTCCCTCCCTCTCTCTCTCTCTCTCTCTTTTCCCATCTCAATGCTTTTTTCTTTCCAACTTTCTCTGCAGAGCCTGTGAACGTGGCTGGCATTGTGGGGTCCGTTATAGTCCTTTTATTGTTGGGAGTTCTGGTCTTTTCTGGAATCCTCCTCTACACAGGGCCTCAGGCATGCCTCAAAGGTGAGAGAGGTTCTGCAGAAAATTGCTCGTTAGAGTAAGCAAACCAACGGAAGGCATTTGGGTTTTCAAAATGGGTCTCTCTTGGGTTGCGCTTTAGGCGATCATATAAGAACTTTGGAAAAGAAAATATTTCGAATGTATGGGCCACACCCTTCCAATCATTAAATAAAAGATAACCAAAGGTTTCTAAATGTGATATATGTTGCTAAGCTGGGTGGCCAATTCATTAGATGGTTGGTTGGTTGGTTGGCTGGCAGGCAGATAGACAGACAGACAGACAGACAGACAGACAGACAGACATAGAGATAGATAGACATAGATAGATAGATAGATAGATAGATAGATAGATAGATAGATAGATAGATAGATAGATACTAGATAGGTAGATACTAGATGATACTAGATGATAAATAGATACTAGATAGAGATAGATAGATAGATAGATAGATAGATAGATAGATAGATAGATAGATAGATAGATAGATAGATAGATAGATAGATAGATAGATAGAGATATATACTAGATAGATATATAGATAGGTATAGAAAGATACAAGATAGATAGATACTAGATGATACTAGATGATAAATAGATACTAGATAGATAGATATAGATAGATAGATAGATAGATAGATAGATAGATAGATAGATAGATAGATAGATACTAGAGATAGATAGATAGATAGATAGATAGATAGATAGATAGATAGATAGATAGATAGATAGATGATAGATAGATAGATAAATGATACTAGGTAGGTAGGGAGAG
>CM075968.1:37322014-37464514 GCA_038048745.1 Coluber constrictor foxii | reverse complement strand
GTCACCTCTGGCTGACCCCAGAGTAGGGTGGGAATGGAGATTTTGCAATATCCTTCGTCCAGGAGCGGGGAGGAAATGGGGATTTTGCAGTATCCTTCCCCGGGAGTAGGGTGGGAATGGAGATTTTGCAGTATCCTCCCCCCTGTCACGCCTACCATGCCACGCCATGCCCTCCGAGCCACGCCCACAGAACCGGTAGTAAAAAAAAAAAAATTGGATTTTACCACTGGCTAAGTCCCAAAAGGGAAGGATCTCTTTACAATATTTTAAAATTCTTCTCAGGGCATTTCTTAGGCCTTTTTCAACGACGCATCGGTACATCTTGATCCATTAAAAAAGAAATAGACTTCTGTGGTTGAGTTGGTTAGGGTCACCCAGTCAGATTTCATGCCTAAAATGAAACTAGAATGCCTCATCTCCTAGTTTTAGCCTGGTGCCATTAGACCAAATTGGTTCTTATAATAGGGGAGGGAGGGAGGGAGACAGGTAACATGATGGAGCTGCTAACCATACCTGGCTGCTATTATTATTATTATTATTATTATTATTATTATTATTATTATTATTATTATTATTATTATTATTTACTTTATTCATTAAAGATGAAACTCAGTCAACTGAATATTCAAAAATGCATCACAAATACCATGGACTGGTGCTAATGGTTGATACAGGTTGCTGCCAGCATCCTTGGTATCAACCAAGTTCCTTCTTAAGATGTACAGTGTTCCAAGTAGCGCATTTTTTTGCAGTTCCGCTGGTGTTATTGCAGGAAGCTGATGTATGTTATAAAATTCTTGGACATGGTACCAAGTGCCCCGATGACAATGGGTATCACTGTTACACTGTTACATGTATCACTGTTATATTATTATTATTATTATTATTATTATTATTATTATGATTATGATTATGATTATGATTATGATTATGATTATGATTATTATTATTATTATTATTATTATTATTATTATTATTATTATTATTATTATTATTATTATTATTATTATTATTTTGGTCTTTTAATGACAATCCCTTGCATCGGGGTGGATTCGGGGCAACTGAATGGAGTTTAGTGTTTATTGGCCGGATGCCTTTCCTGACACCAATGCGGAGTTTTGTTCAGTAGATATATTCTCATTGTGCCCAGAGAGAGAAACATCAGCCTCTACCTAGGATCGAACTCACAGCCTCCAGATTGTGAGGAGAGAGCTCCACCGCTAGGCCACCGCACCACTCGCTAACCATACCTGGCTAAGGTTTTTCATTTCGGTGCATGTTTTTCCAGGCTCGTTTCCGGAAACGTCCATCTCCCTGGAGGAAATCCAGAGGCCCAAACCTACGCCGTAGAGTGGAGGACGTCTTCTTTTCCTTTGTGTACGAAGAACGGAAGCCGCCTTGCAACCTTTTGCAAAGGATTCCTGCAAAGTTAATCCCATTTGGGTTGATCTTTCTTTTGGCATCTCCTTCTATTAATTCCCGTGCTGCTGCTTGGCTGAGCGATGTGGGGCGAGGATAAGAATGATGTGGCTTTTTTGAAACCGGAGGAAGAAAAAAATGGGGGACAATTTTCCGTGTAGGAGAAGCCTTGTGGGGAGGCTTGGAGGAAGAGGAGAAGCTTGGAGGAAGAGGGAGAAATTTACCAGCTAGTGCTGGATTTCTCGCCCCTGATCCCAACTTGGATCTTGTTTGGATATGACTCTTAATAGGAGTCAAAGTTTATAGAGGAGTGATGGCTAACCTTTTCTGGACCGAGTGGACAAACTGCGCACGCATGCAAAAACCCCCCAAAACAGGGGTGAAGTCCAGCAGGTTCTGGAGAACCGGTAGTGTAAATTTTGAGTAGTTTGGAGAACCGGCAAATGCCACTTCTGGCTGGCCCCAGAGTGGGGAGGGAATGGAGATTTTGCAATATCCTTCCCCCTGGAGTGGGGAGGGAATGGAGATTTTGCAATATCCTTCCCCTTGGAGTGGGGAGGGAATGGAGATTTGGCAGTATCCTTCCCCCAGGAGTGGGAAGGGAATGGGGATTTTGCAATATCCTTCCCCCAGGATTAGGGAGGGAATGGAGATTTTGCAATATCCTTCCCCCTGGAGTGGGGAGGGAATGGGGATTTTGCAATATCCTTCCCCCAGGATTAGGGAGGGAATGGAGATTTTGCAATATCCTTCCCCCTGGAGTGGGGAGGGAAGGTAGATTTGGCAGTATCCTTCCCCTGCCTTGTCTACCAAGCCACGCCCACCAAACCACACCACGCCCACCAAGCCACGCCCACAGAACCGGTAGTAAAAAAAATTGGATTTCACCACTGCCCAAAATGCAATGCATATGCACTCTCCACACATGCCCGACAGACACCCGAAGACCAGCTAGCTGGTGGGAGGCGCATACCCATGTGCGGTGGAGCCAAGCTGGGGTGACGGCTTGCGTGCCCACAGAGAGGGCTCTGTGTGCCACCTCTGGCATACGTACCACATTTTCGCCTCCAGAGTCGTAGGGTCTGTTTCAGGGAAGGAAGCATCACTTGCAAGGGATGCTCACTTGAATCACTGTCTTGCCTAAGTGCAGATGAGTTGGGCATCTAAAACCCCTTTCTGTCCTCTAGGGCTTGAATGTAGGAAGGCACTGAGAAAATTCGTGTCCTACTTCAAGGCAGACATTTCGGAGTGGGGGGCTTTGGGCAAGAGGTTATCTCAGCTCCAAAAGGTAACAGGCAAAGGTTCCTCTCGCACATATGTGCTAGTCGTTCCTGACTCTAGGAGGCGGTGCTCATCTCCGTTTCAAAGCTGAAGAGCTGACGCTGTCCGAAGACGTCTCCGTGGTCACGTGGCCGGCATGACTCAACGCCAAAGGCGCACAGAACGCTGTTCCCTTCCCACCAGAGGGGGGTCCCTATTTTTCTACTTGCATTTTTTACCTTCTTTTGAACTGCTAGGTTGGCAGAAGCTGGGACAAGTCACGGGAGCTCACCACGTTACGCCGCACTAGGGATTCGAACCGTTGAACTGCCGACCTTTCGATCGACAAGCTCAGTGTCTTTAGCCACTGAGCCACCGCATCCCTCATGGCCGGCAGGACTCAACGCCAAAAGCGCACAGAACGCTGTTCCCTTCCCAGCAAAGTGGGTCCCTATTTTTCTACTTGCATTTTTTTACCTGCTTTCGAACTGCTAGGTTGGCAGAAGCTGAGACAAGTCACGGGAGCTCACCCCGTTACGTGGCGCTAGGGATTCGAACTACCAAACTGCCGGCCTTTCGATCGACAAGCTCAGCGTCTTAGCCGCTGAGCCACCGTGCCCCTCAGCTGTACCTGGGTATTAAACTTGAGGGTCTTCTTCCCACGAAGCAGATTTGGCATCACTAAGCTGCATGGCTCATTTCTGGGATCTTCAGCGGTCCGTGAATTGTAGGAAAAGCTGCAGCTGTTACTTGTCAAGCAAAGTGTATAAACTATGCTAGATTACTGTATAAAAAGGGTCCCCTTGCTAGATGAATATATATAAAAATGGTGCCGTGACAAGACCTGGAAATCATCATCATCACTTAACAACCCCATAATCCCTTGCAGGGTAGAGTCTGGGCAACTGAAAGGAACTAGCAGAGAGTTTAATGGCCGGATGCTTTTCCTGTTGCCAATGCGGAGTTTTGTTCGGCAGATATATTCTCAGTGTGGCCAGAGAGAGAGAAATACCTGCCTCTATCTAGGATTGAATTTACAATCTCCTGATTGTGAGGCGACAGCTCCACCTCTAGGCTGCTGCACCACTCTTGTGACAAGACCTGGAAATGAATTGTTGTAAATTGAGGACTACCGGTGTACCTGTTGAGGTTAGAACCATGCAAGAAATTTTAGAGTGGATGTCGGATCCTAGAATAATGTACAAGTCAGAGTCTGTTTATGGACATGCAGGTGGATTAGGTTTTCTTCTTAAAATGCCACTTTTCCAGGGTGACATAACGGAATGATGGAGTTGGAGGTCTTCTATTTTAGGGGCCACCGACCTTTCGGACCTCAGGGACCACTAAATTCATAATTTAAAATCCCACGGACCACTAATAGGATCTGCCTAATGACCGGCTGGGTGGGCGTGGCTAGGTGGTCATGTGACTCGGTGGGCGTCATCAACTTGATGTCACTCACGTTGAGGGGCACCTCCCCGGCCTCTACTCGCCCCTCCCCTCCCAGCCTGCCTGCCCGGGCTCCTTAGTGCCCCAAAATGAAGCAGTTGTTGGAGCTAAGCAGCCACCACGAGAAAGAGTTGGCAAAACAGCTCAGTTCAAATTGGATCTGACCGAGAAGGAGGCTCAGCAGAATAAGCTCACTGAGGACTAGGAGCATAGGCTTTCCAAACAGAGGGAAGACCTGTGGGAGTGCAAAGCCAGGTACCGGTGCCTGGAGGCTCAGCGGGCTGAGATGGTCAGCCAGTTCCAGGCCATGATGCAGTCCCACTAGAACGAGGCTCCCCGGCTCTTCTCCACCAGTGGTGCTTCCCTCCAGCCTTCGCCCAAAGCCCCACACCAGGTGGCTGAAGCAGACACAAGTTGGAATTTCTGCCCCCCTCCGACCCACACAAAAAGACCCCGAAGGGGGAGGCTCTCTGCAGCAACACAAACGTTCATTGCACGTATCCGGCCCAGGAGCTGTAGTTTGAGGACCCCTGATTTAATGCAATATAAAAAATGCAAATAATTTTTCCGCGGACCACCAAGATTTTCTCGCGGACCACTAGTGGTCCATGGGCCACCAGTTGGTGACTGCTGTTTTAATCCAACCTCCTATTCAGGCAGGAAACACCTACCCCACTCCCCACAAATGGTTGCCGAACCTCTTCTTAAAAATTTCCAGAGTTGGAATATTCACGCCTTCTTCTGTGTTGCCAAGAGAGTTTGACCTGCTCCACTCCTGAAATTATTACTTCTTTTCAAAGGCCTGGAGCAACAAGAGGTCAACATTCGTACCGCCTTGTAAATCTGGATGCGATCTATTGTTCGTGGAATAAAAGTGTGGTTTTTGGATGCAAAGGTTACTGGCCTGCAGGGTGTGTGCTTCTGTGTTTGGTATGTGGGTGTGTTGAATTATGTGAGGTTTTGTCATTCATTCCGTACCTTTTAAGAAATGGAGCTATTCCTATCGGCTGTCTTCTAAGTTAAATGTGTATTATTTATCGGCTTAAACGCCTGCCGTTTCCTGTATCCTGTTAGCAAGCTTAGCGTTTTCTGTACAGGTAGTCTTCGATTTACAACCACAATCAAGGCCAACAGTCCTTTTACTAAGCGGGATATTTTTTTTTAATAAAAGTTTTTTATTTTTTTTAAACAAACAAACAAACAAACAATACATCCTTGATCATTCAGTGTTTCATCTGAGTGTATTTTTTGTGTCTTCTCCTCTCTCCTCCATCATTTTCATCTTATATTTCTATCATACCTTTATATTTTCATTTCGATTGTTACATCATTCTTCCCAAATTTCTGAAGTTTATATTAATTCATCAATTATCTAAATTTCTCTTATCTTTTCATTCTGGCAGCCAGCAAACCTCTGTGCTGCATTGTGAGAGTTCCATCTGGCAGTTTGCTGGCTGCCAGAATGAAAAGATAGAGAAGGGAACCCAGAAAGTAGTGAATGTGATTCCACTCAATTGTGGTTCCAGAAAAATCTTGGTTACGTAGGAAAAAATCTGGCTTAAAGGAAAAACACACATTAAACGTATATATATATATATACACACGGGAGAAGACCCGAATAACCAAAGACATATATATGTCTGGCTTATGAGCCAGAAATAGCTATCTGGGTCTCCCACAATGCATCACTAAAATCTGTTTGCAACCATAATGAAGAGAAGAACCCAGTGGGCTCCCACAATGCAACACTAAAATCTGTTTGCAACCATAATAAGGAGAATAGCCCAAAATGTAGTGAATTGTGATTTCACTCGGTAGTGGTTCTAAAAGATCTCAGTTATGTAGGAAAAACCTGGCCTAAAAAGAAATGCACACATTAACCTACAAAAATAAGAAAATATATATATATATATATATGTCTGTGTAAGTTTTCACGGGTATATATGTGTGTACAGGTGATATCTCGGGTTTCTTCCCGTGTAATTGCAAACATATTTTTGGAAATATTGGAGCGACGTTTCGATGAAATCTCATTCATCATCATCTGGCTAATGTTCTCGGTTTGGTGCCTATGGGCAAACTGTGTGATCTTAACTGACATCCTTCTTTAAAAGGAGGCAGAGGTGTATTCTGATTGGTTGACAGTGCTGCTTTATTCTGATTGGCTGATGATGTAGTTGTATTTTGATTGGGTGGAAGCACTGTTGCTGGGATGTGGGTTGATGGATAAGATATGTTGGAAATGGTGGCTACACAGGTCTCCTGATGACCCTTTGACCTATGGCTTACACTTTGTGTTGAGATTCGTCTATTTATGAGAGCAGGTTTCCAAATAGAAGGCAGACGGGAGGTGTCATCACGTTTGTTCATGCAATATGGTCTTTTCTCTATTTCAATGGCCTCTCTGATTATTCTGCCATTGAGATGTTCTATTTTTGCAACTGTTTTTGTGTTATTAAAGTTAATATTATGTCCTGTGGCATTTATGTGTTGTACTAATGATGATGTGTGTTCTTTCTTCTGTATTGAGTTTTTATGTTCCTCGATGCGCACACTCATTCTTCTGTTGGTCTGCCCAATATATGTTGAGGGGCAGGAAGCACACGGGATTTCATATATGCCTTGATCTTCTAGTTCTATTTTATCCTTAGGGTTTCTTAGGATAGACGATATCTTTCTATCTGTGCAAAATATGGTTTTGATGTTGTGTCTTTGCAGTATTTTGCTAATTTTATCTGTTGTTCCTTTTATGTAGGGTAAGATGGCTTTCCCATTGTTTTGTTCTTCTTGTTGATTTCTCTTCTGTTTGGGTGTTGCATGTTGGATCATACTGATGATTTTATTTCTACAGAACCCATTTGATGTTAATACGTTGGTTAATGTATATAATTCTGTTTTTAAATGTGCTTTATCAGCTAAACGTTTAGTTCTTGTGGCTAGTGTTTTGGCAACAGAGTTTATTTGTGCTGGATGGTGGTGTGATTTAGCATTGAGATAGCGGTTCGTATGTGTCTTCTTTTGATAGATGGTATGTCCTAAGGTGCCATCAGGTTTTTTATAAATTAATACATCGAGGAAAGGTAGCTGGTTGTCTGATTCTATCTCCATGGTGAACTTTATTTTGGGATGGAGGCTGTTCAAATATATTAAGAAGTTTTCCAGTTTATCTCTTCCATGCGGCCAGATCACAAAAGTGTCATCAACAATTGTGGCTTAGATATGTTGATGACACTTTTGTGATCTGGCCGCATGGAAGAGATAAACTGGAAAACTTCTTAATATATTTGAACAGCCTCCATCCCAAAATAAAGTTCACCATGGAGATAGAATCAGACAACCAGCTACCTTTCCTCGATGTATTAATTTATAAAAAACCTGATGGCACCTTAGGACATACCATCTATCAAAAGAAGACACATACGAACCGCTATCTCAATGCTAAATCACACCACCATCCAGCACAAATAAACTCTGTTGCCAAAACACTAGCCACAAGAACTAAACGTTTAGCTGATAAAGCACATTTAAAAACAGAATTATATACATTAACCAACGTATTAACATCAAATGGGTTCTGTAGAAATAAAATCATCAGTATGATCCAACATGCAACACCCAAACAGAAGAGAAATCAACAAGAAGAACAAAACAATGGGAAAGCCATCTTACCCTACATAAAAGGAACAACAGATAAAATTAGCAAAATACTGCAAAGACACAACATCAAAACCATATTTTGCACAGATAGAAAGATATCGTCTATCCTAAGAAACCCTAAGGATAAAATAGAACTAGAAGATCAAGGCATATATGAAATCCCGTGTGCTTCCTGCCCCTCAACATATATTGGGCAGACCAACAGAAGAATGAGTGTGCGCATCGAGGAACATAAAAACTCAATACAGAAGAAAGAACACACATCATCATTAGTACAACACATAAATGCCACAGGACATAATATTAACTTTAATAACACAAAAACAGTTGCAAAAATAGAACATCTCAATGGCAGAATAATCAGAGAGGCCATTGAAATAGAGAAAAGACCATATTGCATGAACAAACGTGATGACACCTCCCGTCTGCCTTCTATTTGGAAACCTGCTCTCATAAATAGACGAATCTCAACACAAAGTGTAAGCCATAGGTCAAAGGGTCATCAGGAGACCTGTGTAGCCACCATTTCCAACATATCTTATCCATCAACCCACATCCCAGCAACAGTGCTTCCACCCAATCAAAATACAACTACATCATCAGCCAATCAGAATAAAGCAGCACTGTCAACCAATCAGAATACACCTCTGCCTCCTTTTAAAGAAGGATGTCAGTTAAGATCACACAGTTTGCCCATAGGCACCAAACCGAGAACATTAGCCAGATGATGATGAATGAGATTTCATCGAAACGTCGCTCCAATATTTCCAAAAATATGTTTGCAATTACACGGGAAGAAACCCGAGATATCACCTGTACACACATATATATATATATATATATATATATATATATTCTCTCTAACCATTGATATAATTGCCCCATACTTTAAAATACTCCGATTCTTCCTTTTCTTTAATTACCAATGTTAATCTATTCATTTCTGCACATTCCAATATTTTCTTAATTACTTTTCTCTCTAAAGGGATTTTCTCTGCTTTCCAATTTTGCGCAAATACAATTCTTGCTGCAGTTACAATATGTATATGCGGGACATTTCTTAGGTGAATTTTTGTCGTTAAGTCAGTAACCCAGTATCCGGCTTCCCCATTGACTTTCCTTGTTAGAAGGTCACAAAAAGGGGGATTACATGACAACAACCCCCGGACACTGCGACCGACATAAATGTGAGTCAGTTGTCAAGTGTCTGTAAATCACATGAGCATGGGGATGCTTGTTCTGCCCCAGCTCTGTATTCCCAAGGATTGTGAGACACACCAATGGTCCTTATCAAAGTTATAACGTACCAAGAATAAACAAAGTCCGGCAAACGTTGGCCACCAGCCCAGAAGACAAGATACAATAAGACACTCACTCTTCAGAAATGCTCTTTAATAATTACACGTTGTTTCCAGCAAGAAATTACTAACTGTGTGCGATTTAAATAGGCTAAGGGAGTGGCCAATTATTCTCAAACCTTACTCTCAAGGAGACTTCCTCCTCCTGAGTAGCCACTCCTGCCTTTTGGTAGCCCTGCGTGTTCGAGCATTGAGGAGAGGCTCCTCCACTTCACTCTCTCCACTTGAAGGAGCCTCTGGAGGTTCTGAAGGACCAGGCTGAGTCTCTGCCTCTGGCACCACATCCTTTTCCAGCCTCCTCGCTGTCCGATACGAGCTCCAGCTGAATGGCGCGACCCCACACCAGCCTCGTCATCAGGATCAGCCACGATCCGCGCAGGCCGCTGGCAGGCCACAACAATGCTGCAACGGTCGTAAATGTGAAAAATGGCCCCAAGCCACTTCTTTCAGTGCCGTTGTAACTTGCAACGGTCACTAAATGAAGTGTTGTAAATCGAGGACTCCTGTATAGAGGTTTTATTACTCCAAGAGTCATATCATGAGTGCAAACAGACTCGGTTGGGGAAAGCAGCTGGATGGCCCAGATTACTCTCCCCCAAAGCCCATCAGGCTGTGGAGGATGGGAACTGTGGTCAAGCAAGCGCCCGATGGGGAAAGCAGCTGGATGGACCCGATTACTCCTCACCCAAAGCCCATCAGGCTGTGGAGGATGGAAGCTATAGTCAAGCAAGTGTCCGCCGGGGGAAAGTGGATGGATCAGATTACTCTCCCCCAAAGCCCATCAGCCTATGGAGGATGGGAGCTGCAGTCAAGCAAGCGCCAGATGGGGAAAGCAGCTGGATGGATCGGATCACTCCTCCCCTCAAAAGCCCATCAGGCTGTGGAGGATGGGAGCCGCGGTCCAGCAAGCACCAGATGGGGGAAAACAGTCCAGAATCGCCCGGGCCAACGAATCGGGGCCATGCAACTTTCTCCCGAGTAAATCAGTTGCAGCAGCATCCTTCGCAACCCGCCGTGCGCCCAGGGCGCAAAAGTGGCGCAGGGGCGGAGCGCGCCTCCTCCTCCTCCTCCTCTTCTTCTTCTCCGCCCCGGCTCTCGGCTCCGGAGTCGCCTGCTCCCCATCCTCAGCGAGCCCGCCGTCATCTGACTCCTCCCGGGTAAGGGCCGGGCTCGGGAAGAGGAAGCCGTCCCGGATGGAAGCGGCCCCGGGCGAGGGTTGCCGGCCGCGGCTGCAAGCGGTGGGAGAGGCGGCGGCGGAAGGTGAGCGGTGGGCGCGGCCGGGCGGTCCCCTTTTCGCCCTTCGCTCTCCGGGCCGGGCTCGGCGAGAAGGGCAACGGCGGCGTTTCCCAACCGGGAAGGCACCGAAGCGCCTGCTTTCCATCACCTGCTTGAATCGGGCAAGGGGGTCTCGGGCATCGGGGGAACCAACCAACCGCAGTGAATCTTTAAAGAGATTCTTGCATCTTCCCCGCTTAGGGTCGCCCTCCCCTCCCTCCTCCCCCTTTGTGTGTGTGCGTGTTTGCAACTGCTTGGACAAATCTCTGCAAGGTTTGTTTGCCCTTGTCTGCTTCTGGTGCCGACTGGTCCAAAGACCCCCCCCTCCCCCCTCTGGCTGGATTTGCGCCCGAAGAACTCGGGGTCTCCCAGTTGGTAGCCTGGTGCTTTAAGCCGCTAAGCCGTTCTTAACGCTTTCCTCCCCTCCCCTTTCCAACCCTTCGTTTTCCTATCCTTTCCTCTCTCCTCCCCCTTCCCCATCCTCCTTTCCTTTCCTTTCCTCCAGTCCCTTTCCCTCCTCCTTCCCTTCCCGCCTCCTTCCCTCTCTCCCCTCCCTTCCTCTTCCTTTCCCCCTTTCCTTTCCTTCCTTCTCTTCCACTCCCTTCCCTCTCCTCCACTCCCTTCATCTTCCTCACCCCTTTCCTTTCCCATCCTCCTTTCCTTTCCTTCCCTCTCCTCCACTCCCTTCCCCTCCTCCTTCCCTTCCCTCTCCTCCATTCCCTTCCTCTTCCTCTCCCCCTTTCCTTTTCTTCCCTCTCCTCCACTCCCTTACCCTCCCCACCCTCCTTCTCTTCTCTTCCCTTCCCTTCCTCCCTTTCCCCATTCCCTTTCCTTTGCTTCCCTTCCCTCTCTTCCACTCCCTTCCCCTTCCCCGTCCTCCTTCCTTTCCTCTTTCCTTTCCTTCCCTCCCTCTTTCCTTCCCTCTCCTCTCCTTTCCTCCCCTTACCCTTCCCTTCCCTTTCCTTTCCTCCCCTTTCCCTTTCTTCAGTCTTTTTTTTGGATATGTTTTAAATTTATTTTTCACATAAAACAACATCTTTTTAGAGCAAACGTTTGGTCCGGTATAAGTTTGGCACCGTGCCATCGCGTGCCAAAAAGTAGGGGGGAGTGTGGGGGGAATCACATGCGCATACGCGGAAGGGCGGGGCACACTGAATTATGGATGTGGGCACACGCACCTGTGACCCCCCACGTCACCCCCGCTTTTGGCACGTGACAGCAAAAAGGTTAGCCATCATTGTCCTAAGCCATGGAGCGCTTTAAAGATGGTGACCAACACCTTGAATCGCAGCCGGAAGACCACCGGAAGCCAGTGCAGCTCGCGCAGGAGAGGTGTTACGTGGGCGCATCGTGCCGCCCCCGTCATCACCCGCGTGGCCACATTCTGGACCAGTTGGAGCCTCCGAGTGCTCTTCAAGGGGAGCCCCATGTAGAGAGCATTACGGACTACTTGCTGGTTTTCATGGTATGGAGGGAGGGGTCTGTAATGCAACGGCTATCCTCTCCCCAGGAGAGCCCCTCCTCGTGGCTGAGCTCAGGCCGGGACGACCCCAACACCGTGACTGGAAATCCAGCTGTGAGACCTGGAGCGTTGCCTTCTCTGCCGACGGGACCTGGTTTGCCTGGTCACAGGGCCACTGCGTGGTCAGGTTGCTTCCGTGGCCTTTACAGGCAACTGAGCAGTGAGTATATCCACAAGCCCTTTGGCCTCCTGATAGTCAGAATAACAGAGAATGGCAGAGTTGGAAGAGACCTTGGAGGTCTTCTGATCCAGGGGTCGGCAATCTTAAACCAATCACAGAGCCATTTGGACCCATTCCCCACAGAAAAGAAAACACCGGGAGCCACAAAACTCTTCCCGTGCCTGACTATTTCCTGAGCAGCCACAAAACTAGCATATAGAGTTGAATCAAAGATTCTGTTTCCTTCTGAAACTTTTTCTTTTCTTGGATTTATCCATGATTGGCCTACCGGGGGTTCAAAAAGCTTCATAAATTGTGCGTTGATGGGTGTCACAACTTGGCAGTTGTGACGCATATTTTGAGTGACGGGAGCCGCAGCAGAGGGATGAAAGAGCCACATACGGCTCCAGAGCCGCAGGTTGCTGACCCCTGTTCTCATCTAACCCCTAGCTCAGGCAGGAATGGAATATAGAAAATAGAGAATAGAGGAGAATTAGAATGAAATGGAATGGGGATAGAACTCCCATTCTCTTAGTTTCTAGCCATAATCACTAGACCAGCATTCCCCGACCTTTCCTGGTTGGTGGCCCGGCATGGGGGGAGAGGGGATGGATTTTTTGTGAATGGGGGAGAGGGGGGCTGTGAGTGTTGGCGCCCGCCACTCACGTGAGAAGGCCATGCTGCCCACACACTCGCGTGGCCCAGTTACGAATAGGGCACATCAATGGCTCTCAAAAGTTTCTTGCTATCCCATTATGTGTGTGTGTGTGTGTGTGTGTGTGTGGTGTGTGTGGTGTGTGTGTGTGTAGGTCTTTGGTTATTCGGGTCTTCTCCCGTGTAAAATTGGAAGTATCTTGGCGACATTTCGACAAAGTCTCATTCGTCATCTTCAGGCTGGTGTTCACGAAGCCGAGAATACATATACATACTGTATTTTCCTGCGTATAAGACTACTTTCTAACACACAAAAATCTTCTCAAAAGTCGGGGGTCGTCTTATACACCGGGTCTCATTCTCCTGTAACCAGGCAGACCAGCCCATAAGGCTCTGACGAGCCTTAAATGGCTCTGAGGAGGGTCGTCTTATACGCCCAGTCGTCTTATACGCCGGAAAATACGGTATATATATATATATGTATGTAGAGCCATGTTTTCAAATTTGACAACTTTAAGATGGGTGGAGTTGAATTCCCAGAATTCCCCAGCCAGCAGGGCATGGTGGACTGGGGAATTCTGGGAGTTGAAGTCCACCCATCTTAATGATGGGCTGTATGGGTATATCGAGCAAGGGTGTCAAAACTCGATTTCATTGAGGGCCGCATCGGGGTTGTGTTTGACCTTGGGGGGAGAGGCGGCCATGGCCAGGGTGGGGGTGGCCAGCTCAACATCACTTGTGTTGGGCATCTGGGGTGGCCAGAGCACTCAGCCAGCAGAAACGGGCTCCTGAGCTCCGTTTTCAGCCATGACAGCCTCCTGCCACCCTCTGCCGTTTTCAATGAGAGAGAGATAGAAGGCCGTCACAGCCCAAAATGGCTCTCCCAAGGTCCCTGTTTTCATGCAGAGGCACCATGGGCTGATTCTTTGCTGTTTCTAGGGCAACCTGCGGGCCAGATCTATGTGGCCCTCAGGCCTTATGTTTGACACCTCTGGTAGAGAGGCTTCCTGTCTGCAGGCAAAAGATTGAAAGAAAATTTGGCACCAGTTCTCTTTCTCAAAAACCCACAAAGTGTCCAATTTTATGAATTAGGAAACTGGGATGTTGGATCGAAGGGAAGGAAGGGAGCAACTTCCAGGATCTTTTCTGACTTGGTGATCTCTTTCAATCTTCTTTGTTCCGCTCTACCGCAGCCACGGCAAAGCTTTGGAACCCAAAAACCAGCGTGCAAAAACCAAGGCCAAGGGTTATGGCGGGACCAAGGAGAAGAGCTTGGAATGTGGGCAGATTGTCTGGGGTCTGGCTTTCAGTTCGTGGCTGCCGTCCCAACCACATAAGTATCGCCACAGGAAGGAAACCTCTCCTTGCTTGATCCTGGCCACGGGATTACATGACGGACAGATTAAAGTCTGGGAAGTAGAAACAGGTAAATTGGCTTCTTTTCCTGAAATGAAAGGCCCTCTTTGCAAATTTGCTTACAGGTACAGGTGTCGTGATCTAAGCCCAAGTAGTTATTACCAGACACAATCAATCCTAAACAAAATACATTTTATTAGAACAGCTGAGAATTACTTCATTCTCAGCTTAGTCCAAATTAAATCCAAAACAAATTCTTCATAAACAGTCCTTCGGCCTTATCACCAACCTTTGTCTATTTTGGCACCCTGCCAAAGGCTTTTCTTGGCAAAAGTTCAGAAGCAAGAGATACCGACAAGAAACAAATGTAGCAACGTTGCTTTCCTACAAAGATCCCAAGAGCTGTCGCTGCTCTTTTAAGCCTTCTGGGAGGGGCCAATCATCTCCTGGCCTTACTCCCGAGTTGTCCCTTTTGCTTTAGCTGCTCTTGCCTTCTGGCAGCTCTTCGCAGGCGTGCACAAGGAACAGGCTCCTCCTGTTCCTCTGCCTCTCTGCTGTCCGCCTCTAGAGGCTCCGGAGTCCGTGCATCGCTCCCAGATGGCCCTGGCCCCATCTCTGCCTCCGACGCAGAGCCCTCGTCTGGGCCTTCCTTAGACTCCAGGACTGGCCCATTGCCCTCCCCAGCCTCCTCATTTTCCGACTCCACTGCCAGCTCCACAGGCTGCTGGCGGATCACAATAGGCACATGTGTGTGAAGTTTCTTTCATTCTGCCTCAATACAGGTAGTCCTCGATTTACAGCCCGAGTACGTTTGTTTTAGAAGTCTTTTTAAACAAGATTTATTGAAATGCAAAGACGTAACGTTACAAGGATCTCAGCAATTACCGTATTTTTTGGAGTATAAGACGCTCCAGAATATAAGACGCACATTAGTTTTTGGGAAGGAAAACAAGGGGAAAAAAATCTGCCTTTGCCTACCAGCATCCATTGGTGTCCATCTGGCTCACATCCTTGCAGCAAACAGCCTAGTCAGCTTCAGCACGTTATCTCAGCCTGATTTAGCACAAACAGCTGATTGGCAGTTGGATCGGCCTCCCGGAATACCGCCAATCAGCAGTTCCAGGCTGCGGGGATCACCACAGTATATTGCCACCGATTGCCACCTCTATGTGTCATGTTTCCAGCCTCTGCGCATCACATTTTCGGCCACTGCACGCATCATTTTTGGCCACCATGTGTCGCATTTTTGGCCGGTTCCAGGTTGCAGGGATTGGCAGCGGCAGCAATCCCTGCTGCTTGGAACTGGCCAAACATGCGACACGTGGAGGCCAAAAACTGGGTGTGCAGAGGCGGTGATTGGTGGCGATGTGCTGTGGCGATCCCCGCAGCCTGGAACGGGTCTAAAATGGGGCGTGCGGAGGCTGAAAATGCGATGTGTGGAGGCTAAGAATGGCCGAAGGGTGAGGGCCGGTGGGTGGGCAGGGCTTCAGCAACATTTGGTGTATAAGACGCACCACAATTTTCACCCACTTTGGGGCTGGAGGAAAGTGCGTCTTATACTCTGAAAAGTACAGGTAAACTGCAAATAATCCTCCACAACCCATTTCATTTTCCTTTTGCTCGCTGCCTCCTTCTCCACAGGGAACTTCCTTTTTCACCTTCTGGGCCACCAAGACGTAGTGAGGGATTTGAGCTTTGCACCCGGCAGCCCTTGTTCCATTCTCGTCTCTGCATCCCGAGACAAAACACTTCGAGTTTGGGACCTCGGTCAAAATGGTAAGAACGAGCTGTAGAGTCTCTGGTCAGTCAGACACTTTCCCTTGCCCTTGGTTTTTCAGGGGCAAATGGGAAGGAGACTCTGTAGCAGGGGTGAAATTCAGCAGGTTCTGACGAACTGGTAGCGGAAATTTTGAGTCGTTCGAAGAACCGGCAAATACGTTGTTTTAAATTTTGTATACTATGTTTTACTTTGGCTGTTCACCACCCTGAGTCCATTGGAGAAAGGCGGTATACAAATCAAATAAATACTAAGTACTAAATACTACCTCTGGCTGGCCCCAGAGTGGGATGGGAATGGAGATTTCGCAGTAACCTTCCCCTGCCACACCCACCAAGCCACGCCCACAGAACCAGTAGTAAAAAAAATGTGAATTCCACCACTGCTCTGTAGGTGCTGTGAAATCTTAGGGTTCCCCCAAAGCTTAACCACTGTTCGCTAAGGAGTGAGAGAGCAAGAGGTTTGACTAGATGACCTCCAACTCTATTACTGTTAACTGTAAAGGGAAGGAAGTCACCAAGCAGAGAGTAGTGGGATCTCCCCATATATTTTACCAGGAAACGTAGATAGGATTGGATCAAAAAGTCGGCATGTTCTTCAGAGGACCGATGTGCTAGGAATCTTATGGATGATATCCATTTTGCTCTCCAAATTGCAGTGCTTAGCTCCGCAGATTAAGCACCGTAATTAACATCCTGCTGTCTGCAATTACACCAGTTCGAATCTCACCAGGCTCAAGGTTGACTCAGCCTTCCATCTTTTCTAAAGTAGGTAAATTGAAGACCTTCCATCTTTTCTAAAGTAGGTAAATTGAAGTTTGTGGGGGCAATAAGCTGACTTTGTATAAATATACAAAAGTATGAAGGCTATTGCTTAACGCATTGTAAGCCGTCCTGAGTCTTCGGAGAAGGGCGGCATACAAATCAAATTTAAAAAAAAATTCATGGAGACCTAACCCTAACCTTAAATGTGTTTGCCCCCAATGGGATTTTCCCATGTATTTTACCAAAAAAGCTAGATAAGGCAGGTTTGAAAAGGCAGGACCTTCCTAAGCATACTGACGTGCTAGAAATTCATTGGCCACATCTGTTTTATTCTATGAATTTATGGAGCCCTCAGCCTAAACCCTTAGTGCTGTTGTCACCACACCTAATGAGATTTCCCCATGTATTTCACCAGGAAAGGTACATAGGGCAGGCTCGAGATGTCAGCAACTTCCTAAGTAGATCAATGCACTACTTATCCATTGCCAATGTTCATTTTGCTCTCCTACGGTAATTTATGGAGACCTAGCCCCGGGTGGACATGGTGGACCTAAACAGACGTGGTGGCTCAGTGGCTAAGACACTGAGCTTGTCGATTGAAAGGCCGGCCGTTCAGCGGTTCATATCCCTAGTGTCGTGTAACGGGGGGAGCTCCCGTGACTTGTCCCAGCTTCTGCCAACCTAGCAGTTCAAAAGCACGTAAAAAAAATGCAAGTAGAAAAATAGGGACCCATTTTGGTGGGAAGGCAACAGCGTTCCGTGCGCCTTTGGCATTGAGTCATGCCAGCCATATGACCACGGTGACGTCTTCGGACAGCGCTGGCTCTTCGGCTTGGAAATGGAGATGAGCATTGCCCCCTAAAGTCAGGAATGACTAGCACATAGATACGAGGGGAACCACATGACCACAGTGACATCTTCGGACAGCGCTGGCTCTTCGGCTTGGAAATGGAGATGAGCATTGCCCCCTAAAGTCAGGAATGACTAGCACATAGATACGAGGGGAACCACATGACCACGGTGACATCTTCGGACAGCGCTGGCTCTTCGGCTTGGAAATGGAGATGTGCACCGCCCCCTAGAGTCAGGAACGACTAGCACATAGATACGGGGGGGAACCTTCACCTTTAACTTTTAGCCCTTAGTGGATTTGCTCCTCAATGGGATTTTCCCATGTATTTTACAGGATAGGGAAGGCTCAAAGAGTCAGCGCCCTCTTAAACATATCCATGCCCTACAAATTCATTGGCGATGTCCATTTTGCTCTCCAAATTCATGGAAATCCTAAGTGGATTTGCCCCCCTGTGGGATTTGCCATGTATTTTACCAGCAAACGTAGAGAGGGCAGGCTCGAAGAGTCAACATCCTCCTAAGCAGTGCATTCATCATCATCATCGTTTAATGACCCATAATCCCTTGCGGGGTGGAGCCTGGGCAACTGAATGGAGCTAGCAAGAATATTTACTAGCCAGGTGCCCTTCCTGACACCAATGTGGAGTTTTGTTCAGCAATATATTCTCATCGTGCCGAGAGAGAGAAAACTATCTGCCTCTACCTAGGATCAAACTCATAGCCTCCTGATTGCGAGGCAAGAGCTCCAGCAATGCGGTTTTCCTGTGTATTTTACCCTGAAACATCAAAAGCTCTGCTTGTTGGCCCGCTAGTTGGACATTCTTAGGAGAGGGACCCGTAGCATTCAGACTGCCTATCTAGTTCTCTAATCGCCACGTTCCCCCTCTTCTATTTTTTCCTAGGGAAGCAATTGAAAGTGCTTTCTGGACATTTGCAGTGGGTTTACGGCTGCTCCATTTCTCCTGACGGTCAGATGCT
The DNA here is from genome assembly GCA_038048745.1 of Coluber constrictor foxii. Lineage (NCBI taxonomy): Eukaryota > Metazoa > Chordata > Lepidosauria > Squamata > Colubridae > Coluber > Coluber constrictor. The sequence continues at coordinate 37,446,033 of CM075968.1, read as the reverse complement.
CTGCTCCGTAGCCGGAGAGAAATCGGTGAGTTAACTCTACATAGAAAGGGTCATGTTGTTGACCGTGAGAAATGCGGTTGGTAGATAGATCTACCAACCTCATTTCTATCAACCTCGGTGACAATCTGTCTTTAGATTTGTGACCAAGTGGTTGGAATGAAGTATTGCAGGCTACTTCTGCTGGCTGCCTGCAGTTTTGGCAGTTCGAATGTCGCCAGGCTCAAGGCTGACTCAGCCTTCCATCCTTCCGAGGTGGGTCAAATGAGGACCCGGATTGTTGGGAGCAAGAGGCTGACTCTGTAAACCGCTTAGAGAGGGCTGTTAAGCATTGTGAAGCGGTATATAAGTCTAAGTGCTATTCCGATTGCTATTCCTATTCCCATGGTGGCACAGTGGTTAGAATGCAGCATTGCAGGCTCACTCTGCCCACAGCGAGGAGTTCGATCCTCACTGGCTCAGTGTTGACTCAGCCTTCCATTCTTCCGAGGTGGGTAAAATGAGGACCCGGATTGTTGAGGGGACAAGAGGCTGTCTCTCTAAACTGCTTAGAGAGGGCTGGAAAGCACTGTGAAGCGGTGTATAAGTCTAAGTCAGGCCTGTCAAACTGGCGGCTCGCAGGACTGGATGCTTCCCACACAGGCCACACCCACCTCGGCTCTGCAAAGGCAACCCCCCCCCCCCAACCCCACATTGCAATACGTCATGACACATCACGTGATGCGATCGAGTTTGACCCCCGTGGTCTAAGCACTATTGCTATTTATTTATTTATTATTTATTTACCTATTTGTTTATTTAATCTGTTTAATTGATTAATTTAATTAATTAATTATATGTATTTAATTAATTTTCCTAATTTATTAATCAATTTTAAATTGTTTTAAATTGGAATTTTAATTTTTACTGTTTTAATGATGAATTATGCATTTTTACCGTTGTGAGCCGCCCTGAGTCCTTGGAGATAGGGCGGCATATAAATTGCATTATAAATAAATAAATACATTTATTTATTTATTTCATTTTTTATTTCATTTATTTTTTATTGTATTATATTATTTTATTTATTTTTTCTAATTTAATTATTACTTATTATTTTATTTTATTATTTTATTTATTTTTTCTAATTTATTTATTTCGTTTTTGTTTTGTTTGTTTGTTTGTTTATTTATTTTTGTCATCCCTCACCCTACTAGGCTCTGCTCTGGAGTATGAAGTCCTACGACCTCCTGCGGAAACTCGAGGGTCACCAAGGCTGTGTCGCGTCTTGTGACTTTTCTCCAGATTCTGCTCTTCTTGCCACTGCTTCCTATGACACCTGCGTGATCCTCTGGGATCCCTGTACGGGGGAGAAGCTACGATCCCTTTGGTAAGGAAGGCGGACGAAGAGATGATGCCCTCTCGTGAGGCCTAGGCGGGAAGCACTCCCTGAATGAATGAATGAATGAATGAATTTAAATGAATGAATTTAATTCTACTTTCGTGTAAGATTCCATTTGGCAAGTCTGAAAGGACACGTAGCCCTCGATCTACGACCCTAATTGAGCCCAAAATGCATGCTGCTAAAGTGGAGAAAATGGTTCAGTGACTTTGGCCCCATTTTACGACTTTTGTCGCTGCGTTTATTAAGGGAGTCACTGCCGTTGTTAAGTTAGTAACCCGGTTGTTAAGTGGATGTGCCTTCCCCGTTGACTTTGCTGGTCAGAAAAGAGGGTCACTGGGACACTGCGACCGTCAGGAATGTGAGTCAGCTGTCAAGCATCCGCATGTAAAATCACACGACGGTGGGGGCTCTTGTAATGGTCTTTTTTTGGGTGCCGTCGTAACTTTGGTCACCGAATGAACTGCTGTAAGTCGAGAACTACCTGTACAATTCTCTCCTGTCCCCTTTACATCGCAAGAAACTAGGGAGGGTCTCTATTAAGATGTTTGCCCTGCCCTTATTCCTGTTGAAGGCTTGGCTGCCTCTTATCTGATGGTTCCATTGGTTATGATTCTTCCCTTTTGTCTCTGAAGGTCATTCCCATATAGACCATGACAGGGCAGCTGGGAGGACTCAAAGTTGCAAACCGGTGGGAGGTGGACAGCTGTTGATCTCCTGCCAAAGGCATGATGTGTATCAGTTTAGATAGCTTTACCAAGGGACTGAACTGGGTGTGTGTTGTGGCCTGTTGGCGGCCAGTGGAGCTCGCAGCAGAGTCGGACAGTGAGGAGGTTGGGGAGGAACGATGGGCTAGTCCTGGGGGCTGTGGAAAGCTCGGATGAGGGCTCTGCGTTGGAGGCAGAGAGGGAGATAGACAGCAGTGAGGCAGAGAAACAGCTGGAGCCCGTTCCCAGTGTGTGCATGCGCAGAGCCAAGAACAACTCAGAAAGCAGGGTCGACTTGGGAGTAAAGCCACACCTTAGAGGTGATCGGCCCCTCCTATAGGAAACAAAAGAGGAGCGAAGGGGGAGGGGGCTTTTGCGGGAAACAATTTGTTCGTTCGTTCGTTGTGGAAAGTTGTTTGTGACTATATAAGAGACTCTGTGCCAAGTTGTGCCTTGCCCTGCGTTTGGAAACTAGTTATCTGGCAGCTTTCCAAGCGAGATAAGGTTTGTGTTGATAAATATTCCTCTGAAAGACTGTTTGCCAAGCCTTGCTGACTGTGAATGACAGGAATTCACAGTTGTGTAAATAAAAGGGGTTTTGCTGGGACCAAGACTCTGCTTCCTGCTTTTTAAGGGAGCCTAGGTCAGAACAGACGGTTCGCAGGGGTCTTTCATCAGCAGCTGATAATCCCCCCGAGGTGGACTAGTAGGAAGATTCCAACCTGTTTTTTCTTCTTCCCAGGCATGTTCCCTTGAAACCTGCAGTGGACCAAGGTGAGAACTTCCACACCAGCTCCCTGAGGTCTGTGTGCTTCTCACCTGAAGGCCTCTACCTGGCCACGGTGGCAGACGACAGGTAAGAGGCGCCAAAGTGGAACGGAAATGTTTACGTTGCAACGGATCCTATCCCAGATATTGTGTCAATTAAAAGACTTGGTTCACTCCATGGGAAGAGGTTGTAAGGCTGTAATTCATGCTAAAGATTACCCAACTACTATGTTTCCCCGAAAATAAGACCCTGTCTTATATTTTTTTGAATCTTGAAATAAGCACTTGGCAATATTGCCATGTGCTCAAAAGCCCGATTGGGCTTAATATCGGGGGATGTCTTATTTTGGGGGAAACAGGGTAGATATTAACTGACATGGTGATCATTTTTGCGTATCTCGTTTTTTCTACATGGTTCACTTTTCTTCTTTATACTGTAACTGCTATTCTAATAGCAAATCCTTCCTAAAAGTTATGGCATTACCTTCTTGATTAAATTATCTTTCCAATGATATATAATTTTATGGTACTACTCCAAAACAAAACAAAAAGTGGTGTTATTAGTTAGTTTTAGAAAATACACTTTTTCCCAAAAGGTTTCCACAATTTTGGCCACTACTGTAGGTTTTTGAGCTCAATTTTGGAACACAAGAAACATGCTTTGATTATCTCCTTTAGGCTCCTCCGGATCTGGGCATTGGAGCTTGAGAGTCCTGTCGCTTTTGCTCCTGTGAGGAATGGTCTCTGCTGCACTTATTTTCCACATGGTGGGATCATCGCAACGGGGTAAGTTTGGGGCGAGAAGCATGCAGTGTTTGTTTCAAAGAGAGGGAAAAAAGGAGATCTTAAGAATCTGGTGTATGGAGTTGTTCTGGCCCCGTGCCCAGAAATAACCTCCCCTCAGACAACCAGAGGCTAATGAACTGGCAGGCAACCAAGTAAGATGATAACAAAGGTCGGCAGCAATCCGCAGCTGCTTGCCAACGTCTTTATTAAAAGGTCCGTCACATACACACCACCAAAGCTGAGACGCAGGGCCGATTCAAAACCGGGATCCACGAATCTTTGTTTTGTTCGTCACAAAGATACGTCTGCAATCCCTCTCTTATATAGTCTGGGAGGCGTGGTCCACCAGCTAATCACGACCACGCCTTTTCCTCTGCTGGGCTCTCCTGTCTCTCCGACGCTGGCGAGGATCCAACCAAAACTCACTCCCCTCGTCAATGTCCTCCTGTGGCTGTGGGGACAAGCTTGGCTCTGGGCCTATCTCCTGCCCTTCGGTGTCCTCCGGAGGCATTGCCAGAGAGGAGAGTCCTGGAGAAGGAGGCCTTGCCAACTCCTCTCCCTCACTCTCAGAGTCCTCCCCTGCTGATGACGCAGGCTCAGGCAATGGAGCCACAACAGGAGTGTAAAACCATCCACCTGCCAATAGCTCCTTGAACTAATTGTATCTTCATCTTGGGGTCATTCTGAGGTTGTAGACGTAGCGCGCATGATACTGGGAAGAGGCACCAAGAGGCTCCAGGAAGGAGTCAAGAGCAAACATTTCTGCAAAATGTTGAAGTTGGAAGTTGGCATCAACCCAAGAGGCTTGATTTGTGTATATGCTTGTGTCATTGTTGATCTCCTAGTGAACTGTCGCATGGAAACATTGCACATACACCCGCACGCTCGTCCGAGCTGTGCTCCAGAAAAGCCAGCCTTCGGGGTTCTAACATGCTCAACGATCAGCTGGCTGGCGTGCATGAGCAGGCTGATTTTCAGTACTGCCGCACACGCAGACAGCTGATTGTCCCACAGACATGCGCGCCAGAAACCCAGAAGACAAACAAGCAAGGCCACGTGTGTGAAGTGACATGGCTTCACGTGCCATTTTGGCCACGCATGCATAGGTTCACCATCGTGGTCCTAGTGACAAGTCTGGGACTACTCCAGACTGTCAACTATGAGACAAGCATGCACACACCAATTAAGTCTCTTCTGGGTTGAAGTCAACTTCCAACTTTGACCTTTTGGACATATCTGTCTTATTTTCTTGGAAGGTTATGCCACCTCTAGGATGTTTCCCAATCTAGCTTGGAATCCTGGAAATCTGTTGAGTCCTTGGTGCTCTCTGAGCTTGGTAGTTTTTTTGTAGATGGTTCCTTACACAACTAATGTCACATCATCAAGGCACTAATAGTTTGATTAGTTTCCACCCATAGCCTCTTGTCCTGCCTTCAGGTACTTTGGAGAATAGCTTGACTCTCTTTGTGGCAGCCCCTGAGATATTGGAAGACTCCTATCATGTCTTCCCTCGTCCTTCTTTTTATTAAACTAGACATCCCCAGTTCCTGCAACCGTTCTTCGTATGTTTTAGCCTCCAGTCCCCTAATCATCTTCGTTGCTCTTCTCTGCACTCTTTCTATCTAGCGTCTCAACATCTTCTTAATTAATGAACTCAGTTTTGCCTCTTCCTGTTGCAGGACCAGAGATGGTCACGCCCAATTTTGGACAGCTCCCCAAGCTCTGTCTTCTCTGAAGCACTTATGTCGGAAAGTTCTCCGCGGCTGCTTCACTAGCTACCAAGTCCAGGCGCTCAGCATTCCCAAGAAGATGAAGGAATTCCTCACCTACAGGACTTTATGACGTTGGCCCAAAAGGAGGGGCTGCTGTGACCCGTCCATTTTCTCGCCTGGCCTTGTGTTGGGCACACAAAGACAAAACTCTTCGGGATGTGAAGCAAGGAAGCAGCATCCTTTCCTAGCTGAGAAAATGACCATGGATGCTGTTGGCAAATTCTCTCTTTTTTTTTCCTGAACTAGCCGCGTGGAAAAAATCTTAAAAAGAGTTTTTGGCATACTAAAATTTGCCAGTTATCCTTCCAGGTTTAGAGTTACCGGAATGCGGGTTTGACATGCACAGCTGCCTCTCGGATATTTAAAAAAATAATAATAATACCACCTCAGGATACAGAAGGAATCAATGATAAAGAGTGTCATTATTTAGTCAGCCAGTGGCCGTTCTGGAGTTGCTTTTGGTTCTTTTTTTTTGTCCGTTGTCTAGGAAGGAAAAAAAATCAGGTTTGGATCTTCTCCAGGAATGCAGACGCCGGATTTGAAATCTTTCCTCCATCAAGAGGCTACTGGATGAAGCTTTTAAGTTTGTACCATTTACGGGGAGATGGAAATTAAAGCTCTTTTTATTTTATTTTTTGCTGGCTTGAACAGGGAAACACCTTGTCAATAAAATAAGCCAGAGGTATGTATCAAGATTAATGATCTGAGAACAGTTTGGGGTGTCTCTCTCCCCCCCCGCCCCCAAATGAAGACCAGAGCGCAAAACAGCCAATGATGGATAAACGACAAGAGATTTCTTGTGTTCGGAACATAACACAAAACCGAAGAGAACTATGGTGATATTTTGGAAGACCTAGGACAGTGATGGTTAACATTTTTCTCGTCGTGTGCTGAAAGTGCACGCCAGACCCCATAATGCAATGCGCGCACCCCTGCGCATGCGTGCACGACCCCCCAAAACGGGCTGTTCGGGGGGAACACTGCACCCCCATGCTGCGCCCCTGCCCCTTGCGCACATGTGCAATTCCCCCTGAGCATGCACATGCATCTCCTCCATGCGCCCCGCCCCCAACGCATCCTGAAAATCAGGTGGCTGGCAGGAGGGGCGTGCACGCATGCGCAGTGGAGCTGAGCTGGGCGATAAGTTCGCCATCAGGGACTTAGGAATTCCCCCGATGTGGGGAACGCGCACATTTTTGCACCATGAAAGAGTTTAATAAGTGGCCTGGCTTGTTAAATTGGGAGACCGGATGTGAAGAATTTTAAGGTGGGTGGAAATCAAGAGAGTTTGTTCTGCTCAGCTGGTGTAAATTATTCTGGAGGGAGCCTGATGGGAGATCTGAATGGTGGGAGAGATGATGGTTAGTATAAGGAAATTCTTCAATCTAAATCTAAATTTAGGCATTTCCTTACGGTAAGAGCTGTCAGCCAGTGAAATAGCCTGTGGAATAGTAGTGGGGAACATCTGTTCCTAGTTACTTGATGTCTTTAAACAGAATTCAGCCGCAGTTGGACTAAACAACCTCTGAAGTCTTCTTCCAACTACACAGTTGTATGATCCTTTCATATAAATGAATTTATTTTAAACAAGATTGGCATGGGGGGGGGGAGACTCAGGGTGCAGCTTAATGAGGTGTCTAACGTGAATGTATTTTGAGACATTTTGAACCCAATTATACGATTCCGGAGATGTAATAAAAAAAAGAACCATCATTCTGAAGCATCTTGAAGGCTGTTTCTTGTCCAGGTAGACGGGCAATGATTCTCGTCCAGATTGGTGAAAAAGGACTACGTTCTTCTGTTAAGGTCTTAAGAAGCGCTGAGAATGATCAGGTGTGTAGGAGACATCCGGAACCACCAGGTTTTGATGGGAACGGTTCAGATGAGTCCTTAGGTACCCAGGTGGTAGATCAGGGAGTGGGAGAGCAGCTGGGTCATCAAGCTTCGGCTACAATCAGATCTCTCGTGACCTGGAAGGCAGCTACAAGAGACCCTAGTTGGATCCTCTCATTCGTTCCTGCAGCCAGGCGGTGTCTGAAAGACAACGGAACAGGAGATGACCGATCTTACGCAGGATGTTTTCTAAAGAAACCTAGATAACAGTGATGGCGAATCTTTTGGGCTCCGGGTGCCCAAAAGGAAGTACTTTGCGTGCTCGTCAGGGCCGCGACCAAGAGGAGGATCTGCCCACGGGGCATGCGCGCGCTGGATAAGGTACTTTCGGTTTCAGCAAGTCTTCCGGTTACTGGCAGCAAATCTTCTGATTATTGCCGCGCATGCCCGCACCGATCAGCCAGCCGGCGTGCATGCTCACGCCAGAAAATGGAAGACCAGCTCTTCCAGTTTACGGCATTGCCACACACACAAAAGCCAGTTGATCGTGTGCACATGCGTGCCAGAAACCCGGAAGAGGAATGGGCAACGCCGCGCATGCCAGGTGACATAGCTCCGTATGCCACTTTGGGTATGCGTGCCACAGATTCGCCATCACGGCTCTGTAGCCTGTAAAGAACATCTTACAATGTGAAAGAATCTTCAGGCTGGCGTGACATGTGTTAAAAGGCGAATTACGCAGCAAGCTTTGAGCCTGTACAATTGTGCGATGTTGGCGCTCTGCGCTTCCTGGATAAATGAAAATTCAGCTTTGTGTAGGGAAGTGAGCTTCTAGTTCTCAGTAACTGCAGGCTGAACGAACCTTGGCAACTGGAAGGCTCGTGGACTTCGGCTCCCAGAGTTCCCCAGCCTCAATTGTAGGGTCGTCGTGCACAGAGAAACATAATCAGGGCTTTCCCCAATTCTCTCCTTCATATTCTCGACACACCACGGGGAAAATTACACCTTGCATTTTTTTTTTTACTGGAGGTTGGAAATCAATGGACCAATAAAATCTTAAGCCTGTGTCTACATTATCCTAAATGATGTGAAAAACAAGGCGCACTGAAGAATACTCACTCCACATCTGCCATCTTGATCAGCAGCTGGATCCGGATAGATGTTGGGAAATCAACTGTAGGATAACAAGAGAGCACAGGCAGCATTTTACAAAAACAATTCCCCTTCATTGTACCTTAAATAGCCATTATCAATAGCACTTAAACCTTATATATCATCTCTGGGCAGTTTGCAGAGTCAGCATCTTGTCCCCAACAATCTTATATACAACTGTGAAGTGGTATATAAGTCTAAGGGCTATTTCTATTTCTATTATTTCTATTTCTATTTCTATTTCTATTTCTATTTCTATTTCTACTTCTACTTCTACTTCTACTTCTACTTCTATTTCTATTTCTATTTCTATTATTTCTATTTCTATTTCTATTCTACTCTACTCTATCCCTATCACCCCTATTCTATTCTATAGCTGTGATGGCGCAGTGGTTAGAATGCAGCATTGCAGGCTGACTCTGCCCACTGTCAGCAGTTTGATCCCCACCGGCTCAAGGTTGGTTCAGCCTTCCAACCTTCCGAGGTCAGTAAAATAGGGACCCAGATTATTGGGGGCAATAGGCTGACACTGTAAACCTCTTAGAGAGCGCTGTAAAGCGGTGTATAAGTTTAGGCACTATTGCTATATGCACCTGCACCAGAAGCAATTAGCAAAAAACGGCTCAGTAACATTTCTGTGTCATCCAGCCTTCCTGAGGTAAATTTTGTCAGATTATTCATGAACTGGCAGAGACATGGTAAGGTCAGCCAATGAATAGGCATAGCAACTAAATCAGCCAATTGGGAGCTGAGACAGACTGGAGCCAGGGCATGACTTAGTCTGCAGCTTCTGAGATTGTGCAGAGAAACTGAAACCAGAGTGTGTGCCGTCTGCTCTGCTGAAATGAAACTAACTGTTCTCTCCTGCCTTGTGCTCTGCCCGTAACTTCTACCACGTTGAAGAATTAACTGTTGGTATTGTAAATACTTCATCTGTTATTATGTATATAAAGAAGTTAATGAATTCCAGCTGAATCAGTTATCTGTGTGTGCTTCTGGATTTGATTTTTGCAAGAAACAATCCTGACAGGTAATGGACCCAGAGCACACAGACGACCGAATTATAATTAAGCTGAAAGACTGCCTGTGTGAAAAACCAGACAGAGGAGGTTTTTGCAAGATGGCTGCTGTTGAGAGCTCTCCGTGACACACCAGCACCCCAAAGTCCTTTTACCTCGATGAACAAACAAATGAATTTCGGTTAGAATGTCTTGTAGAGCGAGGCCCTTCAAGGTTTTCAGTTCCAGGATGTCTGGGCAAAATGTTAAGGAGAGCCAGGTTCCTTGGTGTTGGCGGCAGCCCAAATCTCTTTCATTTCAAATATAATTTTTTAATTGAAAGCTCTGAAAGGAAGTAAAGAACTCACAGAAGCTAAAATTGAACAGAGCAAAAAGAGAGAAGGCTAAAAGTGCAATTAAAAAAAAAGGGAGAAAGTAGAATAAAAAGGGGGGAAAAAAAGATCTCAAGAAAAATATTAAGTGGCTTCCGATGTTCTTCCCAGCTGTTAATAGAACAATGATAAGGCTGAAAGGGACCTCAGATATTTTTGAGACATCCGGACAAGCAAAGTCAATAGGGAAGCTCGAGTCACTCAACAACCGTGTGACTAAGTTAACAACGGCGATAATTCGCAGGGTGGCAAGGAAGTTAATACAATGGGGCAAAATTCACTTAACAGATGTTTCACTCGGCAACCGAAAATTTGGGCTCCAATGTGGTCGTAGGTCGAGGACTACCTGTATGTTTGACCTCGTTTTCTAAAGTTATATCCTCTCGCTTTTCTTTCTAAAATCTTGCTGTCCTATCCCATCCCATCCCATCTTTTCCATTCTATTCTATTCTATTCCATCCCACCCCATTCTAATATTTTCTACTCTATTCCATCTCATCCCATATTTTCTATTCTATTCTATTCTATCCCATACTTTCTATTCCATCCCATACTTTATTCCATCCCATCCTGTTTTTTATTCCATCTCATCCCATATTTTCTATTCTATTCCATCCCATATTTTCTATTCTATTCTACTCCATCCCATATTTTCTATTCTATTCTACTCCATCCCATATTTTCTATTCTATTCTACTCCATCCCATATTTTCTATTCTATTCTACTCCATCCCATATTTTCTATTCTATTCTACTCCATCCCATATTTTCTATTCCATTCCATACTTTATTCCATCCCATCCCATCCCATATTTTCTATTCCATCTCATCCCATATTTTCTATTTTATTCCATCCCATATTTTCTCTTCTATTCTACTCCATCCCATATTTTCTATTCCACCCCATACTTTTTATTCCATCCCATCCCTTATTTTTTATTCCATCCCATCCATATTTTCTATTCTATTCCATCCCATATTTTCTATTCTATTCTACTCCATCCCATATTTTCTATTCCACCCCATCCCATATTTTCTATTCTATTCCATTCTATCTCATATTTTCTATTCCATCCCATCCCATATTTTCTATTCCATTCCATACTTTATTCCATTCCATTCCATTCCATCCCATATTTTCTATTCCATCTCATCCCATATTTTCTATTTTATTTCATCCCATATTTTCTATTCTATTCTACCCCGTCCCATATTTTCTATTCCACCCCATCCCATATTTTCTATTCCATCCCATACTTTTTATTCCATCCCATCCCATATTTTCCATTCCAACCATCCCATATTTTCTATTCTATTCTATTCCATCCCATATTTTCTATTCCATCCCATCCTTTTTATTCCAGCCCATCCCGTATTTTCTATTCTATTCCTATTCATTCCATTCCATTCTATCCCATCACATATTTTCTACTCCATCCCATAGTTTGTATTCAACCCCATTCAATATTTTCTATTCCATCCTATCCCATATTTTCTATTCTATTCCCATTCCATCCCAGTAAGCCACCTGCACACCGATTCCCATTTGAAGGATACTACGGTAGGCGGAAGAGAAATCCAGGTTCAGCATCCAGTCCAAGATGTTGGCGATATCAGACTTGAGTGGCTGTCCCGTACAAGTGTAGACGGTCTCTTCGGTCACTTTTCCAAAAGCCATGTACGTGCTCTGCAAGACGGAAGAGGGAAATGAGGAATCACTGCTTTGTTTGCTCAAGGAGAGTGATTTCTCATGTCACCAATTAGCAGGAACTTATTGTCATATGTGGTGGACATGTCCAGAAGCTAAAAATTATTGGAATAAAATTAAGACATGGTTGGAAGAAATGATACAACAACGTATTGATTTAAAACCAGAGCTGTTCCTACTGGGTATCCTTCCAGAGAAAATTAGCAAAGAAAATATTTATTTGATTATACATGTAATAACAGGTGCAAGGATTGTTTTTGCACAAAATTGGAAAGCAGAAAAAAATACCTTTGGAAGGAGAAGTAATTAAAAAAAATTTTAGACTCTGCAGAAATGAATAGATTAATGATGATCAAAGAGAGAGAGAGAGGACTTAGAATATTTTAAGATATGGGATCAATTTTACCATTGGTTGGAAAAGAGGTATAGATAAACAAACGAATAGTTACGTAAGAAAATGGTACAATTAGAATACTGTACTTTTGGAGAAATGCTGTAATAGATTTGGTGAAAATGAAGACAGAAGAAACAACAAAAAGATGAAGCCATGGAGAAAACACAGAGATGTGTGTGTGTGTGTGTATTTGTTTTTTGTTTTTTTTAATTTAGATTTATATGCCGCCCTTCTCTGGAGACTCAGGGCGGCTCACAATGCGTTAAGCAATAAACAATTAAATTAAACAATTAAAAAATGCGTTTTCTTTCCTTTTTGTAGGCTTTATGTGTATTTCTCTTTAGCCAGGTTCTTCCTATGTAAACCAAGATTTTTATGCAGCCCTAGTTCAGTGAAATCACAATCCACTAGTTTCTAGGCTTTTTTTCAGGCAGCCAGCAAACCCTCTGCTGCCCATTGGGAGACTAAGATAGATCTATTTCGGGCTTATAAACCCTCATCAGTTAGCCACACCCTCATCCCATGTATCCTCCCTGTAAAGGTACAGTTTTACCTGCAAGATGTTCAGAGATCTGCGCATATCACCGTTGGACAGTGTCACCAAGGCTTTCATTCCGTCATCGCTTACATCAACGCTGAAAGAGCAACGAGGAATTTCAATAGGCCGCCAAGAATCTTGCTGTCTCCTGCACACCCAGCCCTCCTAGCGATCCTACACATAGCTCACACAGCCGTGAAAAGTTCACTCTTTTCATCTGGCACGCTTCCCTAGGATTCTGGCAATTTTAAACTTTTATCAACATCATGCCCATCTGCTTATCGTTGGGTTGTGTTTTTCTGGCTTTATTATTCCACAGAATTAGAATTGGCAACTCCAAATTTCTAGTAATTTATTTATTATTTATTTTATTCATTAGATTTATATACCGCCCTTCTCCCGAGGGACTCAGGGCGGTGTACAGTCATAATACAGCCTACCCTTTGGAACAGGTTACCCCCAGGGATACGAATTATCCCAGATCTTCGTACTTTCCGTCGTGCACTTAAGACCTTTCTTTTTCACCAAGCCGGTCTGGCATAAATCTTTTCTAATTTTTTAAATCTTTATGCTGAAGATTCTTAACTGTTGAGCCAAACAGGCTTAATTATTTATATTCACATTCTATATGTATGACATTTTAACTGTTCACCGCCCTGAGTCCTTCGGGAGAAGGACGGTATAGAAATTGAATAAATAAATAAATAAATAAATAAATAAATAAATAAATAAATAAATAAATAAATAAATAAATAAATAAATAAATAAATAAATAAATAATAAAACAACCCATTTAAAACCCATTTAAACCAGAAGTAAACAAATGTGACCTTCTTAGTTAAAAACCCATAATTTAAAATACCCTGTCCGAATTTTTAGTCAGCCTGTTGAAATAACAGGATCTTAAGGGCCCAGCAAAAGGTGCGGAGATCGGGAATCATACATATCCCAGAGGGTAGTTCATTCCAGAGGGTGGGTGCCTCCACAGAGAAGGCTCTCTCCCTGGGGGTCGCCAGTCTACATTGTTTTGCTGATGGCACCCTGAGGAGCCCCTCTGTGGGAGCGCATTGGTTGGTGGGAGGCTATTGGTGGCAGAAGGCAGTCCCGTAAGTATCCGGGCCCTAAGCCATGGAGCGCTTTGCAGAGAAAGCCAGAAAATTGGGAGCAGTCAGATCTCTGACTCTCTTCTGTCATTCCCTGAGGTTTTTTACTCACTTCTCCTTTTCGATAACATGCTTCAACCGAGGAACCATGAGTTCTGGCGTCAAAGGGCCAAACCGGAACCTGGTGCATCTGGATTGTAGAGCTGGAATTATTTTGGAGAGGTAGTTGCAGATCAGGCAAAACCGGGTATTCTCGGTGAATTTCTCAATCACTGGAAAAGACACATAAAGTCGAACGTTTAGGTTAGCGCTGTTAGATTTACAGCATCCTTAAAACAAGCTATCAGCCATCCTGCTGGGACGGCAGATCAAAATGGCTGCCATCAAAACGTTAACGGCAATCGTGTCTAGAGTTGTTGATCTTCGTAGCATCCCTTTCTTGATGGGATAGGGCATCAACTCACCACGCCGGAGAGCATTTTGTGCATCCTGGGTCATGGCATCGGCTTCATCCAGAATCACCAGCTTAAAACCTCTCCTAACAGGACAGAGAAACAAGAATTGGGACCTCTAAAAATTCAACGGGCTTCATTGTAGAGCCATGGTGGCGCAGTGGTTAGAGTGCAGTACTGCAGGCTACTTCTGCTGACTGCCGGATACCTGCAATTTGGCAGATCGAATCTCACCAGGCTCAAGGTTGACTCAGCCTTCTGTCCTTCCGAGGTGGGTAAAATGAGGACCCAGATTGTTGGGGGCAAGAGACTGACTCTGTAATCCACTTAGAGAGAGCTGTAAAGCACAGTGTAGCGGTATATAAGTCTAAGTGCTACAACTATTGCCTTCCTTCCTTCCTTCCTTCCTTCCTTCCTTCCTTCCTTCCTTCCATCCATCCATCCATCCATCCATCCATCCATCCATCCATCCATCCATGGTGCACAGTAGTTAGAAAGCAATATTGCAGGCTAACTCTGCCATCTGCCAGCAGTTCGATTCTCACCAGCTCAAGGTTGACTCAGCCTTCCATCCTTCCAAGGTGGGTAAAATGAGGAGCCAGATTGTTGGGGGCAAGAGGCTGACTCTATAAACCGCTTAGAGAGGGCTGTAAAGCACTGTGAAGCGGTATATAAGTGCTATTGTTATTGTACCGACCCATTGATCACTGATTAAATCCATCTAGTTGTAGGAGATGACAGACAGATACAGACAGATACAGACATACATCTCTGGCCAGAACATTGTCTTTTTCCAAGGAATTCAATACGCAAAGTAAAGAAGTCTCAAAGGTGCTTACTTGAAGATGGTTCTGGTGCTAGCAAAGTTCAGGATAGGCCCTCTGACGATATCAATGCCTCGGTCGTCAGAAGCATTCAGCTAAACGAAGAAGGAACGTACATCAAGAGCTGTGGTGGCGCAGTGGTTAGAATGAAGCGTTGCAGGCTAATTCTGCCGACTGCCAGCAGTTCGATTCTGAATGGCTCAAGGTTGACTCAAGCCTTCCATCCTTCCGAGGTCGGTAAAATGAGGGCCCAGATTGTTAGGGGCAAGAGGCTGACTCTGTTAATCGCTTAGAAAGGTCTGGAAAGCACTGTGAAGCGGCATATAAGTCTAAGTGCTATTGCTATGTATCTCCATGTCTGTCTGTCTGTTTGTCTGTGTCTGTCTTCTGTCTATCTATCATCCATCCATCCATCATCTCTATATCTATCTTTCTATCTATCTTTCTATCTATCTACCTACCTACCTACCTACCTACCTATCTATCTATGCATTATCTTCTCTCTCTCTTTTCCATCCATGTTATCCACCCATATCTATTTATCTATCTATCTATCTATCTATCTATCTATCTATCTATCTATCTATCTATCTATCTATCTATCTATCTATCTATATCTAGCTATCTAGCTATCTATCTATATCTATCTATCTATCTATCTATCTATCTATCTATCTATCTATCTATCTATCTATGCATTATCTTCTCTCTCTCTCTCTTTTCCATTCATGTCTATCCATGTTATCCACCTCTATCTATCTATCTATCATCTATCTATCATCTATCTATCTATCTATCTATCTATCTATCTATCTATCTATCTATCTATCTATCTATCTATCTATGCATTATCTTCTCTCTCTCTTTTCCATCCATGTCTATCCATGTTATCCACCCATATCTATTTATCTATCTATCTATCTATCTATCTATCTATCTATCTATCTATCTATCTATCTATCTATTATCTATCTATCTATCTATCTATCTATCTATCTATCTATCTATCTATCTATCTATCTATGCATTATCTTCTCTCTCTCTCTTTTCCATCCATGTCTATCCATGTTATCCACCCATATCTATCTATCTATCTATCTATCTATCTATCTATCTATCTATCTATCTATCTATCTATCTATCTATCTATCTATCTATCTATCTATGCATTATCTTCTCTCTCTCTCTCTTTTCAATCCATGTCTATCCATGTTATCCACCTCTATCTATCTATCTATCTATCTATCTATCTATCTATCTATCTATCTATCTATCTATCTATCTATCTATCTATCTATCTATCTATACGGTATCTACCTCTGTAGCTATCTAAGAGCTATGATGGCAGACTGGTTAGAATGCAGAACTGCAGGGTAATTCTGCCAATGAGTTTTCCAAGTCTTTTTCCTAGAGCTTTTTAACCTCCCTCTTTTATAACCAAAACTGAAATGGGACCCAGGGAGCCCAAAATATAAACAGATAGAACAGAACCTTGCAAACGGAATGCTGCAATGTACACAAACAACATGCTTGCAGGAATTTCCCCCCAGGAATTGCGACCCCCAAGTGTAGTTAAGACCACAGGAGTGGTTACCTCTAAAACCATTGAGGCAAATTCTCTCCCTTTGTAAAGCTGTTTAGCACAGGCGAGAATCGTAGACGTCTTGCCGGTCCCCGGAGGTCCATAGAGCAGGAGGTGAGGCAAACGGTCCTCGCTGATAAACTTCTGTACTGGTTGAGAGAGAGAAGAGAGAGCATCGTACGGCTGCCCCAGCGACAAGCAATAAACCTTTCGCTTGGCTGACAAATTACTTCTGCTTTCCCTGCAAGCTTATCTATTTCTACTTCTCCAATTCTAGGGTGACCTCATAGATGCTTGCATTTTATGAACATGCCCTGGCCCGCAAGTCGAGGGGCATATATATATATATATATATATATATATATATATATATATATATATATATATTTAAAAAATATTTTTGCTGATAATTCTATAAAGAAAGGGAGGCTGTTATAGATCTATTTCGAGCTTATTTGCTCTCATCAGACAGTCATACCCTTACTGGGATTTGAACCTGGGCTGTCTGCCTTATTTATAGAATTATCAGCAAAAATATTAAAAACATAGAAAATAGCTTGTCGGCTATATTATACTGTCTGGACGGCCCATGAGATTGGGCTGAAAGGCAAAAATTGGAGATTTGTGATATCTCCTCCATTCGTGGTAATCCAGGATGACTCAACACAAAAAACATACATACATACATACATATATATACACACACACACACACACACACACACACACACACACACACACACACATGCCTATACACATATATACACACACATACACATATATATCAAATTTATATTTGCTGACAAAGAAATAAAGGGAGAGAAGCATAGATCTATTTCAAGCTATTTAGCTCTCATCAGCTAGCCGTACCCATACTCGGATTCGAACTTGGGCTGACTGCATATTAGGCAGTTGTATTAACCTCTGAGCCACAAGTTCTCCTCTCTTTATCATCTTGAGCCAGGGGAGAGATTAAGTGTTTTTCTATCGAAGCACCTGGTCTGCCCCAATATGGAAGGGAGCATACTGCTTCCCTTTTGCCTTTCAGCTCCAATCCAGGAGCCCTCAAGCAGTTGCATTCATGACAAATGAATAAAACGATAAATTTAATATAAATTTAATAAATAATGATAAGATGAAGGAGGGGAGAAGGAGGAGGAAGAGGAGGAGGAAGAAGAAGTGGAAGAAATGGAAGAAGAAGAAGAAGAGGAAGAAGAAGAGGAGGAGGAGGAGGAGGAGGAGGAGGAGGAGGAGGAGGAGGAGGAGGAGGAGGAGGAGGAGGAGGAGGAGAAGCAACAGCAGGAGAAGAAAGAGAAGGAGGAGGAGGAGGAAGAAGAAAAGAAGCAGAAGAAGAAGAAGAAGAAGAGAAAGAAGGAGAAGAAGGAGAAGAAGAAAAAGAGGAAGAAGAAGAAGGAGGAGGAGAAAAGGAGAAGAAGGAGAAGAAGAAGATGATCATACCACATCTAGCTATTCTGGGTTCTTGGGAAGGATTTGATAGATGGACAACAATGCCAAATCCAGTTTAAACATTTGGCGGACTGTCCGATGATCCATAATAATAATAATAATAATAATAATAATAATAATAATAATAATAATAATGATGATGATGATGATGATGATGATGATATTGATATTGTGTTTCCCCCTATGCATATAACCACTTCCTGCTCTAGTATGGGGGTTATTTTTAAAGCTAGGCTTATCTCTTTGATCTCTCTCTCTTTCCCACCATGCCACTCAACTACCGGTATCTATACGGAATTTCTTGCCTTCAACCAACTTGCGGGAGAATTTTCCCAGAGGTACATTTGAACCAGAGATCAGGATGTAATTACATTGCAATACGAGTTGGATTATCGATTGGCGTGGAAGCAGATGGGCTCAAAGGGGAGAGGGGGAGTTACAGTCTGCCTTGATAGATTTATGCAAATTAGGGTCCACAGGCAACTGCATAGAGCAGGAGGGTTTTGGATTAGGGATGCACAGCAGCAAGGATTTGATCGAATAGAGGAGATGATTTAATCTGGTCAGGTCGGTAAAAGAATTAGGAAATAAATAAAAATATATATATTTTAATAAGAGGTTATGTGGCAGGACTGGAAAAACATGGAAAAAAACACATTTTGAAAGAACGAAGAGATCTACTTATTCTCAATAGGGAGGAACATGACTACTATCTAGCATGGGAAAGGTGGTATCGTTGGTTGAAAAATAGAAAAGGGAAAAAGGACTAGGAAGTAAATGGAATGACCGAATATAGAAAGAGGAAAGCAAATTACACATATAAGTCAATAAAGAACTATAAAGATAGATAGAAGGGAAAGACCAAATAAGGAAGAGTCAAATCATGAATAAGAATACAGACTACAGTTGCAATAAACTGGACAAATATTTGAATTTGTGTTTATATGTTTTGGATGTTTTACTGTTTTGTTTAGTCTGTACATATAAATATTTTTATTTTTTTTTAAAAAAGAGATCTACCTATTCTCTAAATGTAGTTTCTTTTTAGGGAGTTAATTTTTAGAATTGGGGCAATAACAATAACAAATACTGTGTTTCCCCGAAAATAAGACCGGGTCTTATATTACTGTATTACCTAAAAGGGGGTGAACATTTAGGTGCGTCTTATACACCGAATGTAGCCCCGCCCACCCACTGGCCCCCACCCTTTGGCCTCTGTCTCCCAGCAGTTTACCTTCTTGCAAGCAAGCAGCAAGAAAAAACAGCTCCTTTCAGCTTCAGCACAGCCTAAATAGCACCAGTTGATTGGATTGGCCTCCTGACTCTCAGATGATTTGCTTTCAGCTGTTTTGCACAGGGCTCTGCTGCTTGCTGCAAAGAGGTAAATTGCTGGAGCAGATTTTTTTCCCCCTTGTGTTAATCAAGCTATGCTGAAAATGAAAATGAAAGTAAAACAGGCTATTTGCTGTTTGCTGCAAGGAGGCAAAATTGCAGAGAGGCAGATGGAGAGTTCTTTTTCTTCTTTTCCTCACCAAAAAAGATAGGTGCATCTTATACTCTGAAAAATATGATAATTTTTGCTCCAGAAGATGCAGTATGGCGTTTATTCTGGTTAGGTCTTATTTTAGGGGAAACAGGGTAGAATTAGAATTAGAATGTGATTGGACATACAAGGAATTTGTCTCCGATGCATAAGCTCTCAGTGTACATACAAGCAACCAAGTGATAAATCACCATCATAGTCATGATAAAAATACATTCATCATCAATCATAAGATTACATCACTTAGTGATAGTATCAACACTAAGCAATCAACATAAATCATACGAGGATACTAAATAAAACAATATAAATCGTAAGATACGAGCAGCAAAGTTATAGTCATAAGAAGATAAGGAGATAGGTAACAGGAAAAATGAGAATAGTAATACAGCCTTACTAGATACGTAGTTTGACAGTGTTGTGGGAATTAGTTGTTTAGCAGAGTGATGGCATAGGGGGGCGGGGGGAAACTGTCCTTGTGTCTAGTTGCTCTGGCGTGCAATGCAAGCGGAGTTATAAAAACAATTCAGTGCTAATTGAATTATAATAATTAACAATCCCTTACCATAGTCCATACAAGTTTGGGGAATGATGGCAGCCGAAGCCTCCTTTATGGGACACTCCAAACCGAGAGGCAGCTGCGTGTCGTTAAAGATCAGTTAAAAATATTTGCACGGCTATTGAATACTTACTGGTATTCAGAATGTCCTCGTGAGAAATTAGATCCCCGAGGGTCTGAGGCCGGTACTTCTCTACCCTACCAATAAAAACAAAATGCAGATTTTCACAAACGAGAGAATCCATATTTCCCAACCACTGGGAACTATTTTTTATTTCTGTTTGGAAGACCTGAGGTAAGGAAAGAGGAAGGAGTCAGCGAAAAGGCTCCAGAGAAGATGTTGGGGATCCAACTAGGAGAGCAAGAAAATGCACAGTTCTGCTTCACCCTGATGAGTCTACTACTATAGGTAGTCCTCGACTTACGACTGCCCAATTTCTGTTGCCAGGCAAGACAGTTGTTAAGTGAATTTTAGCCCATTTTGCGACCTGTCTGTCATCTGCACCTTGGTAACTGTCTGGTTTGGTCCTGCAACCCAACAAGAGAGACACAGACTTCAGAGGATCATTAGAACGGCAGAAAAAAACAATGGCTACCAACCTGCCTTCCATTGAGAACCTGTATACTGCACGGGTCCAAAAGAGGGCTGAGAAAATATCTACAGACCCCCTCACATCCTGGACATATTAGGAAACAATCAATATAAATCGTAAGGATACAAGCAACAAAGTTAGTCATGCAGTCATAAGGGGGAGGAGATGGGTGATAGGAACGATGAGAAGATCAATAGTAATAGTAGTGCAGAGTTAGTGAATAGTTTGACAGTGTTGAGGGAATTATTTCTATAGCGTCGTTTTGTGGGTAGGAGTTGAAACAGTTTATGTCCAGGATGCGAGGGGTCTGTAGATATTTTCACAGCCCCCTTTTTGACCCGTGCAGTACACAGGTCCTCCATGGAAGGCAGATTGGTAGCCATTATTTTTTCTACAGTTCTAATGATCCTCTGAAGTCTGTGTCTGTCTTGTTGGGTTGCAGAGCCAAACCAGACAGTTATGGAGGTGCAGATGACAGACTCAATAATTCCTCTGTACAACTGGATCAGCAGCTCTTGGGACTTTCTGAGTTGGCGCAGACAGAACATTCTTCGTTGAGCTTTTTTGATGATGTTTTTGATGTTTATTTTTTATGTTATTTGTCAAGAACGTATTAGGTAATGTATGCAATTTATTTATTTAGTGGATGGCTGGTCACACACAATATTAAAACACTTCATTTTTACAGATTAAAAACAATTAAAACAAAAAAGCAATAAGAAAACCTAAAAGAAAAACAGAAATAACATTTCAAAGTTTAATGTCGAGTTTGGAGATCCAGTCAGTAGCTGCCGTTGTTATGCAGAGGAAGTTCCTAGAGTCTCCTGGATACTTTCTGTTAGGGCATTCCTCACTATATGAATTGAATACATAAAATATATACAAATAGAGGAAACATTAGGACAGGGATGGTAGGCATGCTGGTGCTCTTATGCACGCCCCTTATTAAATGTTAGGTGTCCATTTTAAGTCTTGAGGTATGAAGATTTACTTAACAACCGTGTTACTAACTTTTATGCCGTTCTAATTATCCTTTGAAGTCTGCGTCTGTCTTGTTGGGTTGCCAGAACCAAACCAGACAGTTAATAGAGGTGCAGATGACAGACTCAATCATTCCTCTGTGCAAAATACCCCTTTACAGGATGGAGGTAAGGATGATAGATATAGATACAGAATGAGGACCCAGTTTGTGGGGGCAATAAGCTGACTTTGTATAAATATAAAAAAGTATGAAGGCTATTGCTTAACGCATTGTAAGCCGCCCTGATTCTCTCTGCCGAGTCTCTCTGCCTCTGAGAAGGGCGGCATAGAAATCTAATTAATAAAGAAGAAGGAAGGAAGGAAGGAAGGAAGGAAGGAAGGAAGGAAGGAAGGAAGGAAGGAAGGAAGGAAGGAAGGAAGGAAGAACATCCAGCTGTCTGCAATTATTGTAAGTTCGAATCTCCCCAGGCTCCAGGTTGACTCAGCCTTCCATCCTTTCTAAGATGGGTAAAATGAGGACCCAGTTTGTGGGGGCAATAAGCTGACTTTGTATAAATATGCAAAAGTATGAAGGCTATTGCTTAACACATTGTAAGCCACCCTGAGTCTCCGGAGAAGGGCGACATAGAAATCTAATTAAAAAAAGAAGAAGGAAGGAAGGAAGGAAGGAAGGAAGGAAGGAAGGAAGGAAGGAAGGAAGGAAGGAAGGAAGGAAGGAAGGAAAGAAAGAAAGAAAGAAGGAAAGAAAGAAAGAAAGAAAGAAAGAAAGAAAGAAAGAAAGAAAGAAAGAAAGAAAGAACTTTCAGCTGTCTGCAGTAACTGTAAGTTCGAATCTCCCCAGGCTCAAGGTTGACTCAGCCTTCCATCCTTTCTAAGGTAGGTAAATTGAGGACCCAGTTTGTGGGGTCAATAAGCTGATATATAAATATACAAAAAGTATTAAGGTTATTGCTTAATGCATTGTAAGCCGCCCTGAGTCTCCGGAGAAGGGCGGCATATAAATCAAATTTAAAAAAATAAAAATAACAAAGAGTTGGAAGGGACCTTGTAGGTCATCTAGTCCAACCCCCTCTGCCTAAGCAGGAGACCCTACCTACACCATTTCTGACAGATGCATGATGGGCTCCTTTGCCCCCAATCAGCCCTCCTATTGCAAGACCCCCTTGGCTGCTTTTGCAAGACCCCCGCCCCCCCCCCATAGCATTTATTTAAAAAAAAAACCCAAGCCTCAATCAGGAAGGTAAAGCAGCACTCTGCACACGCTCAGAAGCCTGTCCTTTGCAGAATGCATGCCTCTGCGCTAAGCCCCGCCCTCTAAAAGGGATCCCCCCCACTCCACCCCTCCCAAAGGAGGAGAAGTGGTCCCTATGCAGAAGCCTAGAGAGAGGAACCCAGCCCGTCTCCTAGCAACGGAGCATCCTCTCCTCCGCCCGTTCTTTTCCTCATCTCCCCCCCCCCCCACCTTACCAAGGTAAGTTCGCGCTCCTCCCGGCCACCGTCGTCGCCGCTGCCTCCGCCGAACGTTCCATTCTCTATCTCACGCTCTCTCTTTTTCTTCCCGGAAATTCCGCGCAGCCGCAATTTCGCGCTTGGCGCCTTGGATGGCCCTGCTCTCGCGAGAGGAGGGGCGAGACTTCCGCGTGAGAGCTCCGCCCCCCCCCCCCCGCGTTGCTAAGGCCTCTCCGGATGGTCGCTAAGGGGCGCGGCCTGCACTGTAAAGTGACGGCCGGGGAAGGCCGAGGCCTCCCGGCTGGTTTATAAACCGCCCCGCCCTCGCTTTCCATTCGTCCGAGGGTGGGTGGTAGTGATACACGCGACCGACTTTGAAGGCTTCTGACGCCTTGGCAACCGTCTCCTGGGAGCCCTGCTGTGCAGCATTGCCTCTTGTTTGGGCTTGGAGGCTGAGCCGAGGGATGGGAGACCACAAGGAGATCCCAGAACTGCCTTCTAAAATGGGGGAGTTCATTTTTTTTAAAAAAAAAATGAGGGCCAGGGCAATAAAAAAACAAAAACAATGTGAAGCACTTACATACCTTAATTGGGGAAACCTTGCCTTGAACTGAGGAGCCAGTGGAGGTTCCCCCCCCCCTTTATTTATTTATTTATTTATTTATTGGTTCAATTTATATGCCGCCCTTCTCTGGAGACTCAGGTTGGCTTACTTTTTCTTATCCTCGATTTTTAGCCGCTTTAACAACAACAACAACAACAACAACAACAACAACAAAATGGGAAAAGAAGAAGGTGAAGCCAATGTGGGGGGAAAAGAAAAAAAAAAGGAAAACAGAAACGAGCCAGCAAAAGAATAAGGCCGTGCGCCATGAAACTGAAAAGTCTTGTTCTTGAAAACACAGAATGAATATTGAATCCATGGAGAAATATTAATTGCAATTTCCATTACGTGGACAGAACGAAGCCGGTTTGCATATGAGCTGACCCAGGTTTTCCATTGGGGATTTTAAATAAGATGAAACAAAAGGGTTTTTGTTTTTCCGATTGGAAGAAGACGTGCTTTTGAGTTTGCAGAAGAAGCCCAGAGTTCTTGGTGAAACCCACATTTTCAGGGCGCAATTTAACCCCACCTTCACAAGATGAAATCGGACCTCGTATCCTAACATGGATTAACAAAATAGAGCAACTAGGCCAAAACTCTATGTTAATCAGTACTTTATGTCAGTCAATACCTCCACCCAAATATTGCATTTCCAATTTTTAACTAATTTCAACCCAATTCTTAACTGGATATCCTCCGTGGAAAAGGTGATTTAAGCACACTTGAAAATCATGGTACGAAATCGACTTTCTTTAAGCGGTGTGTTGATTTAGTCAAGCAAAATATTCCAATACTTTGAAAAGTTGTGCACCAGGAGTCAGGCTTGATTTGAAAGAGATTCTCTTGATTTAAAATTACACTCCCCTTTTCATTACCCTGTTTCCTCCCAAAATAAGACATCCCCTCATTAAAAAGCCCAATCGGGCTTTTGAGCGCATGGCTATAAGGCCACACACTTATTTCAGGGTTCAAAAAAAATATAAGACAGGGTCTTATTTTCGGGAAAAACACGGTATAAACTCAGGATTTAATCGGAAGCCTTGAAACATTATTGCAATGGTAAAATACCTGAAGGTAACTCCTAAGTACATTTATTTATTTATTAGTTCGATTTATATATGCCGCCCTTCTCCAGAGATTCAGGGCGGCTTACAATGCATTAAGCAATAGCCTTCATACTTTTGTATATACCTGCTTAGTAGGGCTTTTTGGACCCCCCTGAGCGGTGTTCTATTTTATACAAAGTCAGCTTATTGCCCCCACAAACCGGGTCCTCATTTTACCTACCTCGAAAGGATGGAAGGCTGAGTCAACCTTGAGCCTGGTGAGAATTGAACTCGCAGTAATTGCAGGCAGCTGGCAGCTAAGTACTACTTTAACAGCAGTAGTTTAGTCCACTGCGCCATCAAGGCTCTTAAAATTCCTCCCTCTTATTTGCATGCCCATGTTAACAGTTTAGTACCAGACATAATCCCTGCACCAAAGAGATCCTGCTTATTTCCTCTAGTCCCATGATGGCGAATCTATGGCACATGTGCCAGATGTGGCACACAGAGCCCTCTCTGTGGGCATGCGTGCCATCGCCAGCTGCTCTTCAGGTTTCTGGTGCTCCAGCTGGCCAGCATGCATCTGCATGCCGGAAACTCGAAGACCAGCTAGCTGTCACATGCATGCGCACTGGCCATTTGGTCTTCGGTTTTCCAGCAATCCAGCATGCATGCGCATTCCAGTATGGGCAGTCGGTGCCAAAAAGCTTCACCATCACTGCTCTACTCCATTTTCGCTATAAATGGTGGACTAAAGAGAAAGATTTGAAGAATCGTTATTGCAGTAATAAACATACTTGAAGGCAACATTTCAGTACTACTACGTTTAAAATCCTCCCGTTTACATTTGTGTGTGTTGCAGCCTAGTGCCAAATTTATCAAAACCCCCCAAAATAGAAAAGAATAGAATAACAGCGTTGGAAGGGACCTTGGAGGTCTTCTAGTCCAACCCGCTGCCTAGGCAGGAAACCCTACACCACTTCAGACAAATGGTTATCCAACATCTTCTTAAAAACGTCCAGTGTTGGAGTATTGGCAACTTCTGGAGGCAAGTTGTTCCACTGGTTAATTGTTCTCATAGTCAGGAAATTCCTCCTTAGTTGCTTCTCTCCTTAATGAGTTTCCACCCATCACTTCTTGTCCTATCTTGAGATGCTTTGGAGAATAGCTTGACTCCCTCTTCTTTGGGGCAGCCCCTGAGATATTGGAAGACTGCTATCATGTCTCCCCTAGTCCTTCTTTTCATTAAACTTGAAACTTTGTTTACTTTTTTTCTATTAACAACAGCAATATGTTTCCAATTCCCTTCAGATGAGTTGATTTCAATGAGTTGATGTCCCTGTCCAAATATTCCTTTTCACTTACCCTTTTCATGTATTCAAATTACGTTTATACTTTTACCTCTTATCTTATATATGGTTGACAAATAAATTAAATTAAAATAAAAATAAAACGGCATGTTACAGGTTAATAAAATCAATGACTCCAGCTACTTATTCCCATCCCAAGACGGACTGCATAAAGATCTACCACTTTCTTCCAGTTGCCAGCCTCTCTTGAAATTGCCACGCTGCGGAGAAACAGAAGGGGAAAATTGACCAAGTGAATAAAAGGGATGAAGAAATCACCGGTAAAAACCCAGACAGCATTTTTTTCCCCTCTACAGATACGGTAAGAAAAATACATGCAGAATGAAAGCATATATTACTCAGAGCTCGCTCTGGCACAACCTCTGCGGTCTGAATTTCTGTCACATTTGAATATGAATCATTTGAGGCAAGACACACACACACACACACACAAACACTAGAAGTATTGTTATGGATAATCGTTGCAATACATATTTAAAAAGTCCAGGTGCTTTTTGTTCTTTGGATTACAGATAAAAGGACAGATAGTCCTTTTATCAATTTTGCAATTTGACTTGCAATTGACCCCAACATTTCTGTTGCTATGCGAGACGGTTGTTAAGTTAGTGTTGCCCCATTGGATGGCCTTCCTTGCCAGAGTTGTTAAGAGAATCACTGCAGTTGTTAAGCTAGTAACACAGTTGTTAAGTGAACCTTCATACCTCAAGACTTAAAATGGACACCTCACATTTATAAGGGGCGTGCATAAGAGCACCAGTGTCCCTACCATCCCTGTCCTAATGTTTCCTCTATTTGTATCTATTTTATGTATTCAATTCATGCTGATACTTATATATATTACCTAATACGTTCTTGACAAATAAAATAAAAAAAATAAACATCAAAAACATCATCAAAAACGCTCAACGAAGAATGTTCTTTCTGCGCCAACTCAGAAGGCTCAAACTGCCCAAAGAGCTGCTGATCCAGTTCTACAGAGGAATTATTGAGTCTGTCATCTGCACCTCCATAACTGTCTGGTTTGGCTCTGCAACCCAACAAGACAGACACAGACTTCAGAGGATCATTAGAATGGCAGAAAAAAGCCATGGCTACCAAGCTGCCTTCCATGGAGGACCTGTGCACTGCACAGGTCAAAAAGAGGGCTGGGAAAATATCTACAGACCCCTCGCATCCTGGACATAAACTGTTTCAACTCCTACCCTCAAAACGACGCTATAGGGCACTGCACACCAGAACAACTAGACACAGGGACAGTTTTTTCCCGAACGCCATCACTCTGCTCAACAACTAATTTCCCAAAACCCTGTCAAATAATTTACTAAGACTGTATTACTATTCTTCTTCTCTTCCTTCCTAGTATCCATCTCTTCCCACTTATGACTATAACCATGTTGCTTGTATCTTTCAATTATATTGTTTTTATTTGTTTCCTAGTACGATTTGATAGCTTATTTGTAACCTTGACGATCACTAAGTGTTGTATCTTTTTATTCTCGATGAATGTATTTTACTCTCACGTACACTGAGAGCATATGCACCTGACAAATTCCTTGTGTGTCCAATCACACCTGGCCAATAAAGAATTCTCTTCTCTTCTCTTCTCTTCTCTTCTCTTCTCTTCTCTTCTCTTCTCTTCTCTTCTCTTCTCTTCTCTTCTCCCTTCCCTTCCCTTCCCTTCCCTTCCCTTCCCTTCCCTTCCCTTCCCTTCCCTTCCCTTCCCTTCCCTTCCCTTCCATTCCATTCCATTCCATTCCATTCCATTCCATTCCATTCCATTCTATTCTATTCTATTCTATTCTATTCTATTCTATTCTATTCTATTCTATTCTATTCTATTCTATTCTATTCTATTCTATTCCTTCCCCATTGACTTTGCTTGCCAGAAGGTTGCAAAAGATAATCCCATATCCCCAGGTCACCGCAACCATCATAAAAATGAGTCAGTTGCCAAGTATCTGAATTTTGATCACATGATTATGGGGATGTTTCAATGGTCGTGTGAAAATCAGTCCTAAGACACTTCTTTTTCTTCCAACTTTGAACAGTCACTAAACCAGTGTTTCCCAAACGTGACCCTTTGAAGACGTATGGACTTCAACTCCCAGCATTCCTCAACCAGCCATACTTTCTGGGGAATTCTTGGAGTTGAAGTCCATGCACCTTAAAATAGCCAAGTTTGGGAAACACTGCACTAAACAAATGGTTGTAAGTCAAGGACAGCCTGCAGTCATAAGTAATGACCCCAGGCTGACAGAGAAGTTTATCTACTTCCTAAATCCATTTTCATTTGAAGAAAGATGCTATAATACTGTGACAATTTTCATCGCCCTGCTTTGCATAATCTCTCCCAAAGTTTTTTTTCCTCCTTTTTAACCCCATCAACAGGTTGAACAGATTACCATATTTGGCAAAGCACTGCTTATATTGTCTGACCTCTACTCAGTAAGTTCGTATTAGCCACAAACATTTTTTTTTTAAAAGCCAAAAACCTCAAACCTTAGTGTCTCCTTGAGAATTTCCACAAACACAGCTCAGTCACCCTACCCTCCTACACTGAATTCTGACTAAAGTTTCACTGTTGACAAAAAAATGTTCCACCAGGAATCATGACATGCTGGTACCTATCTCAAGTGAGATACTGTTGCGGGCTTCCCAGGCACATGTTAGATAAGAATGTATTAGAAGCGAGGGAAGGGAATATTTGTTTTCTTGGATGTAAGCCGGCCTTGGATGTAAGCTCTCTGACTCATTTGTTCCTTCCTTTGCCAAGCAAATTCATACAAATTCCTTGGATGTAGCAGCCAACGGAGGGAAACCTTCACACTTGAGGCTTCGAACGAGAAGTTGGTTGAAGATTGTATCTACTTAGGTAGATTGCATCTGCTTATGGCACAAGGAGGAGGAGGAGGAGGAGGAGGAGGAGGAGGAGGAGGAGGAGGAGGAGGAGGAGGAGGAGAAGAAGAAGAAGAAGAAGAAGAAGAAGAAGAAGAAGAAGAAGAAGAAGAAGAAGAAGAAGAAGAAGAACAGGAGGAGGAGGGGGAGGGGGAGGGGGAGGAGCAGAAGAAGAAAAGGAGGAGGAGGAACAGAGGAGGAGGAGAAGAAGAAGAGGAGGGGGAAGAGGAGGAGGAAGAGGAGGAAAAGGAGGAGGAGGAGGAGGAGGAGGAGGAGGAGGAGGAGGAGGAGGAGGAGGAGGAGAAGAAGAAGAAGAAGAAGAAGAAGAAGAAGAAGAAGAAGAAGAAGAAGAAGAAGAAGAAGAAGAAGAAGAAGACGACGACGACAACCTTGGTGACTGTAAGACCTGTGGACTTCAACAGTGGACTTCAACCTTGGTGACTTTAAGACCTGTGGACTTTTAAAATAAATACATTTGCTCAATAAAGGAAGGAGCACCATTCCTCTTTGTAGGAGCAATTTGCACAGATGGTGATTATACAGATCGGGTTTTGACATCTCACAAAGCCAAAAGGTAGCACCGAAATGGCATTCAAGTCCAGCCTATTGTGGTTTATGCAGCAAGCTATGATTAAAACAAGGCTTGGAAGAATGTAGGAAACTTTTCGGGTCTGTGCTGCTCCCTCCATGTGAAGAATAACGTGTGCAAGCAAAATAATATTAATAATAAATCCTTGTTTTGTCGTAAGAACGGGTTATATTCTCACTCTTGATTTGTTGAAACTCTGGAATTACCGTGTTTCCCCGAAAATAAGACCCTGTTTTATATTTTTTTCGAACTCCGAAATAAGCGGTTGGCCTTATTTTCGAGGAGGTATTATTATTTTGGGGCGCGTGGGACAGGTCCTTTTGCTGTCTTACTTGATTTCCAGTTCTGCGTTTAAATATTTTCGGGGAGGGCTTATTTTCGGGGGGAGGCTTATTTTAGCACATGTGCTCAAAAACCCAATTGGGCTTATTATCAGGGGATGTCTTATTTTTGGGGAAACAGGGTAAGAGAATTACATTTTAGAAAGGGCCCAGGTTGGGGTAGGTGAAACTTTGCACAGTTCCAGTTATGTCTCTACCTGTTTGAGGTTGAACCCTGGGCCTCCAGTGAAATCATTCCCCTGTAATTTATGCCACCACAAGAGGTGTGGCTGAGTGGCTAAACACCTGCTTTGCATCCACAGAGTCCAAGGTTCACTCTTCTTACAGGTTGTTAGTGATCATCAGAGTAGATACTCATCCCTTTCCCACCTGTTCCTCGAGAGAAAGAAGGAAATTGTATTTATTATTGTTATTATTATCTCTTATTCATGAAACATGGAACGTTGAATGTTCAGTCAACTGAACATTTAAAAATATTATTATCTCTTTTATTCATTAAACACGGAACTCAGTCAACTGAACATTCAAAAATGCATCACAAATACCATGGACTGGTGTTAATGGTTGATACGGGTTGCTGCCAGAGTCCTAGGGATCAACCAAGTACCTTCTTAAGACGTACGATATTCCTAGTATTTTGCAGTTCCACTGGTGTTATTGCAGGAAGCTGCAATTTCTTGATGTGTTTTGTAAAATTCTTGGACATGGTACCAAGTGTCCCGATGACAATGGGTATCACTGTTACATGTTTCATCCATAGCTGTGTAGTTTAATGACCAGGTTGTGATATTTCATCATTTTTTCCCAGTTCTTTTTCTTCGACTCTGGCGTCTCCTGGTACAGCGATATCAATAAATTGTACACTTCGGTTTTCAACAACCGCGATATCCTGCGTGTTATGTTTCAAATGACGATCCTCTGTACTCGAAAGTCCCACAAGATCTTCACTGTCTCATTTTCGATACCTTTTTCCACTTTATGTTCCTATGACTTTTCGGATACAGGAAAGTCGTATTTTTTACATAATGAACAGTGGACTAATTTAGCAACTCGGTCGTGTCTAGCTTTGTAATCAGTTTGTGCAATTTTGTTGCGTTCACACATTAAATGTGAAACAGTTTCGAGTTTGTTGTTGCAAAGTCGGCAGTTTGGATTGTCGGTGGATTTTTGTATTTCATGGCAAAGTTTGAGCAGCCAGTATTAAATCTTCCGTTTCTTTCGTGATGGTTTCTCAAGTTGTCCTCACATTTTCCTTCAGTGTTTTTCAAGCGCTGTCCAGGCGAAGCTTTGGTTTTCCATCTATTTAATCTGTCATCCCGCTGTTTTTCCTTTATATTCTGCCTTCGCTTCTCTTGTTTTTATAATGTTCTCCGTTTTCACAGCCTGCAGCAATTTTTCTGTACTTTGGTTCACATAAGCATTCAAACAGAAAAACAAATTATTGTTGTTGTTGTTGTTGTTATTATTATTATTATTGATTGGCCGGATGTGTGCTTTGTGAGTCTGGTTCCATTCCAGAGGTGTTTTTTTTTTCCCCAGAAGGCAACTGGACTTTCTTGATTCCCGTCCCCCCCACCCCCAACCCCCTTTGGAAATGTTTCGCTTCTCATCCAAGAAGCTTCTTCTCATCCAAGAAGCAAAACGTTTTCAAGGGGGAAAAAAATCCAGTTGCCATTTTGGAAAAAGCACTTTTGGGACAACCATGCCCTGGATGACTGAGAATCTCCATAGAACTTCCAGTTCAACTGCCAGCATCTTCTGGAAATAATTTTCTCTTAAAATGGATTCAGCTTGTTGCTGTTTGTCTCTGTAACTACAGGTGATCCTTGAGTTACAACCAGCGGTGGGATTCAGCCAGTTCGCACATCTTCGGGAAAACCGGTCGTTAACTTTCTGAGCAGTTTGGGAAACTGGCTGTTGGAAGAAATCATTAGGGCAGAGACCCGGTTGTTAAATTACTTGAATCCCACCACTGGTTACAACCACAGTTGGGTTTCAGAATTTTCACTGCTCAGTGAGTGAGTCACATTTGACGTCTTTTTCTTCCACTGTTGTTAAACGAATGGGTGCCGTTGTTCAGCTATCCAGAAGAGCCTGGATAGCTCAGCAGACTAATGCATTGTGATTAACTCCAGTTGTCTGCAATTACTGTAAGTTCGAATCTCACCAGGCTCAAGGTTGACTCAGCCTTCCATCCTTTCTAAGGTAGGTCAATTGAGGACCCAGTTTGTGGGGGCAATAAGCTGACTTTGTATAAAATATACAAAAGTATGAAGGCTATTGCTTAATGCATTGTAAGCCACCCTGAGTCTCTGAAGAAGGGGGCATATAAATCAAATTTTAAAAAAAAATCATGCAGCTGTTAAGTGAATTCACCTTCCCCCCATGGATTTTGTTTTTGTTGGTCAGAAATCAACCGAGAAGGTTGCAAATAATGATCATACAATCCCAAGATGCTACAACTGTCATGTATACAGTAGTGGCCAACCTTCCTATGGGAACCTTTTGGGAAAAGTATATTTTCTAAAAACTAGCTAATAACACCACTTTTTTTTAGTAGTACCCTAAAATTATATATCAATGGAAAGATCATTTAATCCAGAATGTAACCCAAGAACTTTTAGAAAGGATCTGCTAGTAGAATAGCCATTACAGTATGAAAAAGAAAAGTGAAAGACGTAGAAAAAACAAGATCTACAAAAATGATCACCATGTCAGTTAATACTTTAGCATGAATTACCTTTAGCATGAATGACGGCCTGACAACGTCTTCCCATGGAGTGAACCAGGTCTTTGAGCTCTGCAGCTGTTCTAATGTGAAACCAAGATAGAATGACGGCTTCGATTAACTGGGTTTGATTGCTGGGTCGCTTCTGACTAACCAGTTTCTTTAGTCGGCTCCGTAGATTTTTCAATTGTGTGAAGGTCTGGGCTATTCCCAGGCCGTTCCAGCAGTGGAATAGGATGATCTTGAAACTCCAAAACAAACAAACAAACAACAACAACAAAGTGGTGTTATTAGCCATCAAACCTCAAAAAATATACTTTTCCCAAAAGGGTTCCCACAATTTTGGCCACTACTGTACATGCTGGTTGTTAAGAGCCTGAATTCTGATCCCATGCAGCCTTCATAAGTGCAAGAACCTGTCACAAGTCTAGGGTTTCCCCCCCCCCCCCAGTGCATTAAATGAAGCTTCCTTCAGCACCTGTCCCCCATAAAAAAGAGATCCACTGCCTTCCCCCCCCAACTCCAGTTCCCCAACTCCGGGGCACGGAGGACACTCTGCACATGCTTGGAGACCCCCTTTCCTCGAAGGCGGTGGGGTGGGGTAGTAGGAAACGGCTTTCCTGGCGGCAAGGCAATTGGCTGGAGGCGGCAGGCAGGCAGGCAGGCAGGCAAGCAGCCCTCCATGCCTGGCGGGGACGCGGACGACGAGCCCTCCCCGCGTCGCCTCTTTGCGCGCCCCCGTGATTGACAAGGCGGCAGGCGGCGCGCGGGAGCCGGGCGGACTCTGCTGCTGCTGCTGCGGCTGCGGGCAAGCCGACGAGGGAAAGGCAGAGCGGAGGAGGGGGAGAGAGCGCGCAGGACCCCCCCTCCCTATACCTCTTCTCCCCGTAGCCCGCCTGCCCCTCGCACTCCATCCAGGCCAGCCACAGCCTCGGGCCCCCCCGGCGGCCGCAGCGTCCTCCCCCCCTACCTCTTCCCCGAGCGGTGGGGTTGCCGCTGCTGCTGCCCTGCGCGCAGCAGGCGGGGGAGCGCGAGGATCGCGGGGCAGCGGCCGGAGGGGCGGGCCGGCCACCCAGGTGGAGGGCTGGCGCGGTGGGGGCGGCGGGGAGGGGGCGGCCGCGGGGCCGCCGCCTCCTGGGGGGAGCGGGCCGCTGGCGGCGGCGGGGGCAGCGGCGGCGGCGGCGGCTTCGTCCCTCTGATCCGCGAGGAGGAGGAGGAGGAGGAAGAGGAGGAAGAAGAAGAGGAGGAGGAGGAAGAAGAAGAGGCGGCGGCGGCGGCGACCGAGGCGCGAGCGATGGACGAGGCCGCGATGCCGCCGCCGCCGCCGCCGCCTCTCAGCCTGCAGAAAGCGCTGCAGCAGTGCGAACTGGTCCAGAACATGATCGACATCAGCATCTCCAACCTGGAGGGGCTGCGCACCAAATGCGCCACGTCGAACGACCTCACGCAGAAGGAGATCCGCACCTTGGAGGTAGGTAGGTGGGTGGGTGGGAGGAGGGGGGGAGGGGTTGGCTGGGAAGGTAGGTAGGTAGGTGGGTAGGTAAGAGAGAAAGGTGCGCCTTCAGGCCCCCCTCCCTCCTCTCCTCTCCTCCCCTCCCCTCCCCTCCCCTCCATCACCACCCCAGCCCCGACGCCCGAGCTGGGGTCCGGGCCATGGATGCGTGTGAAATGAGCGAAAGGCGGCGGAGAGCGCCCGCGGAGGCTTGCGTGCGTCTTGCAGGTGCCCCAATCGGGCGGCTCGCTTTTTTTCCCCTTATTTATTTATTTATTTATTTGATGCGGGCTTGCGGCGGAGATGGGGAGGGAGGGTGGAGAGAGAGAGAGAGAGAGAGAGAGAGACTAGGCTTCCCTCTTCCTGGACCACTGAATTAAGGATGATTTCCCTCCCCAACCCAGGTTTTTCTCTCCTCTACCGGACATGGGCAGAATAGTCGCTCCTCCTCTATGATGTCTCCTCCGCTCCCCCCCCCCTACATACCCCGCCACCCGCTTCCCATTACAAGCCAGAGGCGCCCAAATGCAGAAACGCTCTCCTATCTTCCCCACCCCTCATGGTAATAACTAAAGGCACCCCCCCTTTTTTTTTTGCAAGGGGGAGTTAAAAATAAACTGGTATCTATGGAGTGGGGGTGGGTTGGGAGAGGGAGGGAGGGAGGGGGTGGGGTGGGGAAACAGAAAAGTCTTGTTGAGCGGTTAATTGGATGGGGGGTGCCGCCGACAGGAATAATGAAGCCCTGTTGCGTGGTCGCAATGGCAGGGACCAGATCTATGTGGTAGGAGGTACTTAAGGCGGGGGGGGGGGTCTCTGGAGTCCCTGCAGACCTGGCTTGACTAGGTCTCCGGGAGTCCACGCAATGGCAGGTGTTCCGGTGTTATGGGGAAAACCTCTACAGGTAGTCCTTAACTTATGACCCCAATTGAGGTCCCAAATTTTATGTTTCTCAGTGAGAAATTGGTGAAGTGAGTTTTTCCCCATTGTGGGCTCTTTTCTTGCCACCTTTTTTGTTAAGTGAATTGTTAAATTACTAGGAGCAGATTAACAGAGGGATCTTGCAGGTCATCTAGTCCAACCCCCTCTACCTAGGATCGAACTCACAACCTCCTGATACGAATCAGGTGGTTAAGCGAATCCGGTTTCTCCATGGACTTTGCTTGTCAGAAGGTTCACAAAAGGCGATCCCACGACCCCGGGACGCTGCAACGGTCATAAATGTGAGTCAAGCATCCGAATCTAAATCACTTAGCCGTGGGGGATGCTGCAACAGTCCTGGGTGCGAAAAAGGGGGCAGAAGTCACTTTTTTCCCCCAGTGCCGTTGGTCGTAGCTTTGAATGTTCACTAAGTGAGCAGTCGTAAGTCAAGGACTACTTGTACTTTTAACCCCGGCTTGAATTTCGGGAGTTTCAATTCAAAGGCGGCGTCTCTCTGTAAGGGGACTGCCAGGAGGCTCTCATTTGCAAGCTGGGAGCCTCATTGGACTGTCTATTGAATCTCAGTGCATCGCTATTAATTTCCCTCCAGGCCAGGTAGGTTGGCTGTCGACAGAAACCTCCCCACCCTCTACTCATCCTTTGACTCTTCCCCAAGATTTGCAACAGTTGTGTAACCCTTGAGCACCACACAACCAATAGCCTTTTCTCCTACCTGGATTTTTTTCCCACCAGTGGGAAAAAAATCATCTCCCCCCGCCCTTCCTGTTGGAAGTGCCCATATTTCGAGGAGGGGAATCATCTCACCTTTCCCCCCCACCCCACCCCAGGTTCTGGAGGTGGGTCCCGTTGCTTGGCAGCTTGAGAAAAGAGCCGCAGCAGAAGCCAATCGTGATTTATTTTTCAAATTGTTTCAATTTATTACCATCAGAGCAAACGTTCTTATTCATTAATTCAATTCCTACCGCCACCCCAAATTGCAAGAGTGAGCCCTGAGTGACCTAAAATTTTGAGAAAAATGCTTTCCCCCCCCTTCCCCCATCTCACGTGCTTGGTCAAACTTTCCCCTCGCAATTTCCCCTTTTCTTTATGTAACACGGGCAGTGGTGGGTTGCTCCTGGTTCGGCCCGGTTCGGCTGATCCGGTAGCGGTGACGATGTGACGTCATCGAACTGGTTCTCTTTCTTTGGGAGCTGGGCCCTCCTGCCCGCCACCACGTTATTCCTACCTTTATTTCTTCTTTTTTTAGCCCAGCTGATAGGCGCGGCAGAGTCAGCTGGTTCGCACTGGTTTGCCCGAACCGGTAGCGGAAATATTCAACAGCTCTATGCCATCCTATTTAGGCACGTTTTTGAGGCACGGAAGGTGCGTGCGCGAACAAAGTACAAATACATGTGCAGAAGGCTGGTGCACATGCAAACTGGATGTGTGCATCCATGGCGAACCGGTAGTGACCGGTAGTAAGATAAGGGGCAGAACGCTGCCCCTTCCCTATGCAATTTCATTCTCCCAGAGCAGAGGTCTGCAAACACTCAAAGAGCCATTTGGACCTGTTTCCACAGAAAAGAAAACACCGGGAGCCACAAAACCCTTCCCGTGCCTGACTATTTCTTGAGCGGCTACAAAACTAGCACATGGAGTTGAATTAAACGTTCTGTTTTCTTTGGAAACTTTTCTTGGATTTATTCATGGTTGGCCTACCGGAGGTTGAAAAGCTCAAGAAATCGCGTGCCGGCGGGTGTCACACATTGGCGGTTGTGATGCATATTTTGAGTGACAGGGAGCCACACCAGAGGGGTGAAAGAGCCACATGCAGCTCCAGAGCTGCAGGTTGCTGACCCCTGCCCCAGAGATATCATTGGCCCCCATTGCTGTTCTGAAAGGCCCTGAAAATAGGGGGTTTATCAACGGGCCAAGGGGCCCTGAATGGAGAGGGAACTGATCAAGTGATTGTCTGATTGTGTTGCTGTTGCTCTTGGTGTGTGTGTGCGTTAATTTATAGTAAACACATTTATACTGAGTGTGTTAACATGGAATATGAATTTTCAGGGTTATGTAAGCCATTCGGAGTCACCTGTGCATGAGTTAGGTTGGCCACGTACGCTTGTTGAAGAAATAAATAATAATATTAAAAATAAATAAGCTGCCTGCGCGTGCTGGAAGAGCACACAGGCAGAATTGTAGAAGAGCCGTACACCTCTGCGTACAGCAGTCCTCGATTTTGAACCCCAAATTTTCCGTTGCTAAGCAAGGCGGTCATTAAGCGGGTTTTGCCCCATTTTATGACCTTTTTTGCCCCACAGCTGTTAAGCGAATGACTGCAGTTGTGAAGTTAGTCACTGGGTGGTTAAAGGACCCTGAGTTTGCCCATCAGAAGGTCGCAAAAGCGGATCGCGTGACCCCAGCCGGGCCACCGGAACCTGTCACGAATGCATGCCAGTTGCCAAGCATCTGGATTTGGATCACGTGACCTGGGATGCCGCAAGGGTCGTAAGTGGGAAAAATGGTCGTAAGTCACTCTTTTCAGTGCCGTCGTAACTTTGAACGGTCACTAAACAAAGGGTTGTAAGGCTTACTTGTATTTCACCCGCCAGTGGATTTTTTTTTTCTTGCACCAGCTGAATTCTTTACAAGTTTATTGTGGCAATAGGGGTGTGTGAGTCTGCTAAGTCCCAAGTTCAAAGTATCTGTTGTCGCTCGATTCTGCCCAACATGGCTACAGTGATGAGTAACTTTTAACAAGGGGCCCTTCCAGCTTCTATTCTATTCTGTTCTATTCTATTCTATTCTATTCTATTCTACTCTATTCTATTATATTATATTCTGTTCTGTTCTGTTCTATTCTACTCCTTTTGCTTCTACTTCTCTCATTCTCCTACAACCTCTTCTTTCCCTCCTTCTCCTTCTCCTTCTCCTTCTCCTTCTCCTTCTCCTTCTCCTTCTCCTTCTCCTTCTCCTTCTCCTTCTCCTTCTCCTTCTCCTCCCTATTCTATTCTATTCTATTCTATTCTATTCTATTCTATTCTATTCTATTCTATTCTATCCTATCCTATCCTATCCTATCCTATCCTATCCTATCCTATCCTATCCTATCCTATCCTATCCTCTATTCTATCCTATTCTATCCTATTCTATCCTATTCTATTCTATTCTATTCTATTCTATTCTATTCTATTCTATTCTATTCTATTCTATCCTATCCTATCCTATCCTATCCTATCCTATCCTATCCTATCCTATCCTATCCTATCCTATCCTCTATTCTATCCTATTCTATTCTATTCTATTCTATTCTATTCTATTCTATTCTATTCTATTCTATTCTATTCTATTCTATTCTATTCTATTCTATTCTATTCTATTCTACTCCTTTTGCTTCTACTTCTCTCATTCTCCTACAACCTCTTCTTTCCCTCCTTCTCCTTCTCCTTCTCCTTCTCCTTCTCCTTCTCCTTCTCCTTCTCCTTCTCCTTCTCCTTCTCCTTCTCCTTCTCCTTCTCCTTCCTATTCTATTCTATTCTATTCTATTCTATTCTATTCTATTCTATTCTATTCTATTCTATTCTATTCTATTCTATTCTATTCTATTCTATTCTATTCTATTCTATTCTATCCTATCCTATCCTATCCTATCCTATCCTATCCTATATTCTATTCTATTCTATTCTATTCTATTCTATTCTATTCTATTCTATTCTATTCTATTCTATTCTATTCTATTCTATTCTATCCCATCCCATCCCATCCCATCCCATCCCATCCCATCCCATCCCATCCCATCCCATCCCATCCCATCCCATCCCACTCTACTCTACTCTACTCTACTCTACTCTACTCTACTCTACTCTACTCTACTCTACTCTTCCTTCTTATTCTATTCTATTCTATCCTATCCTATCCTATCCTATCCTATCCTATCCTATCCTATCCTATCCTATCCTATCCTATCCTATCCTATCCTATCCTATCCTATCCTATCCTATCCTATCCTCTATTCTATTCTATTCTATTCTATTCTATTCTATTCTATTCTATTCTATTCTATTCTATTCTATTCTATTCTATTCTATTCTATTCTATTCTATTCTATTCTACTCCTTTTGCTTCTCCTTCTCCTTCTCCTTCTCCTTCTCCTTCTCCTTCTCCTTCTCCTTCCTATTCTATTCTATTCTATTCTATTCTATTCTATTCTATTCTATTCTATTCTATTCTATTCTATTCTATTCTATTCTATTCTATTCTATCCTATCCTATCCTATCCTATCCTATCCTATCCTATCCTATCCTATCCTATCCTATCCTATGCTATATTCTATTCTATTCTATTCTATTCTATTCTATTCTATTCTATTCTATTCTATTCTATTCTATTCTATTCTATTCTATTCTATTCTATTCTATTCTATTCTATTCTATTCTATTCTATTCTATTCCATCCCATCCCATCCCATCCCATCCCATCCCATCCCATCCCATCCCATCCCATCCCATCCCATCCCATCCCATCCCATCCCATCCCATCCCATCCCATCCCATCCCACTCTACTCTACTCTACTCTACTCTACTCTACTCTACTCTACTCTACTCTACTCTACTCTTCCTTCTTATTCTATTCTATTCTATTCTATTCTATTCTATTCTATTCTATTCTATTCTATTCTATTCTATTCTATTCTATTCTATTCTATTCTATTCTATTCCATTCCATTCCATTCCATTCCATTCCATTCCATTCCATTCCACTCCACTCCACTCCACTCCACTCCACTCCACTCCACTCCACTCCACTCCATTCTCCACTCTATTCTGCACGCTCCCTTCCAACTCCGTGATTCTGTAATTCAGTATAAAGTGGCAAGAAGACTTGATAAAATGGTGGAAGTTTAGTTTTCAGAGTCGTTTACTTTAAAGGATTGGATGCAGGAGCAATGGAATAGTTTGCCTGCTGTGGGAGGAAACCAAAGGGAGACATACAGATAGTTGTCAACCGACAGCTGCTCATTTAGTGATCCTTCCAAGTTACAACAGCCGTGGGAAAAAAAGTGACTTGTGACCGTTTTTCACGCTTAACGGCCGCTGCAGCATCCCCGTGTTCACGTGAACAAAATTCAGACGCTTGGCAACTGACTCATATTTATGACGGGGCGCTGTGTCCCCTTTTGTGACCTTTTGACGAGCCAAGTCAACGGGGGAAGCCTGATTCGCTTAGGAAGCGCGTTCCTAAATTAACACCTGCAGTGATTCGCTTAACAACTGTGGCAAGAAAGTTTCGTAAAATGGGGCAAACCTCACTTGAGACCTGTCTCACTTAGCAGTGGAAATGTTGGGCTCCATTGTGGCCGTACGTTGGAGCCTTGGCAAAGCTGCCTGCGCAAACGCAAAGCCATCCTTTCCTCTCCGAATTAAATATCTGTAATTCACTTAGAGCACAGCAGCGTTTGCAGCCAAGCTGGCTTCCCAAAACCAAGAACGGCGCAGAATATCAAATAATATCGGCATATTATCACACTTACAGGCTATAGAAATTGAAAACGTTGGTTGAGTTCCCAGCCTTCTCAGAAGCAATCTTGGCCAGCTTCAATGGAGATCTGAGTCAATTTTAGATGGATGGGCTCCAGTCTGGAACAAATCGCCGATTCCATCCGAAAGGGATCAAAATCTGGAAAGTCAGCTCGATTCAGCTTGCCAACGTTGCGTTGCAGGAAGGAACCTGAGTTTGGGAAGTTGATTTGTAAATTGGATCACGGGCGTTATTGAATCAAACATCCGAAGGAAAGCTTTGCGTACTACTATAGCTGACCTGAAGCAAAGTTTTTTTTTTTTAAATCCGGTGCCTTCTTTTTCAGAAAGTAGTGATTGACAATCTGTTGCTTGATGCCATTTAAATCCAAAAAAAAAATAAAAAAAAATCCAATGGCTTTACACAGGGCTGGATTTAGATGAAAAGAGGCCCTAGGCTATTCCACTTATGAGGCCCTTTCACCTCCCATTTTTTTCGGTTCAGTGTTTTAGTGTTCACTGTTTTTAGAATAGTGTAATTTTAATTTTGCTAACAATTTGAATGTAGGCCCCTCTTGATCTTGAGGCCCTAGGCTGAAGCCTAGTTAGCCTATAGGAAAATCCAGCCCTGGCTTTACAATTGTTTCACACTGGGCATCAAATCCAGGGGTGCGTTCTACTTACCTTGACTGTTAGTTCGCATCGTGCCCGTGAGATGCTTCTGTGCAGATCACTTCTTAGAACTTAGAATAACAGAGTTGGAAGGGACCTTGGAGGTCTTCTAGTCCAACCCCCTGCCAAGGCAGGAAACCCTACACCACTTCAGACAAATGGTTATCCAACATCTTCTTAAAATTTTCCAGTGTTGGAGCATTCACAACTTCTGCAGGCAAGCTGTTCCACTGATTAATGGTGCTAACTGTCAGGAAATTTCTCCTTACTTCTAAGTTGCTTCTCTCCTTGATTAGTTTCCACCCGTTGCTTCTTCTCCTGCCCTCAGGTGCTTTGGAGAATAGCTTGACTCCCTCTTCTTTGTGGCAGCCCCTGAGATGTTGGAAGACTGCTATCCTGTCTCCCCTAATCCTTCTTTTCAGTAAATTAGGAACCCAATTCCTGCAACCATTCTTTGTATGTTTTAGCCTCCAGGCCCCTCATCCTCTTTCTTGCTCTTCTCTGCACTCTTTCTAGAGTCTCCACATCTTTTTTACATCGTGGTTACCAAAACTGGATGCCATATTCCAAGTGTGGCCTTACCAAGGCATCATAAAGTGGTATTCACACTTCACGTGATCTTGATCCAATCCCTCTGTTGATGCAAACTGTGTTGGCTTTTTTAGCAGCTGCTGATCAGAAGTGACTGGATGTCACTTCTGATGACATCCGGCTCAGTGAGCGGAGCCTCCCGCCAATTTTACTACCAGTTCTTACGAACTGGTCCGAACCCACCACTGATCAAATCCCAATTGCCTGTTACGTTTAGTTTTAGTTTAGTTTTATTGAATTTATATAGTTACGTTGTGTCTGTTTCACTAAGCACTACCAGCCTATACCTAGCATCCCCCATTCACTTTAACCAGCAGTGGGTTTCACATTATGTTACTACCGGTTTACACTTGCTTTGTGTGTGCATGCATCTGGTTCATGCATACGCCGGCCTTCCACACATGCACCAGCCTTCCGTGCATACGCTGTGCTCACATGTGCTCCTTTCACGCATGTGCCCGGCCTAAAAAATGTACCTAAATAGGATGGTATAGAGCTGGGGAGTGGGGGGGCAGGCCCATTCGCAATTTCCGCTAACGGTTCGGGTGAAACGATCCGAACCGGCTGAACTATTGTATCTTAATAAATAGTTCTAAATTTCTTTTATCGATTTGTCTTCTGTGCCATGCAGAATTTTATCTAATTCATACGTTTCCCTTTGAAATCCAAATTGTGCCAAATCTGTCTTGTATCTAGATTTTATTTGCATATAAGGCCACACATCAATGTCTGTACCCTGTTCTTTCAATTCCTGTCTTGTTCTTAGTTCCCCTTTATTATATAACAAATCTTTGTATCTTTTCAATTTTACCAATATCTAAAACGTTTGGGTAAATTTGTGCCTTCATAGTGGATAACCATTCCAGAATTTTATCATAATGGGTTTTTTTTTAATTCCTTGCTATGTCTGTAACAATATTTCCCTAATTAAATGCCTTTGAAAATATCCATGCTGTCCACTCCCACCTTTAAAGATATTTCTGACATAAAGGTGTCCATTTGTAATGCCTGCAGCAGATGTGATTCAGAGCTGGAGTGTTGAAAATTATTTGCCTTGTGGATATTCTTTAGAACGGCTTCTCTCAAACTTGGCAACTGTAAGCTATGTGGACTTCAACTCCCAGAATTCCCCAGCCAGCAATGCTTTGGGCAAATTGTTCCCCAA
Organism: Coluber constrictor foxii; assembly: GCA_038048745.1. NCBI lineage: Eukaryota > Metazoa > Chordata > Lepidosauria > Squamata > Colubridae > Coluber > Coluber constrictor. The sequence continues at coordinate 37,403,126 of CM075968.1, read as the reverse complement.
TTAAGTTTATACAGTGGGAAAATAATAATAAAAAATATGCGATTTAATAGAACAGCAGGGAAAAGAAATGTTGCCGGCCAGCTTGAGTGGATTGTGTTATGTTTAATTCAGCAGTGGACTTCCTTCCAATGGATTGTGGATTTAAAAAAAAAAAGAAAAATCTTACCTTAAAGCAGTGGTGAAATCCATTTTTTTCCCTACTGGTTCTGTGGGCGTGGCTTGGGGGGCATGGTGTGGCATGGTGGGCGTGGCAGGGGAAGGATACTACAAAATCCCCATTCCCTCCCCACTCTGGGGCCAGCCAGAGGTGGTATTTGCTGGTTCTACGAACTATTCAAAATTTCCCCTACCGGTTCTCAGAACCTGTCAGAACCCGCTGGATTTCACCCCTGCCTTAAAGGAAGAAGAGAAGGCAGCAAAGAGATTTTGGATCGTGTAAAAACAATTCCGCTTCAATATAAATTAAGGGAGCTTCTAGTTTCTCAGATTTTGTGATTTTGGAAGGGCTTGAATCAGTTGTTTCTCAACTTTAGCAAGTTTAAGGCGTGTGGACTTTAACTCCCAGAATTCCACAGCCAGTATGGTTGCTGGGGAATTCTGGGAGTTGAAGTCCACAGGGCTTAAAGTCGGCAAGTTTGAGAAACACCGTTCTAAAGAGATTCTATTCTATTCTATTCTATTCTATTCTATTCTATTCTATTCTATTCTATTCTATTCTATTCTATTCTATTCTATTCTATTCTATTCTATTCTATTCTATTCTATTCTACTCTACTCTACTCTACTCTACTCTACTCTACTCTACTCTACTCTACTCTACTCTACTCTACTCTACTCTATTCTTGCTCTACTCTATCTGTGGAAAAAAGAAAGGCCATTAAGAAGTGTCTTTGGGTAGATATCAACTACATATGATGACAATTAAGGGAGTCTAGTTTAGTGAAGGGAGCTGTTTGATAGAGGAATCTGATTTGATCCCTGGCATCTCCAGCCATAAGGATCAGATTTTGGATAATTAAGGGAAATTTGCTTTTTTTTTTTTTTTGAAAACCAGAAAGATTCTGACTGTCAGAATAAACAATATTGGCTTTCTCTGTTTTTGTCGAGGTGTGTGAAAAATCTGTACATTTTTGTTTTCTTCCTAGACTCATTTGCATCTATCCCCTTTCTTTCCATTTCATCGGGGCTGAGCTCATCCAGCACAAAGGAGTGTGAAGTAAAATCCTCTCTCTCTCTCTCTCTCTCTCTCTCTCTCTCTCTCTCTCTCTCTCTCTCTCTCTCGTTTTGGTGATGCGTTCCTTCTTCTTTTTCGGTGCTAAGTCAATGTTCATCCCATTCGTTTTATTTCACTGCGTCCCGGTCCTAATTCTCTTTTGTCTTCAGAAATGAAAGTGAGATCCAAGTGCCTGCTGGAGTAGCAATGAATATCCCTTTATGAATATGCATTAGTCCAGGGAAAGTTTTAATAACCCTTATTGGGCTTTCTGATGAAAAGTGTGGATTGAGGCCCTTTTTTTTTTTTGGAGCATTCTAATTACTCAGCCCGTTAAAAGGGAGAATCAGAGAAACAGGCTAACAGTAGGCAGATCACTGTTGCCGTTTTCAGTTGAAACAGTCATACCATGTTTCCCCAAAAATAAGACCCTGTCTTATATTTTTTGAACCCCAAAATAAGAGCATGGCCTTATTTTTGAGGAGGTCTTATTGTTTTGGGGTGCATGCAGCAAGTCGGGGCTCCTCTTGCCATCTTACCTGATTTCCAGCTCTGCGTTTAAATATTTTCGGGGAGGGCTTATTTTCAGGGTGGGTGGGTTATTTTAGCGCATGCGTTCAAAAGCCCGATTGGGCTTATTATCAAGGGATGTCTTATTTTCGGGGAAACAGGGTAGTAGGGCTACCATTTCAGTGCAGCAGATTGAATGACTACTATACAGTTAGTCTTCGATTTACAACCACAACGGAACCCCAAATTTCTCTTGCTAAGCATAACATTTGTTAAGTGGATTCCCCCCCCCCCGTGTTTTATGACCTTTCTTTCACACAGCTGTTAAGTCAGTCACTGCCATTGTTCGGTTAGTAACACGGTTGTTAAGGGAATGTGGCTCCCCCATGAACTTTGCATGTAAGAAGTTTACAAAAGGGGATCACATGACCCCAGGACACTACAGCCATCATTAGTATGAAAGGCCAAGCGTGTGAATTAGGATCACATGACCATGGGGATTGCTGCAATGGTCGTAAGTGTGAAAAATGGTCGTAAGTCACTTTTTTCCAATACCGTTGTCACCTTCATTGGTCACTAAATGAACTGCAGTAAGTAGACAGATACCTGTATTACAATAGATTATTGTGGCTTATTTGCTGTCTATTTATTGTCCAGAGTATTGAAGCTCAGAAACTGTAGTTGGAAATTACCGTGTTTTTCGGACTATAAGACGCACCTAAATTTAGAAGAGGAAAACAACAACAAAAACGTTTTTGGCCTATCTTTTTTCGTGCCTTTTCCAGTTCTTTTTCAACCTCTTTCCGGGGCTTTTTTCAGCCCATTTTCAAGACTTTTTTGGCCCATTTTTGTGGCTTTTTCTGGCCCGTTATTGAGGCTTTTTTCGGCCCATATTCAGGGCTTTTTTGGCCTGTTTTTGAGGCTTTTTGGGGCCAATTTCAAGGCTTTTCAGGGGCCATTTTCAAGGCTTTTTTGGGCCCATATTAGGGTTTTTTTTCAGTCCATTTTCAAGACTTTTTAGCCCATTTTTTGGGGCTTTCTCTGGCCCATTTTTGAGGCTTTTTTTCGGCCCACATTCAGGGCTTTTTTGGCCTGTTTTCAAGGCTTTTTGAGCCCAATTTCAAGGCTTTTGGGGGCCATTTTTGAGGCTTTTTCGGCCCATTTTCAAGACTTTTTAGTCCATTTTTGGGGCTTTTTTCAGCCTGTTTTTGAGGCTTTTTTGGCCCGTTTTTTCTGAAAAAACAGGCTGAAAAAAGCCCCCCAAACAGGCCAAAAAAAGCCTTGAAAACAGCACCCCCCCCAAAGCGTCAAAATTAGGCAAAGAAAGCCCCAAAAATGGTCTTCAAAAATCCTCAAAAATGGGCTGAAAAAAGCTTGGAAAACAGCCCTGGAAAAGCCTCAAAAGCGGGGCTAGCAGAGGCCAATAAAAGGCAGGCAGGTGAGTAGGGTTTCAGCAATATTCGGTTTATAAGATGCACAGACATTTTCTCCCCCTTTTGGGAGACAAAAAAGTACTTCTTGTAGTCCAAAAAAATACGGTACATAGTTGGAAGTTGCTGTACTTAGAAAAGTCCTTCACTTGTGCATATAAGGACAGTGGGTCCTTATCCATGTAGAACTATCCACACGTAGGATTTTAATTCTCTCTGTGATTTCTTTTCAATAGACAATGCAATACAACTTTCCATTCCTCAACGTTCATTATTACCCTGGAACAAAGGTGCACAGGTGTTTTCACACTCGACTTTTGAGAGCCACGCCTTGGGCTTTAAGGAAGCCTCAGGTGGGCCAGTAAAAATAATCATCTATATACATTAAAGCTGAATTAAAATTATATATTGATGATTAAACATAAATTGAATAATGAAACGTTTCAGTTTTGTCATGCTCGAGACCTCTGCCACTGCAACAAAGCTTTGCAGAGTCTCGGGATAAAATGCAGGTTTATGGATTTCTCCAACTTGGCCAACAGAAAACGGTGCCTCCCAAAGTAAAACAAAACCCATTTATTGATTTAAAAGGCCTCTGGCAAGTTCTAAGTGTAGCTAAAAACAAGATGTGAGATTTCCAGTACCATGGAAAGCTCCCTCTGGACAGCTTCTGCTTACAAATTCTGGAAGGGAGTAGTTCAAATCCTTTCAGCCTTCCCTTTGACCCAACTCTAGAAGAGAATGAATCATAGAAGGCCAGGGTCCTGCAATGGTGGTCGGATTTTTTCCCCCTCTTCCTCCGTGGGATAAGTCCCCAGTGCTTCTGGACAGAGATGGTAAAGAAAAAATAATAATCTTACTGATTTACGGAGGGCAATTGGTTATCAAATCAAATCAAATCTTTTTTTTTAAATTTGATTTATATGCCGCCCTTCTCCGGAGACTCAGGACAGCTTACAATGCGTTAAGCAATAGCCTTCATACTTTTGTATATTTATACAAAGTCAGCTTATTGCCCCCACAAACTGGGTCCTCAATTTACCGACCTTAGAAAGGATGGAAGGCTGAGTCAACCTTGAGCCTGTAACACCAGCTGCCTGCAATTACTGGAAGTTCAAATCTCACCAGGCTCCAGGTTGACTCAGCCTTCCATCCTTTCTAAGGTGGGTCAATTGAGGACCCAGTTTGTGGGGGCAATAAGCTGACTTTGTATAAATATACAAAAGTATGAAGGCTATTGCTTAACGCATTGTATGCCACCCTGAGTCTCCGGAGAAGGGCGGCATATAAATCAAATTTTTTTAAAAAAGCCAGGTTTTTCCTACGTTGACAAGTTTGTTCTGGAACCACAATTGCGCGAAATCACATTCACTGCTTTCTGGGTATATATATATATGACAGTTGTAGTATCCAAGGGGCCCCGCGATCCTCTTTTTGCGACCTTTTGACAAGCAAAGTCAACGGAGAAGCCGGATTCACTTAACAACCCGTTTTACTGACTTAACCACAGCGGTGATTCGCTTAACAACCGGGTCAAGAAAGACTGCAAAGTGGGACAAACTCACTGAACAAATGTCTCATTTCGCAACAGACGTTTTGTGAGATCGTTGTAAATCGAGGACTAACCTGTACTTTCAGGGGGTTGGTTTCTTCACCGGATAATATGACATCGGCCCTTTCCTGAGAATCCCAGAGGCCATTAAACACAGACACAGACACACACACAAATGTGGGGGTATATTCAGGGGTGAAATCCAATTTTTTTTTTTACTACCGGTTTTGTGGGTGTGGCTTGGTGGGCGTGAATCCTGGAAAATTGAGGACCCAGGTTGTTGGGGGCAATAAGCCGACTTTGTATAAAAAATATAAATATACAAAAGTGTGAAGGCTATTGCTTAACGCATTGTAAGCCGCCCTGAGTCTCCGGAGAAGGGCGGCATATAAATCAAATTAAAAAAAAGAAGGGATTTCTCCACTCCAAAAAAAACCCCAACTCCCACCATCCCCGTAGCTGATATTTCATGAATATGCTTATTTTCTATATTGATTTCATATTTATACTCTTAGTTTTCTACTACACCGTGTGGTTGGCTGAGAGCATCCATCTTGTGCTGCATCATTTAGCACAGGCAACTATGACAACTTTTAAGATCTGTGGACTTCAACTCCCAGAATTCCTGAGCCAGCCATGGCTGGCTCAGGAATTCTGGGAGTTGAAGTCCACAAGTCATCATGTTGCCATAGTTACCCATCTTTCCTTTAACAGGTAGCGCTTTGTTTACAACCCCACTGAGTGATGGTGCCTCATCGCTCTCATCCATGTGCTCCAAAAATTCTATTCCCCCCACCTCCTTATTTATCATGGTTTTTTAGGGGGAGGCTTTTGAGGTGAGAGAGATGGACTTTAAGGGTTTTTCAGCCTCCGAAACGGCAGAGAAGTCTAAAAAGCACAGAGCACAGAAAATCAAAACCAGCGAACAGAAATTGTGCATCTTCCCTTCGAGTGAAGCCAGGGCGGAATAGGGAACAAGGCATTTTTTTTCCCCATGCCATTCTCCTTACATAAAATGCTTCCGAAGCATTTGTTCCTGAAATTTTTAAGCCGGGTTGGCACGATCAGCTCTGTGACACCTATCCTTCCAGAGCTAAGTTTATTACCTTTCCATATCTGCCTTGCAAATTGCAAATTTTAATTGTCGGCCGAAAATATTTAATAATTTTTAATTGTTTTTAACTTTTGCATACCATGTTTTATTTTGGCTGTTCACCACCCTGAGTCCGCAAGGAGAAGGGCGGTTTATAAATTTAAATAAATAAATAAATAAATAAATAAATAAATAAATAAATAAATAAAATGAGAACAAAACTGCTTTCTTCATTTGCAGTTGGGAAGTGGCACGAACTTTAATCGAGGAACAACTTACTTCTAACATGTCAACGACGTCAAAATTTGGCCTTTGGAGACATGTCTGGTAAAAACACATAGAATTGGTTTTTTGGCTGTCGCCGCGCACTGCTGGCTCTTGGGCCATTCAGGGCCCAGGAAATCAGCATGTAAAGTTTGAACTAGATTTATTTTTTAAATAGGTTCTGAGTTGGTACTTTCTCTCATACATGGGGAATGTCTTTCAAATGGTCTTTTTTTGGGGGGGGGGGGAATAGATCGTTTCCTGGGATCTCACTATTGTTATTGCACCAATCATGCTAATCGAGGTATTTCTTATCGTCTTAATCTCACCCAGGATCTCTTATTAGGTAAAACATCTCTAATTAACTAATGCTAATTAGAAATGTTTTACCTATTAAGAGATTCTGGATAGGAACTCCCGCCCTGTTGTTTTACAGCTTATTAATAGATACATTGAATTTGTCTAGAATTGCTGGGTCACTGAACTTCTCGAGAAGGAGCCCTCCCTCCCTCTGCCCAATGGTGAAATCCAATTTTTTTTTTACTACCGGTTCTGTGGGCGTGGCTAGGAGGGCGTGGTGCTGCTTGGTGGGCGTGGCTTGGTGGGTAGGGCAGGGGAAGGATATTACAAAATCCCCATTCCTACCCCACTCCTGGGGGAAGGATATTGCAAAATCTCCATTCCCACCCCACTCCTGGGGAAGGATACTGCAAAATCCCCATTTTCTCCCCTCTCCAGGGGAAGGATACTGCAAAATCCACATTCCCACCCCACTCCTGGGGAAGGATACTGCAAAATCCCCATTCTCTCCCCTCTCCAGGGGAAGGACACTGCAAAATCCACATTCCCTCCCTACTGCAGGGGAAGGATATTACAAAAACTCCATTTCCTCCCTACTCCTGGGGGAAGGATATTGCAAAATCTCGATTCCCACCCTACCCTGGGGCCAGCCAGAGGTGATATTTGCCAGTACTCTGAACTACTCAAAATGAGTTTGTTATATTGGCAGCATGTTCCATGTACTCCAGGCCATTAGAATAGAGTAGAGTAGAGTAGAGTAGAGTAGAGTAGAGTAGAGTAGAGTAGAGTAGAGTAGAGTAGAGTAGAATAAAATAGAACAGAACAGAACAGAACAGAACAGAACAGAACAGAATTCTTTATTGGCCAAATGTGATTGGACACACAAGGAATTTGTCTTTGGTGCATGTGCTCTCAGTGTACATAAAAGAAAAGATACATTCATCAAGAATCATAAGGTACAACACTTAATGATAGTCATAGGGAACAAATAAGCAATCAAATCATATTAGGAAACAGTCAATATAAATCGTAAGGATACCAGCAACAAGGTTACAGTCATACAGTCATAAGTGGGAGGAGTGGTTAGTAGTTAGGATTGGTTAAACAAACCAAATTGACCAAAACAAAACTTTTACACCAATGGGGTTGGACTAGAACACCTCCAAGGTCCCTTCCAATTCTTGTTATTCTGTCTCTCAAACCCTGGTTAAAAAAACCCCCTGCCATCCAGCCCAGCGAATAGAAGGGAGCATTAGTTTTCACAGAAGCCAACTCCGCCCCAACCGGCCAACTCTACAGGCAAACAAGCAGTCATTAAACTTTCAAGCACAACTCGGTTCAGCCCGAGGAGCTCTCCAAGGTAGTTTGATTTTCCATCCAGCCGAATCTGTTATTTACGTCTGCAGTCGTGTGCCGGGGAGCGTGTGACCTGTCCATCTCAGGTGTTCTATCAACAGCATCTCTCTCTCTCTCTCTCTCTCTCTCTCTCTCTTATATTTTCCATTCCCCCTCCTCCCTCTCTCCTGCTATTCCCCCCTCTCTCTCTCTTTCTTTTTTTACTTTTTTCATTCCCCCTCCTTCTATCCTCCCCTTCTCTCTTTTTTTTAAGTTTTTCCATTCCCCCTCTCCCCTCCCTCCTGCTATTCCTCCCCCCCCTCTCTCTCTCTGAGTGTCTCTGTGTGTGTCTCTCTCTCTCTTTTACTTTTTCCATTCCCCCTCCTCCGTCCCTCCTGCTATTCTTCTCTCTCTCTCTCTCTCTCTCTCTCTCTCTCTCTCTCTCTGTCTCTGTCTCTGTCTCTGTCTCTGTCTCTGTCTCTGTCTCTCTCTCTGTCTCTCTGTCTCTGTCTCTGTCTCTCTCTCTCTCTCTCTCTCTCTCTCTCTCTCTTTGTTTTGGTGAGATCTTAATCTCCTGGCAGGGCAGAGCAGGGGAGCCGTTTCCAGCCGGGCTGACGTCAGTGCGGCTCCATCAATTAGCCGGCACTAGGCACTGGGGAAGAGGTGCAGCTGTCACCCTTCTCCCTGGCGACGAGGTTTCTCACCATGCCAGCTCGGCTTCGCTTCGGGGAATTTACTCGAGGTGGCCCTGAGAAGCTCAGCAGCCATGGCACCTGTGGTTAGCCCTCTCCCTCTCCCTCCCCAGGTGAAAGCACCTTGTCTCCAAGTTCAAGGGATCAGGTGTGCTGGCTCCTCTGTGGGAACCCAAGGCAATCTAAGGGATGGGAAGAATATCCCTTAGGCCTGAAGGTGTCACCTGTGGTTGTGAAACAAACACCACACTAGAAGGGAACTATTGTGGAGAACCCAAAGCAGGGTTGAAATCCAGCAGGTTCTGACAGGTTCTGACGAACTGGTAGCGGAAGTTTTGAGTAGTTCAGAGAACCGGCAAATACCACCTCTGGCTGGCCCCAGAGTGGGGAGGGAATGGAGATTTTGCAGTATCCTTCCGCCAGGAGTGGGGAGGGAATGGAGATTTTGCAATATCCTTCCCCTAGGGTGAGGAGGGAATGGGGATTTTGCAGTATCCTTCCCCTGGAGTGGGGAGGGAATGGGGATTTTGCAATATCCGGTTTCAATATCCTGGAGTAGGGAGGGAATGGGGATTTTGCAGTATCCTTCCCCTGGAGTAGGGAGGAAATGGGGATTTTGCAGTATCCTTCACCCGGGAGTGGGGAGGGAATGTGGAATTTGCAATATCCTTCCCCTGGAGTGGGGAGGGAATGGGGATTTTGCAATATCCTTCCCCTGGAGTAGGGAGGGAATGGGGATTTGGCCCAGAGAAACCGGTAGTAAAATAATTTGAATTTCACCACTGACCCAAAGATGCTATTTTGAAGAGGCCACTGGGCTTTCTTGTTTTTACTTCTGAAGACATTTCGCTTCTCATCCAAGAAGCTTCTTCCACTTTGACTGGATCGTGGGCAAGGGAAGGATTTATATTGACTGAGAATCCCTACAGACCGTTAGCTTTACAATTCGGGATGGACATCCTTTGGAACGGTGCAGGAGTAGGAATGGATTTCCAGAAGAAGAAGAAAAAAATTGCAGGCTACAGGAACCAGGAACACGGGGGACCCTGAGGACACGGATAAACCTCGAACTGCTTCAACAACCTTCTAAAAGGATGCAAAGGACCAGCTGTCTGCAAGGAATATCAATCCTTCCATTCTCCCACCGTCCACCAATCAGAGCTGAAGAAGCTTCTGGGATGAGAAGCAAAACGTCTTTACGTTTACAACTTACGACCGCAATGCGGCCCAAAATCTATATCGCGAAGTGAGGCAAGCGAATTTTGCCTCGTTTTATGACTTTCCTGGCCACTGTTGTTAAAGCGATTCACTGCTAATTGAGTCACGGGTTAAGCAAACCTGGCTTCCCCATGGATTTTGCTTGTCCGAAGGGTCGCCAAAGGGGGATCACGTAATCCCTGGGATGCTGCATAAAATCGTCGTAAGTACGAGTCAGTTGCCAAGCACCTGAATTTCGATACACGTGACCATGGAGACACTGCAACAGTCGTAAGTGGGAAAAACGGTCATAAGTCACTTGTCAGCACTCCAAGCTGCATTCACTCTAGTGCTGACATAAGAAGGAGAAGAAGGGCCTCTGGAAAGAGACGTTTTGACTTTTCACCTACTTGTTTTCCCTGGAGATGATATCCCCTAGGAGATGGGAAGGGAGGGGGGAAATTCCTTTGAGCTGGAGCAGTAGATTAAGGAAAGAGAGAGTTGGAAGATGGCCAATGAGACCAGAGGAGTGGAGACAGGAAGGGAGGGGTTCGCGCCGGGAAGTCAGTGTTGGCTACGAGGAGTTGGAGGTAGAATGTCGTGCTCAATAAATGAAAGATTTTCGTCAAAGATTCTGTTTGAAATGCAATTTATTTATTGTCGAAACCTGACATCACTTTTTTTTCAGTGCTGTTGTAACTTTGGTCACTAAATGAACTGTTGTAAGTCAAGGACTACCTGTATTGGCAATTCTGCCTCTTTTTGTGAGGTCCATGGGGCATGGACCACAAGACACAGTGGTAGAATACCCTCCCTCTACAAGTACAGTTGTCCTCCTCCTGCTTATATCTCAAAAATCAAACCGAAAACTCAAATCAGACTTTGCTACTGGCCCTCAGCTGTTTTTAGAGGCTTCGTTTATACGGTTTTATTTAATCTAGCATTACCTTTTCCTTAAAAGAGACATGGTGAATCAGTGGCTAAACTTGTCGATTCTAAGGTCAGCAGTTCGGCGGTTCGAATCCCTAGCGCCGCATAACAGGGGGAGCTCCCGTAACTTGTCCCTGAGCTTGTCGATCGTAAGGTCAGCAGTTCGGCGGTTCGAATCCCTAGCGCCGCATAACAGGGGGAGCTCCCGTAACTTGTCCCTGAGCTTGTCAGTCGTCAGGTCAGCAGTTCAGTGGTTCGAATCCCTAGCGCCGCGTAACGGGGTGAGCTCCCATAACTTGCCCCTGAGCTTGTCGATCGTAAGGTCAGCAGTTCGGCGGTTCGAATCCCTAGCGCCGCATAACGGGGGGAGCTCCCGTAACTTGTCGCTGAGCTTGCCGATCGTAAGGTCAGCAGTTCGGTGGTTCGAATCCCTAGCGCTGTGTAACGGGGGGAGCTCCTGTAACTTGTCACAGCTTCTGCCAACCTAGCAGTTTGAAAGCAGGTAAGAAATGCAAGTAAAAAAATAGGGACCCCCTTTGGTGAGAAGGGAACAGCCTTCCGTGCGCCTTTGGCGTTGAGTCCTGCCGGCCACATGACCACGGAGACGTCTTCAGACAGCACTGGCTCTTCGGCTTAGAAAAGGAGATGAGCAGCACCCCCTAGAGTCGGGAATGACTTGCACATATGTGCGAGGAGAACCTTTACCTACCTTTTCCTTAAATATTTCTTTAACCTGCTGCTATTTTTAAAAGGTTCATTTCCTCATCTCGGAAAGCCCCTCTGGTTTTATTTAATGGGTAGTTGCTACTTTCGCGTCGTTTTCATTACTTGCTCGTTTTATTTTTATATGGTTTTCTTTTATGTCGTGTTGTTCCCCCAGTTGTTGTAAACGATCCTGGGAGAATAATTCCGCTTGAACGGTGGCTTAAAAGCTCCTCATAAAACAACATCTGTCCGTTGTGAAACATCCATTCCAGGATCAGAGATGGAAGATGGCCAAGCACAAGATAATGGAGAATGAAATCCTCATTTTTCTGCCCTGCTTATGGTTACTCCAGTGACGAAATCCAATTTTTTTTACTACAGGTTCTGTGGGCGTGGCATGGTGGGCGGGATGTGGATTGATGGGCGTGGCTTGGTGAGCATGGCAGGGGGAGGATACTTCAAAATCTCCATTCCCACCCCACTCCTGGGGAAAGGATACTGCAAAATCCCCATTCCTTCCCCACTCCTGGGGAAAGGATCCTGCAAAATCTTCTTCCCACCCCACTCCAGGGGAAGGACACCGCAAAATCCCCATTCCCTTCCCACTCCTGCTGAAAGGGGATTTCTCCCCTGGGTTACCCAGAGATTTTGGTTGGGCAAACGAAACTTCCTCCAGTTTCTTCCAATCTAAACAGGATTGTACGATTCTCAGTCCTCCTCACCTATATTTATCCTTTTCCCCCCTTTTCAATCCCATCGCGGTGATGATGCTTCAGCATCACATGCTCAACACACCGTAGTCATGCCATGGTGCAATTAGGTAATTTTAGACTCGGGAACTGATTATCTTATGCCCTCTGTTTCTCCAGAGACGTTAATTATTCCGAGGCATATTTATTTCTCCTCCAAACAAATAGGATTCGATCTAGGTCAATTGCCGGGACCAGAGATTTTGTCTTCTGACCTTTTGGACTCGTGCTTGAGCCCATCCTCAGGGGAACCTCACTACAGAGGTGAAATCCAGCAGGTTCTGGAGAACCGGTAGCGGAAATTTTGAGCAGTTTGGAGAACCGGCAAATACCACCTCTGGCTGGCCCCAGGAGCAGGGTAGGAATGGAGATTTTGCAATATCCTTCCCCAGGAGTGGGGGGAATGGGGATTTTGCAATATCCTTCCCCAGGAGTGGGGAGGGAATGGGGATTTTGCAGTATCCTTCCCCTGAAGTGGGGTAGGAATGGAGATTTTGTAATATCTTTCCCCCAGGAGTGGGAAGAGAATGGGGATTTTGCAGTATCCTTCCCCTGCGACACCCACCAAGCAACACAATGCCCACCAAGCCATGCCCACAGAACCGGTATTAAAAAAAATTGCATTTTAACACTTCCTCACTAGTCTAGTGACGAGAAGGACCAGGGGTGACAGGACCGCGGTCTTCCAGTATTTGAGGGGCTTTCACAGAGAAGAGGGGGACAGCACCCGAAGGCCAGACGAGGAACAATGGATGGAGACTGTTCAAGGAGAGATTCAACCTGGAAATAAGGAGAAATTTTCTGACAATGGGAGCAATCAACCAGTGGAACAGAAGATGCCTTCAGAAGTCGTGGGTGATTCATCACTGGAGGCTTTCAAGGAGAGACTGGACCGCCACTTGGTCAGAAATGGTATAGGGTCTCCTGCTGGAGCAGGGGGTCAGACTAGATGACTTACAAGGTCTCTATTCTAAGTTAAATTCTAAATTAAACTTCTCTCTAGCAGAAGTGTGCTTTGGGCTATTCTATGCATAGTATTTGCTACTAAGTTTGTTGGCCAAGCAGGGACAAAATTAGCCAGGGAAATGATTGAAGCTTGGGAAACAGGACCCTTATCAGTCAACAGAAGGGCTGACTTACCAGCTGCTTATCAGGTACTTAGGAGCCTTTAGAAACACAAGGAAACAACAGCCAATGACTTAATAGCCGGCCATCAACACCCCGATCAGCAAATAAAAAGCTACACACACAACCAGACCCCACATAAGCACTACGGGTAGAGTAGCCCAAAGCACACATTCGGCTAGAGAGAAGTTTTCTCAATTTTAGCTTTATTAACTTTTGTATTATATATATTTTATATTTTTGGCTGTTCACCTCCATGAATCCTATTGGGAGAAGGCCCTGTTGGGATACAAATCTAATAAATAGATAGATAGATAGATAGATAGATAGATAGATAGATAGATAGATAGATAGATAGATAGATAGATAGATAGATAGATATAGATAGATAGATAGATAGATAGATAGATAGATAGATAGATAGATAGATAGATAGATGATAGATAGATAGATAGATAGATAGATAGATAGATAGATAGATAGATAGTTGCATGCCGCTGTAGCAAATTGTTCTAAAGGGTATTACCCTTAAATATTTTTTTGTGGGGGGGTCCCCAAAAAACATTTAGCTGTAAATCTTTTTACAGCTTCAACTGTAAATCTTTTCTTACCCAGACGACACACCACTCAAATGCTCTACTCCTGCACAAACTTATTGTTCAGGTTGTTCCCTGGCTTCATGGTAGCCATTTTGACTGCCACTGCTCCTAGTCTTCGGATGAGGGGGTTTTCCGAGTCAGGGAGGGGCGATGCGGCTCCCCTCAACCTGCAAGACGGTCCCCCTTTGCTTCACCACCCCTCCAAGGGTGATTATGGCTTCTAGTGACGCCCCCGATGGGTGATCTGTCCCCCCCCTTCAGAGACCCACAAAAACACAGCCAGCCGAGGGTTAATAATCACTTGGCACACTCCGCAGTTCTTATCTCAACCTTGGCAGCGATATGCACACCGTCTGCCAAGGACTTTATTGGTTTACACAAACAAGAAAATCTCCTACGTAGCTTTGCCGTTCATCTAGCTTCCAAGCCTACGAGGTTGCTCCGTTTGTTTAGCTTTGTTCGTCACGAACTTCGTGACCCACCGTACTGTCTTATATACATATGCTTCTGGGTGTGGTCCAGTGAGTCATTGATCCTGTGTCTCCAATCCAATGACTCAGGATTTCCTCATACGCCGCAGCTGCAGTACCCTTTTCTCTCGCCTTCTTTGGCGTGCGTCCAGGAATGACGTCTCTCCCTCACTCTCATCTGAGACACCTGTTTCCCCACTACTTGGCTCTCTTTCAGCTGGCACCTGAGCCGGTGCCAGAGGGGGAGGGCTGGGAGATCTGGCTGGCTCCTCTTCCTCCTGCTCAGAGCTGCCTTCCTCCAAAGGGATAGGCTCAGAGGACGGGGCCACAACAATGGGCTCTAGTGAGCCCATTGTGTTGGATGGGCTCCAACACGAGTCCGAAAGCTCGGAAGACTAAAATTCTGGTTCCGGTGACTGACCCAGATTGGATCCTGCAACATTATCCTGGGATATGTATATTTGATAAGCCGCCTGGGAAAAGCCAAGGGAAATCATCAAAACCATAAAAAAAGCGAAAATTAGAATATTTCGGACATCCGGAAAAATACGGCATCCTTCACTTAATCCTCTCCAAGGAAAGACTGAAGGCAAATGAAGTCCAGGCAGAAGAAGAACATCATGGCTTCAAAATCTTGAAATTTTGCCCAAACCAAGGGATCGGTTTGGGCAAAACTCAACAGTTTTGTTGATCTTTTCTTTGTCCCTGAAACTCCATTAAATTAAATGCTTGTTTGTTATAATTTGATATCAGCACCAAAACAATTCATAATCCATTCCCTTAACCAAATAACCAGTCTCATTTTGCAAACTGCCTTGCGAAGGCCATTTACCTTGAAAAAATGGGATAGATCTACTGAAAAAAAAAATATATATTTATAAACTCCCTTTTTACTTTGCTGGCGAAGTGTGATAAGCAGATTGTGTGAACAGGGCATAGGTATCTGATGGAGAACGACTGTCAGGTGCGTGAAAAAACAACAACAACCTCTCGCTAAATATAAATGGAAACAGAATTGAGAAAGCTGATAAATAAGACAAATGGAAATTAAATTTACAAGGCCTCCGTTCTCATTGTGACCCTTTACAGGCAATGCATACCCGCTGATGCATAATTTGGAGTCTGTTAACCTCCATGCCCTGCCTAATTTTGTCATTTTCTAAAGACTTATTTTAATTTAAAAGAAATAATTGGGAAGCTAGCACGGAGCCAAACGAACAGCCAGCCTCAAGCATAATTTTTTTAAATTTCTCATTATGTTTCCAGAGTGTGCTTTCATATTTTATTTCTTTAAAATAATACTGATAAGTAAGCAATTTAGAATATAATTTTTTATAGAATAGAATAGAATAGAATAGAATAGAGTAGAGTAGAGTAGAGTAGAGTAGAGTAGAGTAGAGTAGAGTAGAGTAGAGTAGAGTAGAGTAGAGTAGAATAGAATAGAATAGAATAGAATAGAATAGAATAGAATAGAATAGAATAGAATAGAATAGAATAGAATAGAATAGAATTCTTTATTGGCCAAGTGTGATTGGGCACACAAGGAATTTGTCCTTGGTGCATAAGCTCTCAGTGTACATAAAAAGAAAAGATACATTCATCAAGAATCACAAGGCACAACACTTAATGATAATCATAGGGTACAAATAAGCGATCGAATCATACTAGGAAACAATCAATATAAATCGTAAGGATACCAGCAACGAAGTTACAGTCATGCAGTCATAAGTAGGAGGAGATGGGTGATAGAACGATGAGAAGATTAATAGTAATAGTAGTGCAGAGTTAGTGAATAGTTTGACAGTGTTGAGGGAATTATTTGTTTAGCAGAGTGATGGCGTTCGGGGAAAAACTGTCCCTGTGTCTCGCTGTTCTGGTGTGCATCTATAGTGTCCTTTTGAGGGTAGGAGTTGAAACAGTTTATGTCCAGGATGCGAGGGGTCTGTAGATATTTTCACAGCCCTCTTTTTGACTCGTGCAGTACACAGGTCCTCCACGGAAGGCAGGTTGGTAGTCATTGTTTTTTTCTGCAGTTCTGCGTTCAGTTGTGCTTACACCTATGTCCAGCACTTTCACCTCTCAGGAAAGAGTCATTGGGAAAGAAGGGAGATGGAATGGTAGAAGAGCAACCTTGAATATAACGATCTAATACGAAGGTTGAAAGACAATACGTACGAGAAGAGATTGTACATCTATGTACGTTCATGAGAAATAAAAGCAAAAAACTTTTTTAAAAATTAAGGAAACGTGTGCTTGGGGTGGCAGGGAATCGCCCTCCTTCATCGTGGCTTCTCCCCTAACTTCTCTCTCCTTCTCTTTTCAGAGTAAGCTGGTGAAGTACTTCAGCCGTCAGCTCTCCTGCAAAAGGAAGGTGTCCCTGCAGGAGAGGAATGCCAAGCTGGAGGGTTTCCCACAGCTCTGGCACTGGTTTCGCATCGTCAACATCCGCAAGGAGGTCACGGAGGTGAGCGAGGCCTGGTTCCTCTTTCCCTCCACCTTGTTACTTCCTGTTGCTCTTCTTCCATCCCCTTGCCCCATCAGCCCATCCTTACAGACCTCCCGGGAGTTGCCATTCTCTCCTCCTTGGGGTCTTTGGTGCTCTCTGAGCTTGGTTGTTTTTTAATCGATTTATATGCCACCCTTCTCCGGAGACTCAGGGCGGCTTACAATGCGTTAAGCAATAGCCTTCATACTTCTGTATATTTATACAAAGTCAGCTTATTGCCCCCACAAACTGGGTCCTCAATTTACCTACCTTAGAAAGGATGGAAGGCTGAGTCAACCTTGAGCCTGCTGAGATTTGAACTTGCAGTAATTGCAGGCAGCTGAATGTTAATTACAGTGCTTTAGTCTGCTGAGCTATCCAGGCTCCTTTTTCTTGCAGCTGTTTCTTTATCCAACTAGGTAGCTGACCAGCACTTGTTACCTAGTTGGGGAATTAAATATCTGCAGGAAAACCACCAAGCTCAGAGACCATTAAGGACCCCACAGTCCTTCCTCCTCCTCCTCCTCCTCCTCCTCCTCCTCCTCCTCCTCCTCCTCCTCCTCCTCCTCCTCCTCCTCCTCTCCCCAACCCCCACTTCCTTCTAGCACTGAAGATGTTACTGGTTTAGATAATACAATGTCTGCAAGAAAACCATCAAGAGAGCACCAGGGATTCCACAGTCCTTCCTCCTCCTTTTCCTCCTCCTCCTCCTCCTCCTCCTTCTCTTCCTCTTCCTCCTCCTCCTCCTCCTCCTTTTCCTTCTCCTCCTCCTCCTCCTCCTCTTCCTCCTTCTCTTCCTCCTTCTCTTCCTCTTCTTCTTCTTCCTCCTCCTCCTCCTCCTCCTCCTCCTCCTCCTCCTCCTCCTCCTCTTCCTTCTCCTCCTCCTCCTTTTCCTCCTCCTCCTCCTCTTCCTCTTCCTTTTTCTCCTCCTCCTTTTCCTCCTCCTCCTCCTCCTTCTCCTCCTCCTCCTCCTTCTCTTCCTCCTTCTCTTCCTCTTCTTCTTCTTCCTCCTCCTCCTCCTCCTCTTTCTCTCCCTCCTCCTCCTCCTCCTCCTCCTCCTCCTCCTCCTCCTCCTCCTCCTCCTCCTCCTCCTCCTCCTCCTTCTCCTCCTCCTCCTCTCCCTTCTAGCACTGATGATGTTACCCAGTTGGATAATAAAACATCTCCAAGCAAACAAACCAAGCTCAGAGAGCACCAGGGACTCAAAAGTAGACTTCGTCATTCTCCCCTCCTCTTCCTCTTTCTTAGCGAGCACCTAGAAGCCAAGAGGAACATACGTGGCAAATTTCAGGTTTGTAGGCTTTACGGTTCTGGAGATGTCGTGATTAATGCCTGAGTGGTTTTCGCTTTTATAGATAGATAGATAGATAGATTCAATACATTTCATTGATATTCCCCAATATATTGAGCATGTTGATTTCCCTTTTATCACATTAAAAATTGCAGCTCTCTGCAACTTTTCAGATGTTTTATGGGCTCTTTGCAACTCTGGATAAAGGAGACATAACATTTTCTAGGTTTGATTCTTTTCTGGCAGGGGACGGAGAAAGTCCCTTCAATGGTGCATTTTTTTCACTGCAGGAGTGCAATAGAAACACAAGAGGGCAGCAGTGCTCTATTTTACTGAACATTTCATTGGGGGGAGAGAGACAGAGAGGCAGAAAGAGAGAGAGAGAGAGAGAGAGACAGACAGACAGACTAATTTTTACAGCTGCAAATAACGGATTTGCATAAGGTGTTCGTCATAATAAAAGTTGCTTGTGCATGTGGTAAGAGGAAGAGCAATCCAGTGAGTAAAGTTGTTGTGGTTATTAGTAAAATTACGTCTTCTCCCTATCTAAAGTCTAATATTGTTCTACCAAATTCTGCCTTTTGCAATTTCTGGAGTTCTCTTGTACAAAAGAATCTTCTGTTTTTCAGGGTAATTGAGGATTTCTTTTTTGCATTTCCCTTGATGGTTTCTTTTAGAGGCGATAGGGGAAGCTACTATATATAATAAACAAGGAGTACATTCCATACTTCCTCTCACTGATGATGATAATTAGTCAGATAATGAAATGTTTGCAAGCAAGCCAGCAAACTCGGAAAGTTTCCAAAAGGCCAAATGAATTTAAATCAGTGGTGAAATGTAAAATTTGTTACTACCGGTTCTGTGGGCGTGGCTTGGTGGGGGGTAATGCGACTGAGTGGGCGTGGCCAACTTTTTTTTTTAACTTTTAAAAGCAGCCGAAGAGGTTGTAAAAACATTAAAAGCATTTTATTTATTTTTTTGCTTTTAAAAGGAAAAAAAAAAACAGCCTCTGACCATCAGGCAACTCAGCTGGGATCATCAGAGGCTTTTAAAAGTATTTTTTTCTACAACTTTTTCGGCTGAAGAGGTTGTAGAAAAAAATGCTTTTAAAAGGCTCTGACGATCCCAGCTGAGCTGCGCGATCATCAGAGACTTTTTTTAATTATTATTTTTAAAAGCATTACTTTTAAAAGCATTTTTTAACATTTTTAAATTGAGAAGCCTAAGATGACTTTGCATAAAAAAGATCACCGCTTAGGGGGGACCAAAAGCCCTACTAAGCAGGTATATCCAAAGTATGAAGGCTATTGCTTAACGCATTGTAAACCACCCTGAGTCTCTGGAGAAGGGCAGCATATAAATCGAATAAATAAATAAATAAATAAATAAATAAATAAATAAATAAATAAATAAAACAAATTGAATCTCGTATGGGAGCCACATTGATTTCACATTTTCTAAAGTCCCACTTTGCGTTTCCAACAAGACGAGGAAGAAATTCTGAGTGGACTGGAGCAGCAGGTATACAGATAATCCTCAAATTATGACCACGATGGAGCCCGAAATGTATGTTGCTCGGTGAGGAATCTGAAAGTTTTAGCTGGTCAGCCACCTTCCGTTGCTAACTTCTCTAATCCAGCAGTCACCAACTGGTGGCCCGTGGACCACTGATGGTCCGTGAGAAAATTTTGGTGGTCCACAGAAAAATTATTTGCATTCTTTATATTGCACTGAATCAGGGGTCCTCAAACTATGGCCCCTGGGTCGGATACGTGCAATGAACATTTGTGTTGCTGCAGAGAGCCTCCCCCTTCGGGGTCTTTTTGTGTGGGTCGGAGGGGGGCAGAAATTCCAACTCGGGGTCTGCTTCAGCCACCTGGTGTGGGGCTTTGGGCGAAGGCTGGAGGGAAGCACCACTGGTGGAGAAGAGCCGGGGAGCCTCGCTCCAGTGGGACTGCATCATGGCCTGGAACTGACTGACCATCTCAGCCCTCTAAGCCTCCAGGCACTGGTACCTGGCCTTGCTCTCCCGCAGGTCTTCCCTCTGCTTGGAAAGCCTATGCTCCTAGTCCTCAGGGAGGTGCTTCTGCTGAGCCTCCTTCTCGGTCAGATCCAATTTGAACTGAGCTGTTTTGCCAACTCTTTCTCGTGGTGGCTGCTTAGCTCCAACAGCTGCTTCCTGTTGGGGCGCTAAGGAGCCCGGGTGGGGAGGGAAGGAAGGGCTGGGAGGGAGAGGTGAGTAGAGGCTGGTGCCCTCGATGTGAGTGACATTGAGTTGGCCACGCCCACTGAGTCACATGAACCCCCCCCTAGCCACTCCCATCCAGCCAGTCATTAAGCAGATCATATTAGTGGTCCACGGGATTTAAAATTCTGAATTTAGTGGTCCCTGAGGTCCGAAAGGCTCTAACTGATTAAATCTCCTTCTTGCTCTTTTTTCTCTCTTCTTCTAGCAAATCTCTGGGCAACTGAGTCTGGAAGACCTTTTAGAGATGTCAGACGAGCAGGTCTGCAAGACGGTGGAGAAATTTGGGGCGAATTGGGAAGAATGCGCCCGACTCAACGCCTCTCTCTCCTGCCTCCGGAACGTGTATAAGTCAGGTGCGAGAGCCCCAGATTTCTTTTCTTCCGGTTGGTGGTGTGCGAAGGTTCAGTCTGATGTGGAGACTCTAGAAAGAGTGCAGAGAAGAGCAACCAGGATGATGAGGGGACTGGAGGCTAAAACATATGATGAACGGTTGCAGGAACTGGGCATGGCTAGTCTAGTGAAGAGAAGGACCAGGGGAGACATGACAGCAGTCTTTCAGTATTTGAGGGGCTTCCCCAAAGAGGAGGGGCTCAAGCTATTATCCAAAGCACCCGAAGGCCAAACAAGGAATAATGGATGGAAGCTGAACAAGGAGAGATTCAACCTAGAAATAAGGAGGAGTTTTCTGACAGTGAGAACAATCAACCCAATGGGACAGAAGTTGCCTTCGGAAGTTGTGGGAGCTTCATCACTGGAGGCTTTCAAGAAGAGTCTGGACTGCCATCTGTCAGAAATGGTGTAGGGTCTCCTGCTTGGGTGGGAGGTTGGACTAGATGACCTACAAGGTCCCTTCCAACTCTGTTAATCTGTTTCCACTGGGGAAAAGATAGAACATAGAATAACAGAAGGGACCTTGGAGGTCTTGTAGACCAACCCCCTGCCCACAGCAGCAGGAGATCCTGTAGGATTCTGAAGAAATGGCTGTCCAGTCTGTTCTTGAAAACCTCCAGGGATAGAGCACCCACAACTTTAGACTGTCAATTTAGAGTTTAGACTGTCAACTTTAGATTGTCAGCTTTAGACCATCAACTTTAGATGGTCAGCTTTAGATGGTCAGCTGTAGACAGTCAACTTTAGATGACCAATTTTAGATGGTCAAGTTTAGATGGTCAAGTTTGGATGGTCCGCTTTAGACCATCAACTTTAGATGGTCAGCTTTAGACAGTCAACTTTAGATGGTCAACTTTAGATGGTCAGCTTTAGATGGTCAGCTTTAGATGGTCAGCTTTAGACCAGCAACTTTAGATGGTCAGCTTTAGTTGGTCAGCTTTAGACAGTCAACTTTAGATGATCAACTTTAGATGGTCAAGTTTAGATGGTCAAGTTTGGATGGTCCGCTTTAGACCATCAACTTTAGATGGTCAGCTTTAGACAGTCAACTTTAGATGATCAACTTTAGATGGTCAAGTTTAGATGGTCAAGTTTGGATGGTCAGCTTTAGACCATCAACTTTAGATGGTCAACTAGATGGTCAGCTTTAGACGGTCATCTTTAGATGGTCAGCTTTAGATGATCAAATTTAGATGGTCCATTTTGGATGGTCAACTTTAGATGGTCAGCTTTAGACTGTCAACTTTAGACCTACAAATTTGGACTGTCCACACAGGTAGGTCTGTTAGAAATGAGAAAGACTTTAGTCCAAATGCTTTACAGTATGTCATCTCCACAGTTAACATTTTATCTCTATCTGAAGAACTTCCACATCTGAAAACCTATTATGGACTCTCTCTGATCACGATGGGTTACAAATTCACAACTTCAGTTCCCCATTGACCTCCATTATCTCTCTCCCTCTCTCTCTTGTTTTTTTATTGTTTTTTTTTAAATGATCTCCAAATCTAGGCTAAGATCGTCCGTAAGCTCCAGTCAACACAAACAGCCTAGTTGGATTGTTGTGGGGATAGTAGTCCCAGCTTTACAATCATCTCCTTTGGCTCTCTCGGTCATGTCACATGATGTATTTGTTGACAGAGGGTCTGCTCTGATGGGAAGGGGAAAAGAGGAGAAAAAAATTCACAAGAAGATTAAAACATACGAGGGAACACATGAAACATACGGAGGCGAAAACATATGAAGAACAGTTGTAGGAATTGGTTGTGTCTAGTCTAGTGAAACCCTAGTGAATTGAATCCCTAGCACTGCGTAACGGGAGGAGCTCCCGTGACTTGTCTCAGCTTCTGCCAACCTAGCAGTTTGAAAGCAGGTAAAAAATGCAAGTAGAAAAAGAGGGACCACGTTTAGTAGGAAGGGAACAGCGTTCCGTGCGCCTTTGGTATTGAGTCACGCTGGCCACATGACCAGGGAGATGTCTTCGGACAGCGCTGGCTCTTTGGCTTTGAAACAGAGATGAGTACCGCCCCCTAGAGTCGGGAATGACTAGCGCATATGTGCGAGGGGAACATTTACCTTTACCTTTAATCTCCCTTTTTTTCTTTGTTAGTAAATTTAAATTTAATACAAAAATTCCAGTTGCAAAGCGCCCAAATTTTGATCCCACGACTCTGGGGATGCTTGCAACAGCCGTAAATGCGAGGATCCAGCCTAGATTCCTTTTTTTTTCCAGTGCAGTTTTAACTTCACATGGTCACTAAATGGATATTTGTAAGTTGGGGACTTACCTGTAGTACAGCATGATCAACGTGGTCCATTTCTCTCCCCCTCTGGCTGCTTACTGGTAATTTGCCGGATTGTGGAGATTGTTATGGAAAATAAAACCCAGGTTGCCTAGCAACATCAGGGTAATTTTATGGCGTTCCGGGCAAGGTGCTGGATTTTTCCAGTTGTTAGGTATGTATCTTCTCTGCTTCTGACCTATTAGATCTTCTGTGCCTCCCTGAAGGAGTGGAGCCCATAAATAATCCAAAGAATTTAAGCCAGAAATCTGTCAGCAAAGCAATCAGAGGGTTTTTTTTTGCCACCTGATGGGGAAGTTCAGTGGTTTGGAAATCCTAGCATTGCTCCCTCCGAGAAACAACAGGAGAAGTTAGAGCAACAAGGACGAGAAGAAAACTGAGATCACCCCTTGCTCTACAGAATAGAATAGAATAGAATAGAATAGAATAGAATAGAATAGAATAGAATAGAATAGAATAGAATAGAATAGAATAGAATAAGAGTAGAGTAGAGTAGAGTAGAGTAGAGTAGAGTAGAGTAGAGTAGAGTAGAGTAGAGTAGAGTAGAGAGTAGAATAGAATAGAATAGAATATGATGGTAGGATAGGATAGGATAGGATAGGATAGGATAGGATAGGATAGGATAGGATAGGACAGGACAGGACAGGACAGGACAGGACAGGACAGGACAGGACAGGACAGAATTAGGATAGGATAGGATAGGATAGGATAGGATACGATGTGTTGTGATACGATATGATACAATACAATACAATATTTATTTATTTTTATTTTAATTAGATTTATATGCCGCCCTTCTCCGGAGACTCAGGGCGGCTTACAATGCGTTAAGCAATAGCCTTCATACTTTTGTATATTTATACCAAGTCAGCTTATTGCCCCCACAAACTGGGTCCTCAATTTACCCATCTTAGAAAGGATGGAAGGCTGAGTCGACCTTGAGCCTGCCTGGGATTGAACTCAGAGAAATTACAGGCAGCTGGTGTTAATTGCTGCCTTTAGTAGGAGGCATTAGCCCTCTACGCTACACAATACAATACAGGGTAGGGTAGGGTAGGGTAGGGTTGGAAGAGACCTTGGAGGTCTTCTAATCCAACCCCCTGCTTAGGCAGGAAACCCTACATCACTTTTCTTTCTTTCTTTTTCTTTCTTTCTTTCTTTCTTTCTTTCTTTCTTTCTTTCTTTCTTTCTTTCTTTCTTTCTTTCTTTCTTTCTTTCTTTCTTTCTTTCTTTCTTTCATCAAGCATGTATTAGATAACAGATATAAGTATAGACATAGTTATGAATACATGAGATGAATACAAGTAAATGGGGACATTAGGACAGGGATGGGAGGCCCGCTGGTGCGCTTATGCACGCCCCTTACAGACCTCTTAAAAATGGGGTGAGGTCAACAGTAGACAGTCTAAGGTTAAAGTTTTGGGGGTTTGGGGAAGAAACCACAGAGTCAGGGAGTGCACTCCAGGCGTTGACCACTCTGTTGCTGAAGTTGTATTTTCTGCAATTGAGTTTGGAGCGGTTTACCTTGAGTTTGTATCTATTATTTGCTTGTGTATTGTTGTGGTTGAAGCTGAAGTAGTCATTGACAGGAAGGACATTGTGGCAGATAATTCTATGTATTACACTTAGATCAGACCAAAGTCGGCGTAGTTCTAAGTTATCTAAGCCCAAAATTTGGAGTCTGGTGGAATAAGGTATTTTATTGTGAGCAGAGGAGTGGAGGATTCTTGTTGTGAAATATCTCTGGACTCTCTTCACTTCAGACAAAGGGTTATCCAACATCTTCTGAAAAACGTCCAGTATTGGAGCATTGGCAACTTCTGGAGGCCAGTTGTTCCACTGGTTAATCATTCCCACTATCAGGAAATTCCTCCTTAGTTCTAGGTTTCTTCTCTCCTTGATGAGTTTCCACCCGTTGCTTCTTGTCCTGCCTTCTGGTGCTTTGGAGAAGAGCTTGACTCCCTCTTCTTTGGGGCAGCCCCTGAGATACTGGAAGACTGCTATCATGTCTCCCCTAGTCCTTCTTTTCATTAAACTAGACATACCCAGTTCCTGCAACCGTCCTTCATGTGTTTTATCCTCCAGCCCCCTAATCTATTATCTATACCAGACCCTTTCTTCTCTGTGACTACCCCCTCAATGACTGGGGAACTGCTATTAAGTCACCTGTTAGTCCTTCTTTTCCTTAGGCTAGGCTTGACTTAAACGTTTCTTTTTGGACCGGTTCCAAAGCAGTAAATCACAACCCAACAAACCACCTTGCAGGCAACAGGAACCTGATGAAATGACCTTGTGGACCGTCTACCTTTTAATAAAAAACCGTTCATCTGGAAAGGTTCTGATTTATAGCAAACCAAATCTCTCTGCAGCCATTAGACCGTGCTGGTTTGCTGCCTTTTGAACAGTAGAGGGCGCTATTGGATAACTGAAATTCAGAGGTGACCCACAACTTATTTTAAATAAGACAGATATATTTTATACAGATAGATAGATAGATAGATAGATAGATAGATAGATAGATAGATAGATAGATAGATAGATAGATGATAGATAGATAGATAGATAGATAGATAGATAGATAGATAGATAGATAGAGATAGATAGATAGATAGATAGATAGATAGATAGATAGATAGATAGATAGATATCTGATAGATGGAGAGATGAGAGATAGAGAGATAGATGATAGAGAGATAGAGAGATGATAGATGATAGATATAGAGAGATAGAGATAGATAGATAGATAGATAGATAGATAGATAGATAGATAGATAGATGACAGATAGATGACAGATAGATAGATAGATAGATATAGATGGTAGACAGAGATAGATAGATAGATAGATAGATAGATAGATAGATAGATAGATAGATAGATAGAGATAGATAGATAGATAGATAGATAGATAGATAGATAGATAGATAGATAGAGATAGATAGATAGATAGATAGATAGATAGATAGATAGATAGATAGATAGATATCTGATAGATGGAGAGATGAGAGATAGAGAGATAGATGATAGAGAGATAGAGAGATGATAGATGATAGATATAGAGAGATAGAGATAGATAGATAGATAGATAGATAGATAGATAGATAGATAGATAGATGACAGATAGATGACAGATAGATAGATAGATAGATATAGATGGTAGACAGAGATAGATAGATAGATAGATAGATAGATAGATAGATAGATAGATAGATAGATAGATAGATGATAGAGAGAGAGAGAGATGATATATATAGATATAGATTAGATAGATAGATAGATAGATAGATAGGTAGGTAGGTAGGTAGGTAGGTAGGTAGATAGATTTCATTGAAAAGAACAGATTTTGGGTTATATGATAGACTTTCAATCCAATTGCCATGGATTCCTGCCCCCCAGGAACTGTAAGTTGATCAAACTAATCATGTTCCACCAAGTTCTTGTTGATTTTTAGTGACCGCATAGATATTCTCCATGACGAGCTGTCCCTAACTAGGTCCTTCAGCCATTGAATAGCGCACTCGTCGTGGTCACTGTAATTGAATTCATGCCCATTGGTGCCAGTCGTTTTCTTCTACTTTTTCCCTCCACCTTTCTCAGAATCTTTGCATAATGGTCTTTGCCTAATGTATCCAAAGTAGAGAGATTTGAGCCTGGCTCTTGGTGTCTTGAGGGAGATCTATGGGCTGATGCAGTATCCTTCCCCAAGGAGTGTGGAGGGAATGGAGATTTTGCAGTATCCTTCCCCCAGGAGTGTGGAGGGAATGGAGATTTTGCAGTATCTTTCCCCCCGGAGTGTGGAGGGAATGGAGATTTTGCAATATCCTTCCCCTGGAGTGGGGTGGCAATGGAGATTTTGCGGTATCCTTCCCCCAGGAGTGTGGAGGGAATGGGGATTTTGCAGTATCCTTCCCCCAGGAGTGTGGAGGGAATGGAGATTTTGCGGTATCCTTCCCCTGGAGTGGGGTGGGGATGGAGATTTTGCAGTATCCTTCCCTCAGGAGTGTGTAGGGAATGGGGATTTTGCAATATCCTTCCCCTGGAGTGGGGTGGGAATGGAGTTTCTGCAGTATTCTTCCCCTGCCACGCCCACCAAGCCACGCCCACCAAGCCACACCCACAGAACCGTGTGTGTAAAAAAAAATAGGGATTTCACCACTGCCTCGGAGGTCTTCTAGGCCAACTCCTCAGCTCAAGCAGGAGACGCTATACCATTCCGGATTAATGGCTCCCCAATCTTCTTGAAAACCTCAATATCCATGAAGTCTTCTTCTAAACAGCATGGAACCAGCCGGAGGCTTTTTTCCCACCTTCCCATCCAGCCCTCATCCCCAAGATTTCCCAGCGATCTCTATCCATCCGATGTGAATCTTCCCGAAATCTCTTTCGCCACGACACCACTGCCCATTAAAATCCTCCTCGCCCCCCACCCCCCATGTGCTATCAAACGAACCCAAATGTTTTGCCCTTCCTTTGTTTTAGGACCGAGATGAGGGGTGGGGGGAGAGGAGAAAGTGGAGCTTCCAGGAATGGGGCGAGGAAGAGATTAAATTTTGTCTGGCTGCATTGATTTCACGCTAACCAAGCTGGCAGAACCGAAGCAGCCAACTGTATGACGTCCTGGGAAAAACCCGATACAACTTTATGCTCGGCTCCTGTTCAGCGAGGAGCCTTTTTATGTTAAAAGGAAAGAAATCTTTCTCCATAATTATACTTCCAGTCGCATTTGATTCTTCCCTCGGCTGCTTTTCCTTCCTGGCTTCCTTCAGGCATGACATTAAATTTATCACTCATAAAAAAGAGAGAGAGAGAGAGAGAGAGGAAAACAGGTTGCATGTAGCTCAGCTGTCCGTTTTTACCAGAAATTCTCCTTAGGGTTCTTACTTAGAGAAGAGAGACTTTGGGCTATCTGACTTGAAGTTGGCAAGCAAAACTTTAGCTTTCTTTAAAAAAAAATAAAAATCAAGTCTTCATGATTATGAAGATCGGCTGTGAATGGAAAAAGCTCTTCTTGATTCCTGTACTAGAATAATAGAGTAGAATAGAATTTTTAGTGGCCAAGTGTGATTGTCTTTGTGCTTTTAATAGGCTGAACACCGCCCTGAGTCCTTCGGGAGAAGGGCGGTATAGAAATAAAATTATTATTATTATTATCTGGTCAATCTGTAGTAAGATTCACAGCCTTTGAGGCTGGTTAATAGCTCAGCAGCTCGAGTCGTAACCAAGGACCCAGGAACTGTTAAGGTATCGTCGGAGGATGTAAGCTGTTTCGAGTAAGGCGGTTTTTTGTAGAGTCAAAATGTCCAAGTCCAGTAAATTTAGAATTTCTAAATAGCGGGGCAGCCTTTTGGCTATTGCTTCAAGGGCTCCAATTACAATTGGGACAACACATGATTGATTGATTGATTGTTATTATTATTATTATTAGACACACAAGGAATTCGTCTTTGATACATAAGTTCTCAATAAAAGAAAAGATACGCTCATCAAGAATCATAAGGTACAACACTTAATGATAGTCATAGGGAACAAATACGCAATCAGGAAACAGTATCAATAAGACAGATAAGAAGCTCTGATGATGAATGGTTGAGGGAATTAATCCTAAACGATGGCTCAGTGGCTAAGACACTGAGCTTGTCGATCGAAAGGTCGGCAGTTTGGCGGTTTGAATCCCTAGTGCCGCGTAATGAGGTGAGCTCCCGTGACTTGTCCCAGCTTCTGCCAACCTAGCAGTTCGAAAGCAGGTAAAAAATGCAAGGATACTCTGTAGATGTTGGATGTCAATTTTTGTCGAGTATACCTTTGCCGCGTGTCTGGGCTTGTGTGTCACTTTTTAACAGCAAACAACAAAGTTTTTAATTCTTGAGACAGCGGCTTTAACCCTAACCCTCCCCCCCCCATCCCATCTCCCCACGTTTCCAGAGATAAGGAGATTCGGCTGAGATTTAATATCCCCAGACATGGAGACTTCTTCAAATGCGATCTTGAAATACGGCTGCTTCCTCTTTAAAACACTTGGCATCTTCCTTTCTTTTCTTTTTTTTTTTAAAGTTGCACGAGATGGAAGAGTCAAGACTGATATTAATAAATTAGGATAAGGGGCAATGTCAGTATCAGTTAATGAGTCATTAATTAGGGCCATTCAATTTCCTAGGACATATCTCCACGGGGAATAATGCGCTGGCAGGAGGCAGGGAGGGAAGGTTGACGTTTGTAGGTTTCCTTCAATCTGGCAGGGAGAAAGAAGCTAAAATGTCTGATATTTCTGCATCTAGATATGGCAGGGAATACGATTCATTTCCTTCCAGATGTTTGGGACTATAGCTCCCATCTTGCTGTCTGGGTATGAAGCTGAGAAGAGCACAGTTTTCTTATTCCTCTGTTAGGGCATATTATTAAAAAAAAAATGTCGAGACTCTGGAAAGAGTGCAGAAAAGAGCAACAAAGATGATTAGCAGACTGGACGCTAAAACATATGTAGAACAGTTGCAGGAACTGGGTATGTCTACTTTAATGACGTGGTGGGATGCGGTGGCTCAGTGGCTAAGGCACTGAGCTTGTTGATCAAAAGGTCGGCAGCTCAGCAGTTCGAATCCTTAGGGCCGCATGACGGGGTGAGCTCCCGCGACTTGTCCCAGCTTCTGCCAACCTAGCAGTTCGAAAGCACATAAATGCAAGTAGAAAAATAGGAACCACCTTTGGTGGGAAGGTAACAGCGTTCCATGCACCTTTGAGGTTGAGTCATGCTGGCCACATGACCACGGAGACATCTACGGACAGCGCTGGCTCTTCTGCTTTGAAACGGAGATGAGCACCGCCCCCCGCTAGAATCAGGAACGACTAGCACAGATGTGCGAGGGGAACCTTTACTTTTTACCTTTAGTTTAATGAAGAAAAGGCTTAGGGGGTGACATGATAGCAGTCTTCCAATATCTCAGGGGCTGCCACAGAGAAGAGGGAGTCAAACTATTCTCCGAATCACCTGAGGGCAGGATAAGAAGCAATGGGGGAAAACTAATCAAGGAGAGAAGCAACTTAGAACCAAGGAGAAATTTCTTCACAGTTAGAACAATTAATCAGCGGAACAACTGGCCTCCAGAACTTGTGAATTCTCCAACACTGGAAGTTCTTAAGAAGAGGTTGGATAACCATTTGTCTGAAGTGGTGTAGGGTTTCCTGCCTAAGCAGAGAGTTGGACTAGAACTCTAACTCCAACTCTATTCTTTTCTTAAGCCATCAAATTTGGCCTGTCAGAAATTCAGTTCGGATCTCCTTTTCGATCACCACCATAGTTTGGTTTGGGGTCAATGCAATATGTGAATCTAGCAAGGATTGCGAGTCATGGTTTATTACTTCAGTTCATGTGCGAACCCAGTGCGGTTTGTGGTTTATTTAACAAACGGCGATGAACCTACCGGAGCTTATAATGAACTGAGAACTTAATTTAAGTCTTTGTGTAAACCCTCCTTAAGGAGCTGTTAAAAAAAAATCAGAGAATACAATCTGGGGTTCTTTTGTTGGGTTGGGAATTTGGCTGTTAAAAAGCTGTAAATAAAAAGTAAGGAAATGATGCGAGATCTCTCGAACGGATTACTGCATGGCCTTTTTTGAAAATGCAAATGTGATTTTTTTTCCCCCCGAGGCTGGGTTTGAGCGGAAGAAAGATAGAAAGAAAGGAAAAGGTGATTCAATCTCCCTTCTTTTGTTTTCAGAGCAGCTGCAGGACTTTTTAAAGTATGCCAACATTTGTTGCCTTTTCCCACAACTGTTGTCATTTGGTTGGTAAAATAGGCATGTCCTTTTCAGTATTTCTGTGTCCATGGTAAGGACAAAAAAGTTATGTATGTATGTATGTATGTATGTAGATAGGTAAGTAGGAAGGAAGGAAGGAAGGCAGGGAAGGAAGGAAGGAAGGAAGGAAGGAAGGAAGGAAGGAAGGAGAAAAGGGAGGCGAGAACGTAAGGAAAGGAAAAAGGAAAGGAGAAGGAGGAGAGGGGAAAGAAGAAAGGAAAGGAAGTAGGAAAGGAAAGAGAAAAGGACAGGAAAAGGAGAAAGGAATGGAGGAGGAGGTCAGGGGAAAGGAGAAAGAAAAGGGAGTAAGAAATGAAAGAGGAAAGGAAAGGAAAGGAGGAGGAGGAGAGAGGAAAGGAGAAAGGAAAGGAAGTAAGAAAGGAAAGAGGAAGGGAAAGGAAAGGAAAAAGGAAAAGAGAAGGAGGAGAGGGGAAAGGAAAGAGGAAAGAGGAAAGGAAAGGAAAAAGGGAGGGAAAGGAAAGGAGAAGGAGGAGAGGGGAAAGGAGAAAGGAAAGGAAGTAAGAAAGGAAAGAGGAATGGAAAGGAAAAAGAAAAGAAAAGGAGGAGGAGAGGGGAAAGGAGAAAGGAAGGGAAGGGAAAGGAAAGGAAAAAGGAAAGGAAAGAGGAAAGAGGAAAGGAAAGGAAAAAGGGAGGGAAAGGAAAGGAGTAGAGGGGGAGAAAGGAGGAAGGAAAGGAAGTAAGAAAGGAAAGAAGAATGGAAAGGAAAGAAAAAAGAAAGAAAGAAGTGGAAAGGAAGAAAAGGAAAGGAAAGAAGGAAAGAAGATGAAAGGAAGGAAGGAAGGAAGGAAGGAAGGAAGGAAGGAAGGAAGGAAAGAAAGAAAGAAAGAAAGAAAGAAAGAAAGAAAGAAAGAAAGAAAGAAAGAAAGAAAGAAAGAAAGAGGAAAGGAAAAGAAATCTCACGGTTGCCGAGGCCCTTTTCTCTTGGGCTAATTAAATAAAGCTGCCCGTGAAGATGGACAAGTGAGACAGAAGATGGATATCAGGGCACTTAACAAGTGAACGAACGGGAGGCTGCATGGACTTCACACCCGTGTTCATAGGCTTTACGGTTGTGTGCCACGAAGGAAAGGTCACCCGTGTCGCCACGCTCTCCGTTCCCCAGGATGGCTGCTTGGCAGATGAGCTTTACATGCCTGCCCCAGTGACGGATGTCGGGAGCTGGGAGCAGAGGACGTCTGTCAGCAGAGAACGGCATACATACATATCCTCATTCCCCCCACTCCCACCCCCTACATCCCCCACCCTCCATTTTTCCCCCTAGAGATTCATCCAGCTTCCTAAACTTCCCTGCCTGCGATTTTGGCTTCTCCACCCTTGGCTGCCAGAGATGGAAAATATTAATAACGGAAAGGAATATGATTCCTCCTCTCCTTTCTTTTCATATCGCCCCTCAATCCATCACTTTGACCACCCGCTCCCCAGTTTTTTTCTTTCTCCCTGCCCCACATTTGGGCTGTAGGAAAGAGGGGGTTCATTGGGGGGGCTTCGTGATCTCAGCACACCCCTAAAACGTTACTTAAACGCAGGATATTATTAAGCACAAGAGAGAGAGAGAGAGAGGAGACTATTGGAATGGGAGGGCCAGGCCGATTAATCAAGTTTTTGAGCGCATGAATGTGATTGTCAGAAATATATCCTGAAAAATGCCAGGGTTGTGGGGGGGAGGAGGAGGATGTTTGGGAGAGGAAGGGGGAGAAGAGAGAGAGAATGCAGAAATCCATTACTTCTCCAGATGAAGAGGGTGGGGGTGGGGAGAGAGAGAGATGGGATCCCATTTGTCATTTTATATGAAACGGCTAATGCCTCTTCATTAGGATGTACCCAGATCAGCGGCCGGAAAGCAGGGAATGAGACTGCTGTGCAGGCGGGCGAAAGGTTTATCTTGATCGGAGTGTGTGTGTGTGTGTGTGTGTGTGTGTGTGTGTGTGTGTGTATTGCAGCTTGTTTGTAGTGGGGTTGTACAGCTGGTCCTCAACTTTCGAACAGTCCATTTGGAGACCGTTCAAAGTTAAAAGTGTAGATTCCCCTCCTGCATATGTGCTAGAGTTGTTTCTGACTCTAGGGGGCGGTGCTCATCTCCGTTTCAAAGCCGAAGAGCCAGCGCTTGTCTGAAGACATCTCCGTGGTCATATGGCCGGCAGGACTCAACGCCAAAGGCGCACGGAACGCTGTTCCCTTCCCACCAAAGGGGGTCCCTCTTTTTCTACTTGCATTTTTTACGTGCTTTCGAACTGCTAGGTTGGCAGAAGCTGGGACAAGTTCCGGAAGCTCCCCCCGTTACGTGGTCCTAGGGATTCAAACCTCCGAACTGCTGACCTTACGATCGACAAGCTCAGGATAAGTTACGGGAGCTCACCCCGTTATGTGACACTAGGGATTCGAACCACTGAGCTGCCGGCCTTTCGATCGACAAGCTCAGCATCTTAAACCACTGAGCCACCACATCCCTCTACATATATAATACACATACGCAATAAACAAACCCTCCTTGGAAATGATAGATTTATTCTGGACGGAGAGCACAGGCTGGACATCATTCCTGTGGCCCAGTGGAGATGAACCCCTTCTCAAGGGCCCCACCCAACTCTTTTCTTCTGTCCTCCTTTCTGCCTGTCGTCCGATTAATGACTCGTGCTGTTGAAATCATTTAATTTTATGGACAGGCAAAAAAACAAAATCTGGTGTTGAGCCACCTGTCCACTTAGACAGAATCTTAGAGGAATCTCTCATCATCCGAGCAACGTGAGGCCAGACACAACGGGCCATAATGGGAGGATTCAAAGGGAGCCTTCATCTGTTCAGCACTTCATTTGGTTACTTTTATGACCGCGCAAATGACTGACGGTGGGAAAGGCCATCTGGGATGACTCAACCCTGTTGAATTAGGCGATGGGGTCCGAGGGTCTTATTTTGGGGTTCGGAAGGAGTTTTTTAATGTACATTCAAGAGCCGGGGCGGGGCAGTGGTTAGAATGCAGGATTGCTGGCTAACTCTGCCCACAGCGTGGAGTTCAATCCTGACTGGCTGAAGGTTGACTCAGTCTTCCATCTTTCCGAAGTCAGTAAAATGAGGACCCAGATTGTTGGGGGCAAGAGGCTGACTCTGTAAACCGCTTAGAGAGGGCTGTAAAGCATTGTGAAGTGGTATGGTAAATCTAAGTGCTATTGCTATCTATCTATCTATCTATCTATCTATCTATCTATCTATCTATCTATCTATCTATCTATCTATCTATCCATCCATCTCTCTCTCTCTCTCTCTCTCTCTCTCCAACTATCTATCCATCCATCCATCTATCATCTATCTATCTATCTATCTATCTATCTATCTATCTATCTATCTATCTATCTCTATCTATCTATCTATCTATCTATCTATCTATCTATCTATCTATCTATCTATCTATCTATCTATCTATCTATCTATCCATCCATCCCTCTCTCTCTCTCTCCATCCATCCATCCATCCATCCATCCATCTATCTATCTATCTATCTATCTATCTATCTATCTATCTATCTATCTATCTATCTATCTATCTATCATCTATCTATCTATCTATCTATCTCTCTCCAACTATCCATCCATCCATCCATCCATCCATCCATCCATCCATCCATCCATCCATCTATCTATCTATCTATCTATCTATCTATCTATCTATCTATCTATCTATCTATCTAACCAGCCTTCCATCCTTCCGAGGTGAGTAAAATGAGGACTCAGATTCTTGGGGGCAAGAGGCTGACTCTGTAAACCGCTTAAAGAGGGCTGTAAAGCATTGTGAAGCGATATATAAGTCTAAGGGCTATTCCTGTTTGTTTCCTTTCCCTGTCAGATCTGGCCCCCAAGACCCTCTCTTCTCTTCCCTCCCTCCACAAAACAACCCTCCCTCAAAACACAAAACCTAGCTGTGCTTCATGGCCTTTTCTCTTCTTTTTGTCTTTTGCATAAAATTGTAGGTTGCCTAGTAACTTGGGGTGAGCTGTGGAGGAGGAGAGCTCACGGAAAGCTTTATTTTATTTTATTTTATTTTAAATCAGCCGTGGATTATTTTCCAACCTGTAAGACCTGGGCAGCCTTGCCCCGAGCTGATGCTCTCAGTAGGGACGTGTGCATACGTGCGCGAGGGTGTGTATGCGTGTAATACAGGTGGTCCTTGACTTATGACCACAATTGAGCCCCAACTTTTCTTGTGGCTAAGCAAGATGGTTATGAGGTTTAACCCCCCTTTAGGAACCTTTCTTAACCGCAGTTCCTAAACGAATCTCTGAAAGTTGCTAAGTTAGTTAACACGATTGTGAAGCCTGGTGGCGCAGCAGCTTAAGCAGCAGCTTAGGTAGTGTTTAAGTGACACCAGCTGCCTGCAATTATTTCAAGTTTGAATCTCACCAGGCTCAAGGTTGACTCAGCCTTCCATCCTTCCGAGGTAGGTGAAATGAGGACCCGGATTGTGGGGGCAATAAGCTGACTTTGTATAAAAAAAAAGAACACCGCTTTGAGGGGGGGGGGGGGGCAAAAGCCCTACTAAGCAGGTATATACAAAAGTATGAAGGCTATTGCTTAACGCATTGTAAGCCGCCCTGAGTCTCCGGAGAAGGGCGGCATAGAAATCTAATTAAAAAAGAAGGAAGGAAGGAAGGAAGGAAAGAAAAAAAGAAAGAAAGAAAAAGAAAGAAAGAAAGAAAGAAAGAAAGAAAGAAAGAAAGAAAGAAAGAAAGAGCATTCAGCTGTCTGCAATTACTGTAAGTTCGAATCTCCCCAGGCTCAAGGTTGACTCAGCCTTCCATCCTTTCTAAGGTGGGTAAATTGAGGACCCAGTTTGTGGGGGCAATAAGCTGACTTTGTATTAATATACAAAAGTATGAAGGCTATTGCATAATGCATTGTAAGCTGCCCTGAGTCTCTGGAGAAGGGCGGCATATAAATTAATTTTTTTTAAAAAAAGCGAATGTGCTTCCCCATGGACTTGGAGTGTCCGAAGGGCGCAAAAGGAGAAATCATCACGTGACTGCAGACGTCATCAATGCGAGCCGGTTGCTAAGCCATCTGAATTTGGATCGCAAAATGGCCATGGGGATGCCGTTAAGCGTGAAAAAACGGTCGTAAGTCCCCTTTTTTTCAGCGCTGTCGTCACTTTGGTCACTAAACGAGCAGTTGTAAGCAGAAGGCTAACTGTAGGACCCATCCAGTGGTGAAATCCAAATTTTTTAAACTACCGGGTCTGTGGGTGTGGCTTGGTGGGCGAGGTGTGGCTTGGTGGGCGTGGCAGGGGAAGAATACTGCAAAATCTCCATTCCCTCCCCACTCCTGCGGGAAAGATATTGCAAATCTCCATTCCCTCTACAAGAAGTTGTAGGGAAAAGAATGCTTTTCAAAGCCTCTGTCGATCCCAGTTGAGCTGCACGATCATCGGAGGCTTTTTTTAAAAACTTTTAAAAGCATTTTTTTTCAGCCTAAGAGCTTGTAGAAAAAAATGGTTTTAGAAGTTAAAAAGAAAAAAAAGTTGGCCACCCCCACCCAGCCACATTACCACCACCACCACCAAGCCATGGCCTCAGCACTGGTAGTAACAAATTTTACATTTAATCACTGCTCTGGATCCGCTCAATTGTATTGACCTCCGATATACAGTTTCCAACCGTTGTTTCTTCTCCCACTTTCTGGTGCTTTGGAGAATAGGTTGACCCCCCCCCTCTCTTCTTTCTGGCAAGCCCCCCCCCCCAAGCTACGATGCAAGGGGATCCATCTTGCATCCTTCCTCCGTTACAGATTTAGCAGCTTGCCTTTGCGTTCCAAGGTGTCATGAGAAAGCATCTAAGAAGTGGTTTTAAAGTCCTCTCTTAAAGGGTGCCAACGACCAACTGCGCTGACAACAACTCCAACTCCACTAAGCTTCTTAAAAAGCATCATGGATGCCTTTGTATGAATTCCAAACTCTTTCCTAGATATTTTAGGTGGGTGACCCCTATTTTTACATCACCAATCAAGCTGCGACACAGGCATCAAGAATAAATAGCAAGGAAATGTACATTGATAATGGCAAGGATATGACTTAAATCTGAGCGTAAGAGGAGCTGAACAGGGGTTCTCCTTGTGCAATGTCCTTTAGGCTACCTCCCTCTCTCTCTCTCTCTCTCTCTCTCTCTCTCTCTCTCTCTCTCTCTCTCTCTCTCTCTCTCTCTCTCTCTCTCTCTCTCTCTCTCTCTCTCTCTCTCTCTCTCTCTCTCTCTCTCTCTCTCTCTCTCTCTCTCTCTCTCTCTCTCTCTCTCTCTCTCTCCTCTCTCTCTCTCTCTCTCTCTCTCTCTCTCTCTCTCTCTCCTTCCAGCCATTCCACTCCTATCTTTAGCATCCATCAATCATCATTAATTAGCAACAGTAATTTACTCTCTCCTCCTCCCCCTCCCCTGATGGCATTTTCCCTGGATAATTGTAAGTGGCTGACCCATAAATGCACTTTTTTCCCCCTTGTAAGGATTGACCAGAAGTTAGTGCAGTGCAGTTATTTCATTTTTGCAAAGTGGGGTGGGGTGGGGGAGATGCTGTGATTGGTTGGGTTCTTCACGTGTTCACAGATGGGGGATGCATGACCTCTTACTCCACAAGCTGTTAACCATCAACTTTTACAAGGATACCAATCTGGATGGGCTCTCTAGGTTTGCAAGATACATCCCTCTCTCTCTCTCTCTCTCTCTCTCTCTCTCTCAATCATCCATTTGTTCCTTCCCTGAAGAAAGTCCTCCAAAGAGTTGTAACAGTGTGTTAAATATCCAGTAGCTTAATACACAGAGGGAGGGAGAGAATGGACAGAGAGAGGAGGGAAAGGGAGGGAGGGAAGGAGGAAGAGGGACAGAGAGAGCGAGAGAGGGACAGGGAAAGAGGGAGGGAGAGGGACAGAGGGAGGCACAGGGAGAGAGGGAAGGAGGGAGAGGGAGAAGGACAGAGAGTGGGACAGAGAGGGAGGGATAGAGGGGAAAGAGAGAGGGACAGAGAGA
The DNA here is from genome assembly GCA_038048745.1 of Coluber constrictor foxii. Lineage (NCBI taxonomy): Eukaryota > Metazoa > Chordata > Lepidosauria > Squamata > Colubridae > Coluber > Coluber constrictor. The sequence continues at coordinate 37,365,441 of CM075968.1, read as the reverse complement.
GAAGGAGGGAGAGGGGGAAAGAGGGAGGGACAGGGAGGGAGGGAAGGAAGGAGAGGGAGAAGGACAGAGAGGGGGAGAAAGGGAGGGATGGAGGGCAAAAGAGAGAGGGACAGGGAGGGAGAGAGGAAGGGACAGGGAGAGAAGGAAGGAGAGAGAGGGGGAGAGAGGGAGGGACAGGGAGGGAAGGAAGGAGAGGGAGAAGGACAGAGAGGGGGACAGAGAGGGAGAGAGGAAGGGACGGAGAGAGGGAAGGAGGGACAGGGAGGGACAGGGAGGTAGGGAAGGAAGGAGAGGGAGAAGGACAGAGAGGGGAGAGAGGGAGGGACGGAGGGCAAAAGAGAGAGGGACAGAGAGGGAGAGAGGAAGGGACAGGGAGAGAGGGAAGGAGGGAGAGGGAGAGAGGGAGGGACAGGGTGGGAGAAAGGGGGGGACAGAAAAGGGGCAGAGAGAGGGACAGGGAGGGAGGGGAGAGAGAGAGAGAGAGAGAGAGATTCATGCAAACCAATAAATGAAATAACTTTATTATGGTCTTTGACCAGACAGTAAAAAGGGAAGTAGTTTAATACAACAATTGGCTACGCAAATTAAAGGGGCAGAAATTTCAGTCTGGTCTCCTCTCTGTTGGTGCTGTAATGTCATTCCCATAGGATTTTGGTACAATGGTGAATGTACATCTCTCTTCCTCCTGAAGTCAGTTATAAGTTCTTTAGTGTTTTTGGTGTTAAGTGTAAGGTTAAGTGTACGATTATCAAAAGCAGCCTTGATGTGTTGGTGCATTTGATCTCAATCCGGACCATTTCCATGTGGCGTTTCTTTGAGGCGTGCATCTACTCTTGCGCGTCATTTGAATCCTCTCCCCAAATCATCTTGATGAGATAGTTAATTCAAGTTTTATTTCTGTGTGGGCATCCTATATGCATAGCAGTATAAATACACACACACACACACACACACACAGAGAGAGAGAGAGAGAGAGAGAGAGAGAGAATTTCAAAGTAATGCAGAACTTTCCCTCAAGGTTTTCCCGCCTTTTTTCCTCCTCTCTTCAAGTTCATTAATCTGTCTATGGTATTGAAGATTAAATGGGGGTCGTGGTGCATGCTGAACTGAGTTAACAGCATAACAGAGTTGGAAGGGACCTTGGAGGTCTTCTAGTCCAGCTCCCTGCTCAGGCAGGAAACCCCCACACCACTTTAGACAAATGTTTATCCAACATCTTCTTAAAAACAGGAAACCCTATAACTTTGATGGTGAACCTATGGCACGCGTGCCACAGGTAGCACGCAGAGCCATATTGGTGGGCACACAAGCTGAGCTCCGGCACGCATGCGCGCTCCGACCAGCTGATTTTCAGGCCTTCTGGGCCCACCGGAAGTTAGGAAAACACATTGTTTCTGGCCTCCGGATGGCTTCAGAGTGGTGGTGGGGAAGAGTCATTTTTTGCTCTCCCCAGGCTCCAGGGCCTTTCTAGGAGTCTGGGGAGGGCAAAAACAGCTTTCCGCCACATACTGGTGGGACCGGAAGATGGGAAATGGGCCATTTCTGGCCTCCAGAGGGCTTCTAGGGTGTGGGGAAGACCGTTTTCCCCTCCCCAGACTCCTAGAAAGCCTCTGGAGCCTGGGGAGAGCAAAAAATGGTCCTACCAGGCCCATCATGCCATCGTGTGCCAAAAGCGGGGAGAGTGGGGGGGGGTCATGCGCACATGCGTGGTGGGTGAAGCACATAGAATTATGGGTGTGGGCATGCGCACGCATGACCCCCCGTTCTCCCCCCACTTTTGGCACACGATGGCAAAAAGGTTAGCCATCACTGCCCTATAACATTTCAGACAAGTTCAGCATTGTCTTATAACCTACAGAGGCAAACTTGAAAAGACACCCCCCCAAGTATTTTCAAGGGTTCCGTGAAAGCAAGAGAATAAATTCTTTCCGGGAAAGGGGGAGAAATAGAGGAAACCATAAGACACATTTTGATACTATGTCAAATGTCTCCCAATTTAACCCTCTGTAGCTTCTTCCTTCAAGTCAGTCCAATTTCCACCCTGGCACCATTGGGTTATATTTGCTTAGGACAGGGGTGTCAAACAGTGGTGGGTTTGCAAAGAATATGATGGCGATGAACGTGGTGGGCAGGGTGAGTGAACGGCAACCAGGGGACCAGTTTGGGGGCATGGCCAGCTAGCCATCGTTACTGGTTTGATGACCTTTCCCAAATTCCCACAAACGGTACGTGCAAACCGGTGTGAACCAGCTGAATACCAACTCTGGTGTCAAACTCAATTTCATTAAGGGTTGCATCAGGGCTGTGGTTGACCTTGGGTGTGTGTGTGTGACTGAGTGGGCATGGCCAGCTTGACGCCACTTCCCAAACTGCTGGCATGTTTCCTCTTCGCATTGGGTAGACCGGGCCGAAGTGACGCGGGCTGGCCCCTTACGTTTTCCAGGACAGCCCCACGGGCCAGATCTGACCACATCACAGGATAGATTCGGCCTGCGAGCCTTGAGTTTGACACCCCTGGCCTAGGAAGTCTGTTTAAAAGCGGACTGAAATTGTAACATGCACCCCGTTCTGACAGAGCGTGTGGGAATATGCTTCAAACTGTAAGCATGATTCCTATTTTCCTTCCATCTTTTTATGTCTCCCCACCCCCCCCCCACAGGAGGTAGTCTGTCCAAACAAGATTGGACCATCCAGTGGCCGCCATCGACAGAGACCAGCAAAGAAAACAACTCCATGTGCCAATCCGAATCCATGCAGTGGCTCCGCACTCACCTCTCTCTGAGCCCCAAGCCTAAGTCCAAGTGCATCCCACACTTCTGCCACCCAACTCTGTCCCACGAGCTTGTCTACGCGCACACGGACAGGCTAACCGTGGAAGGTTTTTCGGGACTCTTTCCTCCGCTGGAATCCGGCCACCGCTCCTTACCCCCTTCCCCACGCCAGCGGCATGCAGCCCACACCCCGCCCTGCACCCCGAATATCATCACCACCATGACGGCTCCAGGGACACCGCCGGTCAGGAGGAGGAACAAAGTGAAACCCCCAGGGACGCCGCCCCCTTCGTCGCGGAAGCTGATCCACCTTTTCCCGGGCTTCACCGTCTTGCATCGGAGCAAATCGCACGAGTTCCAGCTGGGCAATCGGGTGGACGAGTCTCACACCCCCAAGTAAGTGGACAGAAAACAAATCGGTTGGCAAACAGGGAGTTGGAGGTGGGGGTGGGGGGCTTTGACCAGGTAGTACCCAGCTTGTTTTCAAGATTTCAGGCATCTTCAAGGCTTCAGGCACCTTACCTGAAGACCCAGAGGTTGGATTTTAGGTTTACTGCTCACAGAGATGGTCTTGAAATACAAGAAGTCTTGAGCTACAAAAGGATGTTACCTAGTTGGGTAATGAAACATTTGCAAGAAATCAGCCAAGCTGAGAGAGCTCCAAAACCCCACAGTCATTGTTCTCCTCCTCCTCCCCCCTTCCCCCATCCCACTCCCTTCTAGCACTGTGGCTCCTTCCTCCTCCTCCTCCTCCTCTCCACAAACCCCACACCCTTCTAGCATTGATGATGTTACCTAATTGGGTAATGAAAAGTCTGCAAGCTCAGAGACCATCAAGGACCCCACAGCCTCCTCCTCTTCCTCCTCCTCCTCTCCACAAACCCAGTGGTGGGTTGCTCCGGGTTCTGTCCGGTTCTTGCGAACCGGTAGTAAAAGTGTCAAGAGGCTCTGCCCCCTCCCCGGGATATCATAACGGACAACCTGCGCATGCACAGAAGCTTCTGTGCATGCGCAGAAGTGCATGTGTGCGCGAGAGCAAAACAAGCGCATTTGCGTGCGCTCCTTGCAAACCGGTAGTAAAGCTACCCACCCCTGCACAAACCGCTCCTTGCAAACCGGTAGTAAAGCTACCCACCCCTGCACAAACCCCACTCCCTTCTAGCACTGGTGATGTTACCTATATGGGGTTCTTGGTGCTCTCTGAGCTTTCTTGCAGACTTTCATAACCCAAACTAAATAACATCGTCAGCGCTATTAAAGAGTGGGGTTTGCAGAGAGGAGGAGGAGGAGGAGGAGGAGGAGGAGGAGGAGGAGGAGGAGGAGGAGGAGGAGGACTGTGGGGTCCTCGGTGCTCTCTGTGGAGATCACGTGACCTCAGGATCAGTGATGGGATTCAAATAATTCAACAAACGGTTCTCTGTCCTAATGATTTCTTCCAACAACCAGTTGAACAAACTGTTCAGAAAGTTAACCGCCGGTTCTCCTGAAGTGGTGCAAACTGGCTGAATCCCACCACTGCTCAAGATACTGCAACTGTCATAAATATGAGTCAGTTGCCAAGCATCCCAATTTTTTAATCACGTGACCATGCGGATGCTCCAACGGTCATAAATGTGGAAACTATCCTAAGTCCCTTTTTTCAGTGCCAGTGTCAGGTTTTCAGGCCATCTTCAAAATAATTTATCCTAGTGCTGACAGCCAGTTTAACTTTGAACGGTCACTAAACAACACTGTTGTAACTCGAGGACTGCCTGTATGCTGTTTACCCTGACCATTTATGAACCATTTGGGGATGGTCCTATTCGTCTTGTTGTGAGGAGACTCAAATCTTTATCTCAGAAGCCGTAGAAAAACAGAGAGTCAATTGCATTGAAGTTCAGCTGTTCCATGTTCAAGAAAAACCGTGGGGAGTTTTCAGAGTCGGTTTAATGTCAGGGTTCCAATCAGTGGTGAAATCCAATTTTTTTTACTACCGGTTCTGTGGACGTGGCTTGGTGGGCGTGGCATGGCTTGGTGGGCGTGGTGTGGCTTGGCGTGGCATGGCTTGGGTGTAGCAGGAGAAGGATACTGCAAAATCTCCATTCCCTCCCCACTCCAGGGGAAGGATATTGCAAAATCCCCATTCCTCCCCACTCTGGGGCCAGCCAGAGGTGGTATTTGCCGGTTCTCTGAACTACTCAAAATTTCCGCTTCCAGTTCTCCAGAACCTGTCAGAACCTGCTGGATTTCACCCCTGGTTCCAACTCATAAATTCATTTCAAGCAAGACTCTGAGGCGATTGAATTCCCCAAAGAATACTTCTATTGGAAATATCATATGGGCACATACCTGGTGAAAACCGACTCTGAAAAACTCCCGCGGTTTTCACCTTCTTAAAAGCAAAAGGTTTTCTACTTCCTCAAAACAATCAGTCACATGGTCCAATCACCATCCAGTCCGACAACTGAGTAGCATCACTCCGCCTTCTTCCAACCAGGTGTGAGAACGTCCTTTGTTCCCAAGAGAAAATATTTTGTTTTGGCTACAAAAATCCCCTCTATTTCAAATCTTCCCTGTCTGTCCCTCAGCTCCAGTGTGGCAACACTGAAGTGGTAAAAAAAAATGGTTAATTTGTGACAACACCCTGAAGGCTTGTCACATCCCTTTGTAGGTTTGCAAATACCAACATCCTGTCTTCCAATATATGTTCTTTTATTATTATTATTTTGCTGTTTTGCCTGTTTTGAAAGGGAAGGTTGGCCAACGGCAGCGTGCGTTGTGTCTGAAAACTCGGCAGATGACACCGTGAGGTCCTGAGGAGCTTGTCCCATCCCTGCTGTTTTTAGGATGTTTGTTGTTTTAAAATGATTGGTTTGGGTGTTGTTTTTAATGAGATTTGTGGATGGTTGTTGTTTTTTTATTTCGCAACCCAGACTGGGTGCGATATAAAGTTGTGTAAGTAAATAAATAGCTTTGTCAGAGTAGAGATGAGAACAGAATTGACATCTCATCCACTACAGGATGCTGTTGTTGTGTAACCATTCCTTGTGTACGTGTGTCTTCTAGTTTTGCCTGCTTTTTGCCTGCCACAGCCTTAACGCTTCCTATTTGTCTTACAATTTTATGCAGTCTTTTTGTTAAATTTATTCCCTTCCTTTCTTCCGGCAGCCTAAAGCAATCTCCACTGTAGTTCCTTCCTCCATCTTTTCCTTCATCATTCTGTTCTTTTCACTACCAGTTTTTTCTAATGTAACTTCCTGTGCAGTTGTCCCTAAAGTATAGAATACAGAATATTTTCCCCAAAATAAGACCCTGTCTTATATTTTTTTTGAACCTCCTCAGTCAGGGGTGAAATCCAGCAGGTTCTGACAGGTTCTGGAGAACTGGTAGCAGAAATTTTGAGCGGAAAATATCACCTCTGGCTGGCCCCAGAGTGGGGAGGGAATAGAGATTTTGCAAAATCTTTCCCCTGCCACGCCCACCAAGTGACACCCACAGAACCGGTAGCAAAAAACTTTGGAGTTTTCACCCCTGCTCTGTGCCAAGTTTTGCCTTACACTGCACTTGGAAACAAGTTACCTGGCAGCTTGCCAAGCGAGATAAGGTTTGTGTTGATAAACATTCCTTTGAAAAACTGTTTGGACCAGCCTTGCTGACTGTGAATGAAAGGGATTCACAGTCCTGTAAATAAAAGAGGTTTTGCCGGGACCAAGACTCTGCTTCCTGCTTTTTAAGGGAGAACAGGATCAGAACAGGAAGCAAAGGAGGCCTCTTTTTCGAACCCTCAGCTGATCTCCTTTAATAATTGAGTTTCAGAATTCGATTTTTGTTTTAAATTAGGCTGATGTAATTAGCACCGCAAGTTGCCTGCTCTCGTTACAGACCAGGCTAGCATAGGTTGCCCTGCCTAGGAGATACACTTTTGCCTTAATTAATGGAATTGAGCCTGTATCTGACATGGTATGTTAAACTATACCATTAGACTTGCAATGATTACTTTGAACTGTTTTTAATGACCTCTGACTAGAGCAATGAAAGCGTGAAAAGGAGAGAACTGCTTAATTTGTATTCCTCAATTCAAGGGTCTTATGAGGTGGAAAGCAAAGTGAATTAGCAATATATATTAGCCTTGTTTCAATAAAAGACTGCAGGTTGTTATTTTAAGTCTCTTATCTGCCTATAAGGTGATCTGAGCAGGTCCTAATTTTCTTCCTGAGATTTTTTTTTTCTTTTCTCTTCCCCAGCCCATTTTTACATTTCTATTTTCTAAGGCCTCAGTACTACTTTGGGATTGGGTGGTGGGAAATCAATTATTAGGGAGACCTACTTTTCTCTATGATTTTTAGATAGATAGATAGATGATAGATAGATAGATAGATAGATAGATAGATAGATAGATAGATAGATAGATAGATAGATAGATAGATAGATAGATATAAAGAGATAGACAGAAAGAAAGAAAGAAAGAAAGAAAGAAAGAAAGAAAGAAAGAAAGAAAGAAAGAAAGAGTGATTGGACACACAAGGAATTTGTCTTGGTGCATAGGCTCTCAGTGTACATAAAAGACAAGATACATTTGTCAAGAATCATAAAGTACAACACTTAATGATATTCATAGGGTACAAATAAGCAATCAAATCATACTTGGAAACAATCAGTATAAATCGTAAGGATACAAGCAATAAAGTTACAGTCATGCAGTCGTAAATGGGAGGAGATGGGTGGTGGAAACGATGAGAAGATTAATAGTAGTGCAGAGTTAGTGAATAGTTTGACGGTGTTGAGGGAATTATTTGTTTAGCAGAGTGATGGCATTCAGGGAAAAAACTGTCCTTGTGTCTAGTTGTTCTTGTGTGCAGTGCTCTATAGTGTCATTTTGAGGGTAGGAGTTGAAACGGTTTATGTCCAGAATGCGAGGGGTCTGTAGATACTTTCACAGCCCTCGTTTTGACTCGTGCAGTAGACAGGTCCTCCACGGAAGGCAGGTTGGTAGCCATTGTTTTTTTCTGCCATTCTAATTATCCTCTGAAGTCTCTGTCTCTCTTGTTGGGTTGCAGAACCAAACCAGACCATGTCACAGAGAAGAATGGGTAAGCTCTTCTCCAAAGCACCTGAGGAGCAGGATAAGAAGTAAAGGAGGGAAACTAATCAAGGAGGGAACCAACCTAGAACTAAGGAGAAATTTCCTGATACTAAAAACAATTAATCAGTAGAATGACTGGGCCCCAGAAGTTATGGGTGCTCCATCACTGGATGTTTCTAAGAAGAGATTGAGCATTCATTTGCTTGGAACGGTATAGAGTCTCCTGCTTGAACAGAGGGTTGGACTAGAAGACCTTCAAAGACCCTTCCAACATGGAGGATCTCTTGTACATTCTCCTCAGTGGGACCCTAGACTTCTGTCCAAATGGCTTTTTGTTGCTAAAATCTCTGCTAAGTCTAAAACAGATTGCATTTACACATTACGCTAAACCATGGTTTGCTTAGTATTTGAGGGAGTGTCACAAAAAAAGAGTGGACTGACTTATTCTCTAGGGCAAGGCTGTCAAACCCCCGGCCCATGGGTTATGTATGTCACATGTTGTCCATGCCCACACCCGATTTAGAGAAGGATGGAAAAGTCTCAATATGTCACGTGATGCCACTGTGATGACCTGAGTTTGACACCCCTGCTCGTTTTGTGGCCCACTAGCGGCCTGCGCGGATCGTGGCTGATCCTGACAACGAGGAGGCTAGTGTGGTGTCGCGCCAGCAGCTCGCATTGGACAGCGAGGAGGCCAAAGAGGATGTGATGCCAGAGGCAGAGACTCAGGCAGGGCCTTCAGAACCTCCTGAGGCTCCTTCCAGTGGAGAGAGCGAAGTGGAGGAGCCTCTCCTCAATGCTCGGGCATGCAGGGCTGCCAAAAGGCTGGAGTGCCTACTCAGGAGGAGGAGGTCTACTCGAGAGTAGGGCTTGAGGATAATTGGCCACTCCCTTAGCCTATTTAAGTCGCAGGCAGCTAGTGCTTTCTTGCTAGAAACAATGTCTCATTACTACAGAGCATCTTGGAGAGCGAGCGACTTCTCATATCTGGTTTTCTGGGCTTATGGCCAACCTTTGTCGGACTTCGTTCTTAATAACTTTGATAAGGACCCTTTGCACGGGAAGCCTGCATTCTTGAAAGGGAATTAAACAGTGTTTGCGAAGCTTGGTGTGTGTCACATTCTCTGGGAATCCGAAGCTGGGGCAGAACAGCTCTAGGGCACCAGAGGGCAGACGAGAAGTAATGGGTGGAAGCTTGTCAAAGAGAGATACAACCTCTAGAAATAAGGAGAGATTTTCTGGCAGCAAGAGCAATTAATCCATGGAACAGCTTGCCTCCAGAAGTTGTGGGTGCGCCATCCCTGTAGATGTTAAAAAATATAGACCGGACAACCATTTGACTCAGATGGTTTAGGGTCTCCTGCCCAAACCTATGATTCTATGTTCTATTTTGAGTTGGGGGGAAATGAAATATCACCGCAAAGGAAACTTGCTGTCTTGGAAGGAACCACCCAAGATAAATCCTTCTCCCCGCTTGTTGAGATCAACTTATTTCTCTGTCTCTATTTTAAATCTGAGAAGGTCAAAACTGGGGACCTCTGGGATCTCCCCAGGGAGCAAATCCTCCAGCTGCCTTGCTCGGCTGTCCTTTTTTCCTTTCCCGTCGTCTCCGCGCTGCCATCTAAATATGAGATGCTGGGCAATGAAGCTTCTTGCCTTCAATTTCATGAATCAGTTTATCTCTAATGAGTAGAAAACAGCACATTAGCCATTTGTGCCTGCCTGGCGGTGACACACACACACACATACAGACAACCCGATACATTGATAGGGTTGCCAGCTCATTAAGTCAAAATATGGCATCTTCCAAAGAACAGGGATCCATTCTTTCTTAATGAACTGTTCCACGCCAGCAGGATTTCGGAGGACGGGGAGAATTGTCATCTTTCTACCTCGAGCCATTATTTTCCTTCTGGCTGTCCTTTCAGAAAGATTCTCAGCTGTCTCTCTCTCTCTCTTCTTATATATTTCCCTTCTTGGGAAAGGGGGGAAGAAAAAGAAGAAGAAGGAAAACTGGCTGGAGAGAAGAAAAGTGCTCGTAAAGTGCTCGTAAAGACTATTCAATAGTGGTTCTGCCACAGGGCAAATATAGGAGCAGGATTATTAGCTAGTCCATGGTGTTAAATCACATCCTTTTTTCTTGGCCTGATATGTAAATCAGTAATTGGGATTTATAAATTGGATTTACCGCTTAGCACCGTGATGGCGAACCCATAGCACAGGTGCCCAAAGTGGCACGCGAAGCCATGTCGCCCGGGATACTGAGGTGAAAGCCGAGGTGGCGCAGTGGTTAGAGCGCAGTACTGCAGCTACTTCAGCTGACTGCTAGTTCAGCAGATCAGTGGATCAAATCTCATCGGCTCAAGGTTGACTCAGCCTTCCATCCTTCTGAGGGGGGTAAAATGGGGACCCAGATTGTTGGGGGCCATATGCTATTTAGTATACTGTCTTTGGTGTAAGCCGCCCAGAGTCCTCGGAGAGTGGGCGGCATAGAAATAACAACAACAACAACAACAACAACAACAACAACAACAACAACAACACACAACACACCTGACATAACGGTAGTTGAAGAGAAAAAAGTATGGTTCATTGACATTGCAATACCAGGTGATGCACGGATTGAAGACAAACAGCAAGAAAAAAATCACAAAGTACCGGGACTTGCAAATTGAAGTTGAGCGACTGTGGAAAAAGAAATTGTGTGTTGTCCCGATTGTAATTGGAGCCCTTGGAGCAATACCCAAAGGGCTACCCCGCTATTTAGAAATTCTAAATTTACCGGACTTGAACATTTTGACTCTACAAAAAAACCACCTTACTCGGAACAGCTTACATCCTCCGACGATATCTTAACAGTTCCTAGGTCCTTGGTTAGGACTCGAGCTGCTGAGCTATTAACCAGCCTCAAAGGCTGTGAATCTCACTACAGATTAACTAATAATAATAATAGTAATAATAATAATAATACACAGCCTTGCCTGTTTGCCTTCCGGATTTCTAGCGTGCATGCTAATGTGACAATCAGCTGCCCTTCATGTGCGTGGCAGTGCCGAAAACCTGTGCGCACATGTTCACCAGCCAGCTGATTGTCGGATGTATATATGTGCCAGAACCCAGAAGTTCGGCTTTTCCGAAGCGTGATCCCTTAGCTTGCATGGCAGTTGCAAAAACCGGCCTGCACATGCACACCGTCCAGCTGATCATCGGGCGCGCATGTGTGCTAAAACCCAGCCGTTCTGCTTTTCCAGAATGCAGCCCTGACGAGGCCATGCGTCTGTCTTAGATAATTTACTAAATGAATAAACTTTGTGTTGTACCTCCATCAGCTCTCCGGAATTTAAATTTCAGATTTCCTCCCTTTAAAAAGCCCAGCATAGCCAAGCCTGCGGGTTTAATCCCCGGGTCCACATCTGCTACAACATCTGGCTAGTTATCACCACCGTGTAAAAAGGAACAACAGGCGGGCATCCATGCACTCCCATTTCTCTTAGACAAGAGACAATGCCCAAGAGAACATATTGCCATTAAATCCGCCTATTGCCTTTTCCCTGTGCGACTAATAAATACCAAGTCCTTGTTCGTCGTGAGCATAAAGAACAATTTGTCTTTTTATTTTATGTTAAAAAAATAATTCGTAGCATGGTTCGGTGGACATCATTGGATTGCGGTCCTTCAGTTCTAGAGATCGCAGAGAGAAAAGAAATATTTCAATGTGTAGAGCATAGGAAGGGAGATGGGGAACAAAAGCAGGCAACCCATCTGTACAAGCTCATAAAAAGGGAATGCAGAATGCAGAATAACAGAGCTCGAAGGGACCTTGGCAGTCTTGTAGTCCACTTCAGACAAATGATTGGAGCATTCACAACTTCTGGAGGCAAGTTGTTCCATTGATTAATTGTTCTGTCAGGAAATTTCTTCTTGGTTCTAGATCGCTTCTCTCCTTGATGAGTTTCCACCCGTTGCTTCTTGTCCTGCCTTCAGGTGCTTTGGAGAATAGCTTGGCTCCCTCTTCTTTGTGGAAGCTCCTGAGATATTGGAAGACTGCTATCATGTCTCCCCTAGACCTTCATTTCATTAAACTAGACATCCCCAGTTCCTGCAACCGTTCTTCATATGTTTTAGCCTCCAGTCCCCTCATCATCTTTGTTGCTCTTCTCTGCACTCTTTCTAGAGTCTCTACATCTTTTTTTTTTGTATCATAGGGACCAAAACTGGATGCAGAATGATATTCAAAATAATAGCCAAGCTAGTTTCTGAGAAGAACAGAATTTAACCAAAATCTCTATTGAAGAATACTTTAATTGGGACCAGGTCAAATCTCCCAAAGGAAATTAAAAGAATTTGGGGTCTTTCCTGCTCTTCATCAGATGAGATATTACAAAAGCATCAGGGATTATGGAGGGAGGGGAGATTGGATAGGAAGCAAAATTATTTCAAAATTAAGCCAAGTGCTGTGTCACTTCAAAGACACTGATTTAAGCCCAGAGGCATTTGTTAGTGACATCATTGGACTCCAATTATTGTTAATATTCACAGTCAAAGAATGATGACACACACAGATACAAACACACACACCCTTCTGAAAACACAAAAGTTGCAATTTCCTGGTCTTTCTCCCATCACAATGCAGCTAATCCGTTAAGACCACCAATGCTGGTTTGTTCCTAATTTCGTGAAGTTTCCTAAAGTTCCTAATGTCTTCGTTACGATCATGGTTTCCTCCCCTGTCATTTTCCCCAGTGTCAGGCTTTGCTTTCCAAGTCACACCGGCAAGATTTGAGGAGAGCCTTCATCAACTTCCCCCCTCCCCGCGCTCTCTATAGTGGCGGGCGGATGTAGGTAATTTCACCCTGTGCCAGAGACAAGGAACTAGTAATGGGGGTGAGGGGGGATGAGTTGGTGAGGAGATCTGTAGACAGAGCCTGCTGAGATGAAAATGATTGGAACCTTGAAATATGAAGCTCTATGGAAACGGAGCAGAGGAATATCCGTTTCCAGTATAGAACAGATCTATTCACCTCTCTGCACAAATATAAAAAATATCAGAATCCTCATAAAGATTGGCTTGCTTTATCATAGGACAAACTCACCCTGTTTTCAAGGGTTAATATAGCTGTAAGCACACCTCTCTGCATTTCTGGTAATTAGGACATTAATTCCCACTTTTTTTAAAAAATGGAAATTCGGGTTGCTACATGCAGAAAAGGGGGACGCAATGGCTCAATGGCTAAGACGCTGAGCTTGTCGATCAAAAGGCCGGCAGTTCAGCGGTTCGAATCCCTAGTGTCACGTAACGGGGGTGAGCTCCCGTAACTTATCCCTGAGCTTGTTGATCGTAAGGTCAGCAGTTCGGCGGTTCGAATCCCTAGTGCCGCGTAACGGGGGGAGCTCCCGGAACTTGTCCCAGCTTCTGCCAACCTAGTAGTCCGAAAGCGTGTAAAAGATGCAAGTAGAAAAATAGGGACTCCCTTTGGTGGGAAGGGAACAGCGTTCTGTGCGCCTTTGGCGTTGAGTCATGCCGGCCACATGACCACGGAGACGTCTTCGGACAGCGCTGGCTCTTCGGCTTTGAAACGGAGATGAGCATTGCCCCCCAGAGTCGGGAACGACTAGCACACAGGTTACCTTTAGAAATTCTCTCTAGTGCCGGAAGTGCTGTTGCAATTCAACGAAGATGATTGTGTATTTGTGGAAAACTTATTAGATCTCCTCTGTCCGTCACTGTCTTCTCCTCTGTAATTAAACATTTCAGGTGAGCTGAAGTGGGGCTCTGGGAGAACAAACTAGGATAGAAGTTAATCAAGCGTGTCCAGCTGCTAATTGTGTGTGGGCTTAGAAGCCTCCCTCCCTGTTCTTTCAGTTGTGTACACCTAGGTGGTCTGGTGGGAGTACCACCTCTTCTGGTTGGACTGTCGTGATTTATAATTAAAGTGACTCGAGCTTGTAGAGACACAAGGAGAGAATTCCCCAGAGACTGTGTAGTTTATTAACTTAAATTAATCAAGGGAAGAGAGAACAAATACTGAAGAATTTCTCCACTCTTCAGTGCTCAAGTAAGGGCTCCTTTCCCAGCGTACTGAGAGGAGAGAGAACTTGGAAGGGACTCAGAAGTTGCTCAGTGGAAGGATGAAGGTTAATTTATTCTAATAGGTCTTAATGATTTTCAGGAGGCAGCCACTGAATCCCTCCTTCTAATCCCATTAGTGTTTCAGGATAATGATTAGCACATTAAAAAGGAAAAGTTCTTTTTCCCTCTCTCTCTCTCTCTCTCTCCCCCCAATGGAATCAGATGCAGGTGCTGTCATTTAACCAGCTTGGAGGTTGTTTGCCCTATTCTTAAGCCCGGAGAACAATGGCCTTTAGGCAAGTTTAGCCTTTAAACCCAACTTACAAGTTTGGGTTGCATGCTTCTATGGGAAATGCTAAATGAAGGATAACGGTCGGAAGGAATCTATTGGGAAACGATCAGCTAGGTTGGAAGGAGGGGTCAAGCAGGAAAGTAGCTTGGAATCCTTATGCAGCTGCAAGCAGCATAAGTGTTAAGGTATTGAGATGGTATTCAGGTAAACTTGTAGACATTAAATACTGTAATCAGTGGTGGTTCTGTGGGTGTGGCATGACTTGGTGAGCGTGGCTTGGTGGGTGCGACAGGGGAAGGATACTATAAAATCTCCATTTCCTCCCCAATCCTGGGGAAGGATAATGCAAAATCCCCATTTCGTCCCGATCAGCTGGGACTCGGGAGGCAGAGAATAGATGGGAGCAGGGCCAGTCAGAATTTTTACTACCGGTTCTCCAAACTACTCAAAATTTCCGCTACCGGTTCTCCAGAACTGGTCAGAATTTGTTGAAACCCACCTCTGGCTGTAATGTTAAAGAAGCTATAAAGGAAAAGATGATCAGATTACAACATTATTCTAGTGACTGTAATATAGCCGACATGTTAACAAAGCCTGTATCTGTGGAAAAGTATAAGGAGTATGTTAAAGCGTTTGGATTATCACCTGTTCAGCTTTAAATGGGAGGAGTGTTAAGGTATGGAGCTGACCAGCTGTAAAGAGGTTTACCACTTTAAGAGGTGTTTATACAACGCAGCCAGGAGAGGGCGTATTCTCTCTCCTTGTGTCCGGTTTCCATTGCTGAGTTCTCCTTGTAGAGTTAAGAAGAAGATTGCTTGCTTGTCAGATATTTGCCTACCATGTACATTTCTGTATATGTCTTGTACATAAACCACTGTTAAATGTCTAAAGCTCTGTGTGCTGTGTTTTGCTCCTGGGTTGTCTCCTAATAGTAAGGTTAAGGTAAAGGTTCCCCTTGCACCTATGTGCTAGTCGTTCCCGGCTCTAGGGGGCAGTGCTCATCTCCGTTTCAAAGCCGAAGAGCCAGCGCTGTCCAAAGACGTCTCCATGGTCATGTGGCCGGCATGACTAAACAGCAAAGGCGCACGGAGCGCTGTTACCTTCCCACCAAAGGTGGTCCCTATTTTTCTCCTTGCATTTTTTACGTGCTTTCGAACTGCTAGGTTGGCAGAAGCTGGGACAAGTAACAGGAGCTCACCCTGTTATACGGCACTCAGGATTCGAACCGCCGAACTGCCGACCTTTTGTTCGAGGAGCTCAGCATCTTAGCCACTGAGCCACCGTGTCCCTCTCCTAATAATAGTTTCCTAATAGTAGTCACGCTGTAAACACACTGACAATAAGCTTGACCTCCACCGAAGCTCCAAGATTTTATCTGGTTGGTCCCAGGGGAAGGCAATAATCGGGTGAGATTCTTGTAACATAGGCGGTAGACAACAAAGTTGCTTACACTAGCTAGTTACAAACGGCTCTGGTTGCTTGTGCCTGATGGAAGCCAAGATTGTAAGAGGGATCCAAACAGTGATCCAAAGCTGGTTACTGGAACCAAAGAAGGTTGTACCACCTTTTGTCTTTTAATCCAAAAGATAATACCAGCTCACACAGACACCCCCCACCCCCCAAGACACTTCACTATCCATAATAAATGACAGTATGGTTGGAAGCTGGCCCAGAGCTACCTTGTGGTAAAATGGGCAGCCAATCCATGTTATTTTAAAAAACATAAATAGAAATTTAAATTTCTCTACATGGGGCTCTCCTTGAGGAGCACCCGGAGGCTCCAGCTGGTCCAGAACGCGGCCGCGCGAGTGGTTATGGGAGCGACTCGTCGGTCCCGGGTAACTCCCCTCTTGCGTGAGCTGCACTGGCTCCTGGTGGTCTTTCGGGTGCGTTTCAAGGTGTTAGTCACCATCTTCAAAGCGCTCCATGGCTTAGGACTGGGATATTTACAGGACCGTCTTCTGCCAATGAATATCTCCCACCGCCCGATACGCTCTCACAGAGAGGGCCTCCTCAGGGTGCCGTCGGCCAGACAATGCCGGCGGGCGGCCCCCAGGGGGAGAGCATTCTCTGTGGGAGCTCCAGCCCTATGGAATGAACTACCCCCGTTTATAATAAAGATTCCTGACCTCCGTGCCTTCCGACGAGCCCTGAAGACCCTACTATTTCATCAAGCCAGTCTGACTTAAATCTGTGTTAAATTTTTAAAAGGGTTTTTAGCAGGGCTTTTAAATTTTATGGCCAAATAGTTTAATTATTTTATTAGTTTTAATTTTCATATGTGATTGTTTTAATATGGCTGTAAACCGCCCCGAGTCCCATTCGGGAGAAGGGCGGTATATAAATGCAATAAACCTTAACCTTTAAATAAGGATTTAAATTTAAATAGAAATAAAATAAGTTTTCCAAGGGGCAGAAAGGCTTCCCAGCTGATGGGCTTCTGGTGCATGGTTTTGATCGGATCTGATGTGCGTCTGCCTGCAGTTATCTACTCAGTTACTCCATCCGATGTTTTGATCGATGGAAACGTTGACGGTTTCATTAGGCTGCCACAAATCAAAGGCCTTTCATTTACTTCTAAATGGCCCGGTGCTGATACTCTGGAGCAATGCATGCCAGAACCTTCCAATTAGCATTTCCGTTTCTGCTTTAGATGCTGATTGGTGATGGGTTACTAAGTGCCCATGAAATGCTTAAGAAGACCCAAAGGAAGTCATAAGACTCCTCTTTTTTAATTATTATTTTTATTATTATTATTACCGGCGCTTCCTCTCAAGTCTGTTTTCCAGATTACTGTTCTGTGGATGATTATAGACTGGGGAATTCTTGAAGGACCAGAGAAACTTTTCGAGGGGAGAAAGTAATGTTGCAAATCTTGACCTTATGAGCCACAGCTGGAATACAGTCAGCGCAATTTATGGCCGGGATACCATTTGGCTCAGCTTCCGCTGAGCAATCGCAAAGTGTCTCATCAAACTCTTTTCAGATGTTTGGTTTGATTTTTTTTTCTAACTTTGGCTAGTCCAAAGAAACCAGGGACTAGTAGTAATTCAGGAACTTGGCCTCATACAAGTTTTATTCCATATAGCATCAACTGTCTGAACTCTCAACTTTCCTCTTTCCACTATGTACTCAAAGTGGACAGTGATTGTTGTGGCTCCGTTGCCTGAGCCTGTGTCATCGTCAGGAGAGGACTCCGAGAGTGAAAGGGAGGAATTGGCAAGACCTCCCTCTCCAGGACCCTCCCCTCTGGCAATGCCCCTGGAGGACACCGAAGGGCAAGAGATAGGCCCAGAGCCAAGCACATCCCCGCAGCCACAGGTGGACAGCGACGAGGGAGATAAGTGCTGGTTGGATCCTCGCCAGCGACGCAGGGAGAAACGTGCCCAACAGAAGGCACGGCGTGCTCATGATTAGCTGACTCACTGGACCACACCCCACAGCCTATAAAAGAGAGTGAGTCAGCCTCCATTTTTGTGACGAACAAAAACAAATCTTCCTGCATCTCAGCTTTGGTTATTCTGGACACTTGTGGTGTGTATTTGTCTGTTCTGTTAATAAAGGCTTTGGCACGCAGCTGCTGGGATTGCTGCCAAGTTCCTTATCAGACTACTTGGTTGCCTGCCAGCTTATTTTAACCTCCGACTGTCTGAATTGGGTTTATTCCTGGGGGCGGAGACAGAACATTTATATGTATGTATGTATGTATGTATGTATGTATGTATGTATGTATGTATCTATCTATGTATGTATTTGTAGGTCTTTGGTTATTCGGGTCTTCTCCCGCATTAAATTGGAAGTATCTTGGCAACGTTTCGACGAAGTCTCATTCGTCATCTTCAGGCTGGTATTCTCGGCTTCGTGCTTCCAGGAGCAATGTGAGATCGCAGCAAGCAACAGAATTTCATTTTTAATGTGGGCCAGTGTGCTTTCAGTAAAACTTTCATGGACCCTCTGTGATGACCCAGAGAGCTCCATGGATGTCAGGTTGAAGGTAATTTTTTTTTTTTAAAAAAAATTGATTTATATGCCGCCCTTCTCCGGAGACTCAGGGCGGCTTACAATGCGTTAAGCAATAGCCTTCATACTTTTGTATATTTTATACAAAGTCAGCTTATTGCCCCCACAATATGGGTCCTCAATTGACCTACCTTAGAAAGGATGGAAGGCTGAGTCAACCTTGAGCCTGGCGAGATTCAAACACATTAAATTATTAAATAGCCGAGGAATAAGAACATTAACTGACTTTTATTTGTGTCTTTTTCTTTACTCGGTTTCCTCAGTTTTACTGTTGTCCCAATCCCATTATTTTTTCTCTGATTATACCCATCACATTGCTTTTGACGCACTGCTCCAAGGCCAGATAGCTCAAAAGTTATTGTGGGCCTCTGATTTTAGTATCTGTGAAGATTCTGACTCAGAACTGAAGAATCTTCTTCGATGAGAAGAGAAACATTTTCCAGGGGGGGGGGGGGAAACAAAACTCCAAGAAAGTCCAGTTTGCTTTCTTTGGGAGTCGGATTTAAGTGTTAAATCCAAATCGAATGATTTGAGATACAGAAAGCTGTGAGACGTGGAGAACCAAAGCCGATATAAATTGAAAGTCCGAACTGTTTTAAATGTATCCTTTAAAAAAATAAATAAATTAGGAAATGAAAAGGAAATGAAAAAAGAACAAATCACAAAAGCTCCTTTCTTAAGTGAAACCCCCCACCCCCACCCCCCCACTGGAAATAGGTATGTAACTGTGCTTCCTAGAACTTAATAAACTTCCTTTCTTTGAACAGAAAAAAATAATAAAATAAAAATCAAGTACCCCTTCCCAAATAATGAAAAAGGTTGAGCTTTGAATACGAGGCCTCCTGTGAAGTTTGGAGGTAGGAAGAAAGGCCTTGTAGAGCCTGCCGTAATCCGAGGTTTATCAACCTCAATTGGCTGGGGTCCCAGAACTCTAAGCCAATTCTAAAGACCCCCACCTTAGGACTTAATACAATATCCCCTTGCATTATGTTGCAAATCACCTCCGCGCGGCTTTATCTGGAGTAATCGGTTAAATGGACAAGGAGCTTTGAACAAACTCTTTGCTTTCTTCCTGAGCTTAGGAAAAAACCAGATAAGCACAGCCTTTTTTTCCCCCCTGTTTCATAGGTGGAGGTAATTAACGTTAATTACTGTAAAAGGAGTTTTATCGAAAGGAAGGGAAAAAAAAGAACAGTTTGGGGAGCGGGGTTTGAGGTGCATCTGTTAGATCCCCTGATGGGACCGTACCTTCTTTTCCCACTCGAAAAAAAGTCAAGGCGTGATTCTGAATTTAGATGAGAATTTAGATCTCCATGGTGACCCCGGTGTGTGGATCTTACGGACTGCCCATTAGCTTGCTGTAGGCAGCAAGGGGTTGATGGAGCCACCTGAAGCTCAGCTCAGCATGGAGGTTACAGGTGGGGAGAAGCCGGGCGGGGCAGGGCGTGGGGTGGGGAGAGAACTTAGCTGTTGTTTTAAACGTTCAGTTTCTTTTTAGCCAAACTGGTGTATGCATGTACTCTGACGTCAAGCCTTTTCAGACTGGGAAAGGAGGTCTTTGCACTAGCGGCGTCCGCCAACACGCAAACCCGAGGTTACCAAAAGGCATTGTGATTTAGCGTGGTGTCACAGAGTTATCTTCATGCGTGGTTGGTTTGTTTATTTGTATCCCATCTTGATTCTTTTTATAAGCGATTCAAGGCAGTGAACGTAGCCAACCCATCTTCCTCCTCCTATTTCCCCCACAACATCCACTCTGTGAAGTGAGTTGAGTTAGGGTTAGAACTTGTTGTTAGTTGTGAAGTCGTGTCCGGCCCATCACAACCCCATGGACAATGTTCCTCCAGGCCTTCCTGTCCTCTACCATCCTCTGGAGTCCATTGAAGCTCACGCCGACTGCTTCGGTGACTCCATCCAGCCATCTCGTTCTTTGCCGTCCCCTTCTTCTTTTGCCCTCCATCGTTCCCAGCATTAGGCTCTTCTCCTTCCTTCTCATTAGGTGGCCAAAATACTTGAGTTTCCTCTTCAGGATCTGGCCTTCTAAAGAGCAGTCAGGGTTGATCTCCTCTAGGACTGACTGGTTGGATCGCCTTGCAGTCCAAGGAATTCTCCAGGTTAGAGTCTTCTCCAGATTAGAATTTACCATCTACTAGTGATTGGCCCAAAGTCAACCAGATGGCATTTATGCCTAAAGTGGGAATAGAAGTTGTTGTCTCCTGGAGATTGGCTCAAAGTCATCCAGTTGGCTTTCATGCCTAAGGCAGGACTAGAACTCACAGTCTCCTGAAGATTGGCTCAAAGTCGCCCAGTTGGCTTTCATGCCTAAGGCAGGACTAGAACTCACAGTCTCCTGATGATTGGCTCAAAGTCACCCAGTTGGCTTTCATGCCTAAAGTGAGTCTAGAACTCTAGAACATGGCTGGCTGGGGAATTCTGGGAGTTGAAGTCCTTTAATTTGCCAAAGTTGGATAGCCTGTAATAGACAGAATCTTGCCAGACTAAAGCTATAATAACCACCTAACCTAACAGATAGACGCTGGGAGATTTTAGGGAGTTAGTCCCCCTGAAATTTTTTCCTCCCCCTACACCATTCAATCTTCTCCTCTCAGCCCTTCTCTGGAATGTGCTGCCTTCCCTCCCTCCCTCCAGAAATGGCTGTGCAGTTGCTGACATTCCAGCCCCCCCCCCCAACTCCTTTTTCAGCTGCACATTTCATCACACTTGCCAGTGTGTTAAGAAGTTATATTTCGTACTAGAGAAAAGAGAATAATAAATCAGTGAAATTTCCACCTTGGAAATTCAGCTGCGGGTGGGATTGGGGGGGGATGTCTTTGTGGGGGAGGGGGGGAACCACAAGCAAATGCATTACTAATGAACCCGGATGCCTTTGATACAAAGAACTTCCTTTTCTCAAGCAACACCAAGCAATTTCTTTCCTTCCAGTCTTGTCCCTCGTAAGAACAAGGGAAAAACGGTGCTGAATACGGCATCCTTCTTCCTGAACCCCTTGACTCTCATATTTGGGGTTGCTTTTCTTTCAAAAGGGCTCGTTTTTCAGATCTCCTCTTTCCACCTTGATGATTTTTACGTTCTTCCTGTTAAAAGAAAACCACGAAACCAATCAGGCAGCAATCTTTCCTATTCCTTTCTATAAACAACGTGATTCATGCTTTTCATTTCCTTCACAAATCAAACATAGATGGGAAGCTTTGATACATTTGAGAATATAGCAGGGTTGGCCACCCGCACCCCAAAATCTCATATATATTTTTTGGCATTTAGGCAATTTTTCTCTAGGAGGCCAGGAGGAATGGCCAACACCCCAATCTACCAAATATTGGAGGGAAATGGGGAAAACTCCCCATTCTTGGGTTCACTTAGATCCGTGATGGTGAACCTATGCATGCATGCCGGAAATGGCATGCAAAGCCATCTCTCCGGGTACGCCAGCCGTTACCCGTTTCTCTTCCGGTTTCTGGCTCACTTATGTGCACAAGCTAGATGGTCTTTGCGTGTGCGCATGCCAGAAACCGGAAGACCAGATGACTGGCACGCATGCGCTTGCTGGAAACAGGAAACACAGCTTCCTGGTGTGTGCATGCGTGGCCAGGAACTGCTCTTTTGGTTTCTGGTTCTCCTCATGCGCACTCCTGTTTCGGCACTCGGTACTGATTTCTCAACCTTGGCAACTTTAAGATATGTGCACCATAACTCCCATCATTCCCCAGGCTGCAGGTGTGGACTTCAACTCCCAGAATTCCCCAGCCACCATGGATTAACTTCCAACTCTCCGTATTGAATTGCAAAAAATCTGGGAGTTGAAGTCTTTTAATTTGCCAACGTGTCTTAAAGTTGCTAGAGTTGAGAAACACTGCTTTGGGCCCTTCTCAAGAAACTCCATCCAAGAATTTAGAACCTTCCTCAATTGACATTATGCCAGAATTGTTTTTGCAGGAACCAGAATAAAAAAAAAAAATCTCTTTGCGACCTTCTCTTCTTCCCTTTAGGTAATTTTTTTTCTTTTAAAAAAAACCCACCGTGTGTTGAAAGGAAGCGCACCACTGAATTAAACATCATGCAAACCAGTCAAGCTTGGCAGCCACATTTCTTTCCCCAGCCATCTATTAAATCACATACTTTATTATTATTATTTTTCCTACCATATAAAATTAATTTGGGAACCATTTGCCCGAAGGGCAGATGATTTTCGGTACAGTGCTCCAATCTTTTATTAAAGGAAGAAACTCAGGTGAATACACCTTTGGGTGTAATCAGTAGCCAAGAAAGGAAAACACAGCGTGGGTCCAAGATTTGAATCGGTTGTTTGAACGTGCATTTGGGAGTTGCTTGATCACCAACCTGGAATCGTCTAGTTGACACCTTTATTATTTCTTTTTACTTTCGGACAAAAACTAACTAGATTCAGATAAAAAGCTGGCTTGGAAATACCAGCCATCTTCTTTGCTAAGTGTTGGAGTTTTATTTATTTATGAGCGTTAATGAAGTCGCCATGTCTGCCAATTGTCAAAAATGGCTAGCTGGGGAATTCTGGGAGTTAAAGTTGCCGAGGTTCAAAACTTTATGCTCTGTAAAGTTCTCCATCTGTGATATAGGTAGGGGCAGGTCTCTTTGGTGATCTACGCTTTTTAAGTGATCCTACGGGATAGGAATTCAGCTGTTACAAATCAAGGGACTCCATTTTTATTGGCAGATATCTCAATTAGTAGGAAAATGCCGGCTTTAGCTGAAACTGTTGATAGCTTGTTACCTGTTCTCTTTTACTCTGTAATTCTCTTTTTTCTTTTGAGACTTTTGTTCTATTTCTATTGGTACTAAATTTATACTATGGTTGTGTTTTATTTGCTATTCGTTGTTTTTTAGACTTCCTGGTCACCGATTGCATTTGCTATGGAATAAAATGTTTATATGAAAATTCTGTTCCTTTACTGGTGGTGCTAATTTTGAATGTAAACTTTAAATAATTCTCTACCAAACATTTAAAGTAGGGGATATCACATGTGTGTGTCTCTTCAACTATGGAGATTCTCAATCATTCATGTCCCAAAGGAGAGGTGGGTTTCAGCTGGCTCTGCAGAATCGTTAGCAGAAATTTTGAGTAGTTTGGAGAACCGGTAAATACCACCTCTGACTGGCCCTGCCTCCATCTATTCTCTGCCTCCTACATCCCAGCTGATCGGGAGGGAATGGGGATTTTGCAGTAACCGTCCCCTGGAGTGGAGAGGGAATGGAGATTTTACAGTATCCTTCCCCTGCCACGCCCACCAAGCCATGCCATGCCACGCCCACCAAGCCACATCCACAGAACCGGTAGTAAAAAAATTTGAAACCCACCACTGCTTCAAAGGTGCTTTTCCAAAAGACAGCTGGACCTTCTTGGTTTTTCTTTGAAAATGTTTATTTCCTCATCCAAGAAGCTTCTTTAGAAAGAAGCTTCTTAGATGAGAAGTGAAATGTTTTCGGGGGGAAAAAAACCCCAAGAAAGTCCAGTTGCCTCTTGGAAAAGCACCTTTGAGGACTACTAAGTGTCAGGCTCAAGAAATCAGGGAGCAAGGCAGTTCAAATGAATGTAGGTTTATCGCGTGCTAATGCTCTTTACAAGAATCTGAGCTACTAACAGTCAAAGCAAATCAGTGGTAGATAAGAGTCAATGGAATTCATGGTGGGCTGGACTCTCTTGTGGGCATGAATGGATTCCAAACTGATGACTTGCTTGACCCTTCCTTCCAGCTCAGATTCGGGTTGTCTCCCATGCCAAGGAAAAGAGTGGTTTTTATTTAGCAGCTTATAGTTTTTCTGTGGTATCTCAGGGGAGTGAAGGAGGCCGAATCTTTGCTCTGATGGACAACCACTCTGCTTGGATGAAAATTGTCCATAAACAGTTTTTCCTTGCCTGAGGCTATCTGGCTAGAAGTATTAGGTTCCAGTTAATCTACCCATCACAAATCGAACTCCGAGGCATTCCGTTTCCTCAAAGAATAAATTTATTTAGATACATCATCTTGGCACGAATTGGTGGAAAGCCAGTACTAAAAGTTCCTGGGCTTTCCACCCCATTTAAAGTAAGAGTTCAGCACAAGCCTTGCTGATCCCTTTACCCTTTCCATAAGACTTCTCCATTTATTGTATGGTAGTTTCTAACATCCACCACCATCGAGGTCATGAACACATTCACGAGGTCCGGAATCTCAAAACAAATTTAGCATCTTGGAGTCTGGTAGTCCTCATCTACCATAGAATATCAAGAGTTGGAAGGGACTTTGGGGGTCTTGTAGTCCAGCCTTCTTCTTAGGCTGGAGGACCTATACCACTTCAGATAAATGGGTATCCAACCTCTTCTTAAAAACTTCCAGTGTTGGAGCATTCACAAATTCTGGAGGCCAGGTGTTCCACTGATTAATTGTTCTAACTGTCAGGAAATTCCTCCTTAGTTCTAAGTTGCTTCTCTCCTTAGTTAGTTTCCACCCGTTGCTTCTTGTCCCACCCTCAGATGCTTTGGAGAATAGCTTGACTCCCTCTTCTTTGGGGCAGCCCCTGAGATATTGGAACACTGCTATCATATCTCCCCTAGTCCTTCTATCCCCCCTTTTTTTTCTTTCTGCAAAGCCAACTGAGCTGGAAAGGCTGTTGTGCCGAAGATTGGACATGCCTCTTAACATGCCGAAAGGATGGGCCCATGACAGCAAGGACGAAGTGATCACTCACCCGGGCTGAGAGATTAAAGCAGGGAGGCTGTGAAATGCCACCACCGATCAATGGCCTCCCTTGTCTCGAATGATGAGCGCGTGTCAAGCCAAAGGCTCTGCTTGAAAAACGACAAGAGAGACTGATGGATGGGGAGGAAGTTGTGTTCGAAGGTCGCAGGGCAGAACCTTTCTTGCAGCTTCACGGATCGGGAGCATGAGATGCATCGGCCAAAGCTTGACTGTTCTCGGCAAGTTTTGGGGTCTTCTGGAGATCCATCTCAGAAAGGAGAAGGGCCTTTGTAGGAAATTAGCACTCTCCTAAAAGAATGAAATGTTTTGGGGAATACTGAATTTTTCGGAGTATAAGACGCACTGGAGTATAAGACGCACCTACCTTTTTTGGTGAGGAAAAGAAGAAAAAGAAATCTCTCTGCCTCTGAGCAATTTTGCAATTTAAATCCAGGAAGTGTAGGCATAAAGGAAAGAAGTAGAGTGGACACGGGGAGTTCAGTTCTTTTCCTACTTCTCGGTTGGACTTCGTTGAGGGGAGGTTGTCATAAGTTATGAGTTTATTTGTCAAGCATATATAGGATAACAGGTAAAAGTATAAACATAATTTGAATACATGAAAAGAGTAAGTAAAAAGGAATATTAGGACAGGGATGGTAGGCAGGCTGGTGCACTTATGCATGTCCCTTACATACCTCTTAGGAATGGGGTGAGGTCAACAATAGACAGTCTAAGGTTAAAGTTTTGGGGGTTTGGGGAAGAGACCACAGTATCAGGTAGTGCATTCCAGGCATTGACCACTCTGTTGCTGAAGTCCTATTTTCTGCAATTGAGTTTGGAGCGGTTTACCTTGAGTTTGTATCTATTATTTGCTCGTGTATTGTTGTGGCTGAAGCTGAAGTAGTCATTGACAGGAAGGACATTGTGGCAGATAATTTTATGTATTACACTTAGGTCAGACCGAAGTTGGCGTAGTTCTAAGTTGTCTAAGCCCAAAATTTGGACTCTGGTGGCATAAGGTATTTTATTGCAGGTAGAGGAATGGAGGACTCTTTTCGTCAAATAAAATTGTGTCAAGTAAAATTGTAAAATTGTGTAAAGTCAAATTGTGCCCTGACCAGTCTGCTCTCACAGTGACCGACCTTACTGTAGAAATAGTTCTCGACTGACAACCATATATCTGTGGAGATTCTCCGTCATCCAGGACATGGTTATCTCAAAGGTGCTTTTTTCAAGAAGCAACTGGACTTTGTTTTTCTTTGAAGATGTTTCCCTTCTCATCCAAGAAATGTCTTCAAAGTCAAGTCCTTTGGGAATTCAACCGTTTTTGCCCAGCAACCCAGCTCCTACTCTACCCTCTGACCCATGTTGCAAACGCAATGTGGAGAGCCAAGGTTGTTTGGGGGGGCTTGAGTTTTGATCATAATTCTAGGTTTAATTGCGTAGTAAGTTCAAGAGTTTACACTGCCCTTAGGT
Organism: Coluber constrictor foxii; assembly: GCA_038048745.1. Taxonomy (NCBI): domain Eukaryota; kingdom Metazoa; phylum Chordata; class Lepidosauria; order Squamata; family Colubridae; genus Coluber; species Coluber constrictor. The sequence goes on along the minus strand of CM075968.1, from coordinate 37,339,037 downwards.
TAAGGTTCCCCTTACACATATGTGCTACTCATTCCCGACTCTAGGGGGTGATGTTCATCTCCATTTCAAAGCCGAAGAGCCAGCGCTGTTCGAAGACATCTCCATGGTCCTGTGGCCGGCATGACTCAACGCCAAAGGCACACGGAACGCTGTTCACTTCCCACCAAAGGTGGTCCCTGTTTTTCTACCTGCATTTTTTACCTGCTTTCGAACTGCTAGGTTGGCAGAAGCTGGGACAAGTCACGGGAGCTTCCCCCATTACGTGGCACTAGGGATTCGAACTGCTGAACTGCCGACCTTTCGATCGACAAGCTCAGCGTCTTAGCCTCTGAGCCACCGTGTCCCTAACACCGTGTCCCTAATTTTGCTCTGGAGCATTCCAGTGTTTTCCCTCTGGCACCCCGATTAGCCAGCCTTTTGCTGATTTCCTTCAGCCTTACAGACAGATGAATGATGTCAGCCTCAAATCATTGTTCATTCCACCCCCCCCAGAAAGGGGGGGGGGTCAGCCAAAACCTCTGTTGAGAATCACTCATCCTTCCTAATAATGAGAGCTGTCACCAAGACTGCTTGCGAGGAAATGATTTTCTTGGTAAATATTTCGGCCTGTAACTGATTTATAGGTTTGGGGGAGGGCAGCTGAGAGTGGAGATTGAGGTGGGGGTGGGGGTGGGGGGTGGGGGAAACAAACAGCCTCCAAACTTCATTGGCTAAGTGAAAAGGGGTCAGGATCAGAGTTGGGTTTCAGCAGGTTCTGACCCGTTCTGGAGAACCGGTAGCGGAAATTTTGAGCAGTTCGGAGAACCGGTAGTAAAAATTCTGACTGGCCCCATCCTCATCTATTCTCTGCCTCCCGAGTCCCAGCTGATCGGGAGGAAATGGGGATTTTGCCTTATCCTTCCCCTGGAGTGGGGTGGGAATGGAGATTTTACGGTATCCTTCTCCTGCCACACCCACCAAGCCATGTCATGCCCACCAAGCCACACCCACAGAACCGGTAGTAAAAAATGTTGCAACCCACCACTGGTCCGGATGAGGGAAATGAGGGAGGGAGTTGCACGGGTTAGCTTGGATTCTCACCTCTGTTATTGCTGCTGTTGAATTGCAGGCCCTACAGTACAGTAGAGGTGGTCCTTGAGTTATGACCTCAACAGAGCCCCAAATTTATGTTGCTATGTGAAATGTTTGTGACGCGAGTTTGGCCCGTTTTACGACTTTTCTTGCCGCAATTTTTTAAGCGAGCCATGGCATTCAGTCACGTGGTTGTTAACTGAATCTGGCTTCCCCCCCCCCAAACATTGACTCGCAACCCTGAGACCACTGCAACTATCATAAATATGAACCCCTGGGCCAAGCATCCGAATTTTTTTTTAATAATATTTTTTTAATTTTTTATAAATACAGAAAGTTTTCATTTCTATTTACATCGGATTCGCAGTGTTTATACATATATACATAAAATTATTTGGTGTCACCTTTACCATTTGTTATTATTTATTTAACACACCTTTTACTCCTGTTTTTTTTTTCGTTCATCCATTCGTACCACCTTTCCCACACAGTAGAGTAGTCTGAGTTTTCATCATTATTTAATTCATGGGTTAATTTACTCATCTCTGCACACTCTAATACCTTCCTAAGTATGAGTTCTTCTGGTGGCAGGGTTTTTTCCTTCCAATATTGGGCATAAGCCAACCTAGCAGCTGTAATTATGTGTATCATTAAGTGGGTCTTTGTTTTTCCAAATCTCTTCTTCACCATTCCCAGGAGAAATAGTTCTGGTATCCCCTCTACTTCTTCTCTAATTATCTCTTGTAACCATCTCCCAATTCTAGTCCAATATTTTTTTGCTTCGGGGCATGTCCACCACATATGAAAGAAGGTGCCCTGACCGTGGCCACATTTCCAACAATTTGGGGACATGTTAGGGAACATTTTCGATAGTCTAGCAGGTGCTAAATACCACCTATGGAGCATTTTATAGTGATTTTCCTTATATGATGCAGCTCTAGTCAGCTTATAATTTTTGTTCCATGCCTCTTCCCATTCATTAAAGTTTAAGTTATGTCCAATATTTTTTTCCCAAGCGCTTAATTGATTTTTTGATCCCATGATCATGGGGGAAGGGATGCTGCATTGATCATAAGTGTGAACAACGGTCATCGCTCCCTTTTTTTTCAGTGCCGTTCTGACTTTGCACGGTCACTAAATGAACTGTTCTAAGCCGAGGACCTGCAAAATCAGACTGAAAGAACTCCGGTGTTCTGCCCTTGGAGTGCCTTTGCGACAGGCAGCTTCCAGCCATCGCTTTTAACTTCCCGAATGTTCAGGAGCATTGCTGCCTCGGGGCCCCGCGGATAAGAAGCATGGCGGTGGTGCAGAACCTGTGGCGGTGGTGCTGCTGAGAGGCCTCTGAGATGTCAAGTCCACCCAGCAGAAGGGACCTCTGGCTTGAAAAGCAGGAGTTGGTTTAGAGCTATCCGGATGGCAGTTAGAAGATCACAATGGGGGAAGGAGGAGAATCTGCTCCCAGGGCAGGAAAAGTGGAGCAAGATGACAAGGGCCAAGGGATGAAAAGTTTGTGCAATGTATATATTAACGGGAGAGGGGGAGGAAAGGAGGGAGAGAGAGAGTGAGAGAGAGAGAGGAGAAGAAGAAGAGGAGGAGGAGGAGGAGAAGGGATGAAGAGGAGGAGGAGGAAGAAGAAGAGAGGAGGAGGAGGACGAAGAGGAGGAAGAGAAGAAGAAGAAGAAGAAGAAAGGAAGAAAAAGAGGAGGAGGAGGAAGAAGAATAAAGGAAGAGGAGGAGGAGGAGGAGGAGGAGGAGGAGGAAGAAGAAGAGGAGGAGGAGGAGGAGGAGGAGGAGGAGGAGGAGGAGGAGGAGGGAGGCAAGGAAGGAAGGAAGGGCTCTCTTCATTAGACTAGAGATACCTAGATCACTAGAGATACCTAGATCCCTCAACCATTCATGTGCTTTATCTCTAGACCCCAAATCATCTTTGTTGATCTTCTCTGCACTGTTTCTAGAGCCTCTTCACCGTTTTATATCAGGGTGACCAGAGCTGTACATACTAGCATTCCAAGCATCGACTCACCAGTTCAGTACAAAGTTGGTACTACTATCACTCCATTCTATGGGTCACTCCATCACTTGACCATAAGGCAACGCCTAACTGATGACACATCAAAAGCTCACTATCCCTACCGCTTGGTAGATCCTACTGATTTCTCTTCAGCTCTTATCAACTTTTCCCTTTCACGCTTGTCCTTTTGGCTCATGGGGGCAATTGTAAGCCTGAGCGGGGGAGGGGGGGGCAACGTGTAAACTTCCTTAAAAAAATAAATTGGTTACAGCATGTCCCTTGGCAATCTGAAAGCAAATAGCATCTTTTCCTGTGCTGGGAAACAATTAACCTATTAGAAAGAGAGTCGATAATTGCTTTTTTGTTTTTGTTTTTTTTTGGTCTCTCTTCCCTTCTTCCTTTCCTTCCTGGACCCTTGCTCCAGTCTTTGTCAGATGCATCGTTCAGTAAGGTCTTGGAGATGCTCCCAATGCAGTCATTTCCTACCCGTGGTTTCTCCAGATGCCCACAGAGCTGAAGAAGGGCATGTGTTGAAAACAGGCCTCACAAGGAGAGGATGTCTGTTCCGGATCAGGAGAAAGGAATGCGAGGGTTTTTTATGTTTTTTTTTTTTTGCAGGCTCTGTTACTTTTCTTTGGTATGACCTCTTAGGGACACACATCTCTGTTCGGAAAACAAACTGGACTGAATCTTTGGGCTAGATGGCTTGTTTTTCTTACCATGGTTTGTTCATCAAGGCTTCCCAACGGGGCCATCAGTTTCAGCATATCCAAAATACAATCAAGATCAAGGGAGGTACTAATACCACTCTATAAACCCTAGTAAGACCACATCTAGAGTCCTGCATCCAGTTTTGGTCACCACACTGTGAAAAAAAAGATGTGGAGACTCTAGAAAGAGTGCAGAGAAGAGCAACCAGGATGACGAGGGGACTGGAGGCTAAAACATACGATGAACGGTTGCAGGAATTGGGCATGGCTACTCTAGTGAAGAGAAGAGAATGACCAGGGGAGACAGGATAGCAGTCTTCCAATATCTCAGGGGCTGCCCCAAAGAACAGGGAGTCAAGCTATTCTCCAAAGCACTTGAGGGCAGGACAAGAAGCAATGGGTGGAAACTAATCAAGGAGAGAAGCAACTTAGAACTAAGGAGAAATTTCCCAAGAGTTAGAACAATGAATCAGTGGAACAACTTGCCTGCAGAAGGTGTGAATGCTCCAACACTGGAAGTTAAGAAGATGTTGGATAACCATTTGCTAAGCAGAGGGTTGGACTAGAAGACCCCCATGTCCCTTCCAACTCTGTTACTATATTATATTATAAATGTGCGCTGACGGCACATCTGTTGCAGATGTGTGATACATTTATGGGCAACCGAGAGAGGCAAATGAAGGAAGGAAACCTCTCCAGTGTGAGCATTGAATTGCACACCAAGGGGGCAGAGTGCAGGTAGCTTTTAATGATCAAATTCTCCCGAGATATAAGTTTGGCTCCCACAACATCCTACGCATTGTTCCCGCTTGGTGTGCGGTGTGATGAACTCATTAGGTGGTTGGTAACTATGGCTGGTGACTTAGTACAGCACGAGCTCAGCAGTGCCGTGTTAAGAAAGTGGTTAATTTGGGGTGCTGTGGGAACCCACAAAGCTACAAAACAAGCAAATTACATTGTGGGGCTTAAACGTGTGAATCCGAGTTTGTTTGTTTGTTTGTTTTTCAGTGTCATTTTCTGTCCGTTAATGAGCACTTGCAGAATAGCGCACGATGTTCAGGTTTTAATATTCCTTGCGACGTTTTGCTTTTTTTTTTTTTTCCAGAATACACCTGCTGTTATTTCGACTAAAAAATTAATTTCCCAATGGTGGAGATCCCATTTCCCCAATTCTCTCTCTTCTTGCCAAAAGGATCCTGATAGTTTTTTTTTTTTCCTCTCCAGAAAATAGAAAACGTCTCTTTATTTTTCCAGAAGGATTCACCACTATCATATCTGGGAGTGCGATCACTAATACCGTCGTGTTCGCTCAAATTCTACCGTCATTCGTTATCTTAATGGAAAATCAAGATTAAGCAATAATCTTGTTCCATTTTTTTAAAAAAAATCACTGGCAATTCCGAAATGCTGGATTTTGTCATGCCACTTGTCTATTCAGACTATTTGTTTAATCCTCCCATTTCAAATGGAAAGGTTTTGTGTTATGTCCTTCACAAAAAGACAGGATAGGAAAAATAAACAAGAATGCTCAGGTGCTCATTTCCAACATTGCAATGAGTTTAGTCCCTCTTGCCGCAACTTGGTAGAAAGACATTCAGGCAATGAAATCTCTGCTATTTACAAAGGGCTTTGGGGGCCGAGCTCCCTTTAAACAACTAATTATCACCCTGCTATCTATGCCCTGGGATGTCAGATTCCCCTAGTAGGGCTATATTACCAATTATCCTTCTCATCTGTCCGATTACCCATTTCCTTAGGTTCTTTTGACTGCAGCGTGTTGTTGTATCTCATGATTTATGTTGATTGCTTTTATTTAGTATCATGTGTTGTGTTGTGTTTAGTATCGCTTGTGTTGATTGCGTTATTTAGTATCCTATGACTATCGCTGAGTGATGGCTGTGATTTATGATTGTATTTTATGATGATGATAATCATCACTTGTTGGCTTGTATGCACACTGAGAGCTTATGCACCGGAGACAAATCTTTTGGGTATGTCCAGTCATACTTGGCCAATAAAGTATTCTATATCCTATCCCATCCCATGCCATGCCATCTCATTCTCCTTCTTTCCTCCTCCTCCTCCTCCTCCTCCTTTCTATTCTACTCTACTCTACTCTACTCCTTATTTCTATTCTATTCTATTCTATTCTATTCTATTCTATTCTATTCTATTCTATTCTATTCTATTCTATTCTATTCTATTCTATTCTATTCTATTCTATTCTATTCTATATTCTCTTCTCCTCTCCTCTCCCTTCTCTTCTCTTCTCTTCTCTTCTCTTCTCTTCTCTTCTCTTCTCTTCTCTTCTCTTCTCTTCTATTCTCTTCTCTTCTCTATCCTATATCCTATATCCTATATCCTATATCCTATATCCTATCCTATCCTATCCTATTCTATTCTGTACTTTCTATCTTCTCTTCTCTTCTCTTCTCTTCTCTTCTCTTCTCTTCTCTTCTCTTCTCTTCTCTTCTCTTCTCTTCTCTTCTCTTCTCTTCTCCTCTCCTCTCCTCTCCTCTCCTCTCCTCTCCTCTCCTCTCCTCTCCTCTCTCTCTCCTCTCCTCTATTCTGTTCTATTCCTTTTTCTTTCTCCTCCACCTCCTCCTATTCTATTCTGTTTTGTTCTATTCTATTCTATTCTATTGGCAACTGACTTATATTTATGACGACTGCAGTGTCACAGGGACGTGGGAGCCCCTTTTGTGACCTTCTGACAAGCAAAATCAATGAGGAAGCCAGATTCCCATAACAACTGGGTTACTCACTTAACGACTGCAATGATTTTACTTAACAACCGTGGCCCGAAAGGTGATAAAACAGAGTGAAAGTCACTAAATAAATGTCTCGTTTAGCCATGGGTTCAATCGCGGTCATAAATCAGGGAGTGCTTGTACAGCTAAGCTGAATCCTAGGGCTGGAAGGGACCCCTGAAGGTCTTCTAGTCTAACCCCTGCCCGAGGTAGAATGAAAGAGCATTTTAGGTTGGCTCAGGTGGCTAAGACACTGAGCTTTGTCGATCAGAAAGGTCAGCAGTTTGGCGGTTCGAATCCCTAGTCTCCTGCGTGAGCGGTGCGTTGGACTAGATGACCTCCAAGGTCCCTTCCAACTCTTGTTACTCTCAAAGAGACTGTTACCACATACAATGGACTCCAAAATAAGGGCTGAGAAAAGGAGACGAGTCCTCAGGATACCTTTCCTCCTAGAAATCTCATTTTAGTGAAGCATTTGATTGTCCATTTCTGTCTCACATGGCTTTTTGGTCTCACACTTCTTCTGCTGAGGACGTTAACAAGGTTTTTTTTTGTTTTTTTTTGCTCCTCGAGTTTTTTGCAACTCGGCTGAACAGCCTGTTTGGAAACAGAACTCCTGTCAGGAAGGAGCAAAATGGTGCGGAGACAGAGACAAATTGAGGTGGCGATTCTTAAAACATGTTTTCCCCGGTCTAGAAAGGGAAAGGGGGGAAGTTGCATCGTGCCAGGCCTCCCATCAATCAGGATTCATTGGCCAGACAAGATAAATGGGTGCAACGTTTCCGGAGAAATTAGCCATTGTGGGAAGGGTGGGTCACATTCTGCAATCTCCACGGGCCAAACTAAAAACGTTCACCACAAGAGGGCAGAAAGTACTGAGACTGGGGGAGAAAAAAATCACTCTGGTTCCTTGCAAAATTCACTTCTTTCTTCTTTGAGGTTGGAGCAGGGAAAAAAGCTTGACTTCAGATTTAACAGATGAACAGAGTTGGAAGGGACCTTGGAGGTCATCTAATCCAACTCTCCCCGCCCAAGCAGGAGACCCTATATCATTTCTGACAGATGGCCGTCCAGTCCCTTCTTGAAAGCCTCCAGGGATGAAGCTCCCACAACTTTCGAAGGCAACTTCTGTTCCATGGGTTGATGGTTCTCACTGAAATTTCTCCTTATTTCCAGGTTGAATCTCTCCTTGGTCAGTTTCCATCCATTGTTCCTTGTCTGGCCTTCTGGTGCTTTGGACAATAGCTTGACTCCTTCCTCTCTGTGGCAACCCCTCAAATATTGGAAGACTGCTCTCCTGTCTCCCCTGGTCCTTCTCTTCACTAGACTAGCCAGGCCCAGTTCCTGCAAACCGTTCTTCATATGTTTTAGCCTCCCCTTAACCATCCTGGTTGTTCTTCTCTGCGCTCTTTCTAAAGTCTCATTATCGTTTTTATAGTGTGGTGACCAAAACTGGATGCAGGATTCTAGGTGTGGTCTTATTAAGGCTTTATAGAGTGGTATTAGTACCTCCCTTGATCTTGATTGTATCCCTCAGTTAATGCAATTTAGGATTACATTGGCTTTTATGGCTGCCACTGCAGCTATTCAGATGTTCTCCTTTGCAAACCCCAGTGGTGTCCTCTTAGGAATACTTAGGAGCAAGTAGAGGAAGGGTTGCAAGAAGTAGTAGTGGGATGGAATACTTCTGGTCAGTCTCCGAATCAGGCAACTTTGTCCTCTTTCAGGAAATCCGTTCCACTTTCCTAAAGGACCAGATGGGAAGAGGAATTATTTCTATCACTCGTTGATTTTTTTAATATTGGGTATAACTTGCCTTTCAGAATTGCCCTCAACTCATTTACATATACACACAGGGGTGAAATCCAGCAGGTTCTGACAGGTTCTGGAGAACCGGTAACGGAAATTTTGAGCAGTTCAGAGAACCGGCAAATACCACCTCTGGCTGGCCCCAGAGTGAGGTGGGAATGGAGAATTTGCAATACCCTTCCCCCAGGAGTGGGGATTTTGCAGTATCCTTCCCCTGGAGTGGGGGAGGGAATGGGGATTTTGCAGTATCCTTCTCCCAGGAGTGGGGTGGGAATTTTTTAAAAAAAATTTGATTTATATGCCGCCCTTCTCCAGAGACTCAGGGCATCTTACAATGCATTAAGCAATAGCCTTCATACTTTTGTATATTTATACAAAGTCAGCTTATTGCCCCCACAAACTGGGTCCTCATTTTACCTGCCTTAGAAAGGGTGGAAGGCTGAGTCAACCTTGAGCCTGGTGAGATTCGAACTTACAGTAATTGCAGGCAGCTGAATGTTCTTTCTTTCTTTCTTTCTTTCTTTCTTTCTTTCTTTCTTTCTTTCTTTCTTTCTTTCTTTCTTTCTTTCTTTCTTTCTTTCTTTCTTTTTTAATTAAATTTATATGCTGCCCTTCTCCAGAGACTCAGGGCAGCTTACAATGTGTTAAGCAATAGCCTTCATACTTTTGTATATTTATACAAAGTCAGCTTATTGCCCCCACAAACTGGGTCCTCATTTTACCTACCTTAGAAAGGATGGAAGGCTGAGTCAACCTTGAGCCTGGTGAGATTTGAACTTACAGTAATTGCAGACAGCTGGTGTTAATCACAATGCTTTAGTCTGCTGAGCCACCAGGCCAGGAATGGGGATTTTGCAGTATACTTCCCCTCCCACGCCCAGCAATCCACACCACGCCCAGCAAGCCATGCCCATGGAACCGGTAGTAAAAAAATTTGATTCCACCAATGCCCTGCACGGCATAGCTCATAGCTTCATTGAGCTACGCAAGCCCTCCTCGTCACGACAAGGCAGTCATTCAATCTACTTACCAAATCCTCCCATTGTTTGAGTTCTTTTGTAGGGCATAAAACAGCAGAGAGTTTGTGCTCTGTTATTATTATTTTTGTTTATGTCTGTTCTGGCCCCGTGCCCAGAAATAACCTCCCCTCAGACAACCAGAGGCTAATGAACTGGCAGGCAACCAAGTAAGATGATAACAAAGGTCGGCAGCAATCCGTAGCTGCTTGCCAACGTCTTTATTAAAAGGTCCGTCACATACACACAAGCTGAGATGCAGGGCCGATTCAAAACCGGGATCCACGAATCTTTGTTTTGTTCGTCACAAAGATATGGCTACAATCCCTCTCTTATATAGTCTGGGGGGAGGCGTGGTCCACCAGCTAATCACAACCACGCCTTTTCCCTCTGCTGGGCTCTCCTGTCTCTCCGATGCTGGCGAGGGTCCAACCAAAACTCACTCCCCTCGTCAATGTCCTCCTGTGGCTGCGGGGATGAGCTTGGCTCTGGGCCTATCTCCTGCCCTTCGGTGTCCTCTGGAGGCATTGCCAGAGAGGAGAGTCCTGGAGAAGGAGGCCTTGCCAACTCCTCTCCCTCACTCTCAGAGTCCTCCCCTGCTGATGATGCAGGCTCAGGCAACGGAGCCACAACAATGTCCTCTTTTTAAGTTTTTCAGTTTAGCAAAGGATCGCCAGAGAGAAAACCAAACAGAACCTAATGTAATGATTTGGCTGTTAACTGTAATTGCCCCCTGGAATCGATAAAACTCCAGAGGTTTGGCTGTATTAATCTATCAGCCGTTTGGAGCAAACAAGCAACAAGAAAAGATGGCTGCATTCATTATTAATTATTAATTTGAATTCATGTACTTAATCAGGACAGGTGTCTTTTAGTCAAATCGACTCCCTGTTTAAATTACAGTGTCATAAAAACAAGGCAGTCCCTGTGTTCATGACATATAATAAAATGGCAGAAGAAAAGGGAGGAGGTGGGTGAAGGGAAAAAAAGAACCATGATAAGAATCAAACACAATAGCAATAGCACTTAGATTTATATACCACTTTACAGTGCTTTACAGCCCTCTCTAAGCAGTTTACAGAGTCAGCATCTTGCCCCCAACAATCTGGGTCCTCATTTGACCGACCTCAGAAGGATGGAAGGCTGAGTTAACCTTGAGCTGGTCGGGATCGAACTACTGGCAGTAAGCAGAGTCAGCCTGCAATACTGCATTCTAACCTACTTGCTTCACCAAGGCTCACAGGAGCCTCGATGGAGCAGCAGACTAAAGTGCTGTTAAATAGCACTTAGCTGCCAGCTGCCTACAATTACTGCGAGTTCAAATCTCCCCAGGCTCAAGGTTGATTCAGCCTTCCATCCTTCCAAGGTAGGTAAAATGAGGACCCGGATTGTGAGGGCAATAAACTGACTTGTATAAAATATACAAAAGAATGAAGGCTATTGCTTAACGCATTGTAAGCCACCCTGAGTCTCCGGAGAAGGGAGGCATATAAATCGAATCAATCAATCAATCAATCAATCAATCAATCAATCAATCAATCAATCAATCACCAGATCCTTACCCTGCCTGTAAAATAGCCCAATCAGATGCAGCCGTCCTGCATTCACAATGACATGTATAAAATCAAATTGTCCTGTATCTATTTATTTATTTATTTATTTATTTATTAGATTTATATACCGCCCTTCTCCTTACGGACTCCTTATGGGGATGGAAAGATGCTCCTTGCTGCAATTGTGGTGCTGATATGCAACCTATTAAACATTTTGTTCAAATCTGTCCACAACATATGTTCCCTGGTTCCTTAGAAGAGCAGTCTCCAACCTTTGCGGTTTTCCGACAGATGCCCTAATTAAATCATGAGCCACGAGCCAAGCTTCAAAAGAAATCCAGTTATTTATTAGGAGCTTCATGTCGGTTCACGTTCCAAGTGAAGCCAACTCTGACCCCACGTCATTTACAGCCCAATCTTGACCCTGTTTCCGCCCTGCCCGCAGGGTGTGTCATCAGTCACTTTCGCCAACGGAGCAATTTCGCAGGTTGTAAAGATGACTCCCCTCCGGCCGCTGTGGGTAACCTCGGAGACAGCCTTGAGAGAGATACGTCTGGAATGTGATTTTGTTTTTGGCTGCTGTGCTGCTTCACCATTTCCCCATCTCCCCTTGCCTATGGCAACTCGAGAGCAGGGATGCTTTGTGAGTTGACATGTGGCTTGGCAACCTGGCTGGGAAGGGAGAGGGGAATGGGCTGTGTGAGTGGCGGGCTGGCACGCAGGCGTGTAGCTTAACTTGCTCGAGCAACAGGCTGGTGCACATGTTGAGCTGCACGCACACATGCACTTCGGCCAGCCATTTGTGCGGTCCAATTCTGAATAGGGCACGGCCTGGTAGTGTGCTACAGCCCAGGGGTTGGGAACCCTTGCCTTAGATGATAAGCACGAAGCAACCCCAGAAGCAGCCACCTGGATAGCTCATCCAGTTATGAAGCCACTGCTGTACCCCCCCTAGAGCTTTTATGTGTAATGACATGGATAGCGTGTCTGTGTTTACTTCTCTTCTGACATGTTCTCATCATACACTAAGTAAGTAAATAAGACAGCCAGAAGGTTTCCAGTGATGGAATATCAACCTTCTTGGTTCTGGCTGGAAGGTGTAAATTTCTGGACAGCTCAGGCAAGTCTCATCAGAACAGTTGGGAACAGTTCAATACCTATTATGGAATGTGGACCATCAGTTTGGTCCAGTGGTGGGATCCTCCTGGTTTAACAACCGGTTTGGAGATTGCTGCGTGCACACAGTTTCAAGAAATCTTCACTTCTGTGTTTCTTCGGAGGAGTAACACAGCTGATTCATGCCACAATTGGCTCGGCCGCGTGAATCAACTGAGAAGATAAAGGCATGGGCAGATCATCAGGACGAACCGGTTCACTCCCAGCTAAACATCGGAGCTACCGGTTCGCCCGAACTGATCTGAACCGGTAGAATCCCACCCCTGGTTTGTTCTTTGCCCAATTTTTTTTTCCAGCAGCTTGTCATGACCAGAAATGGATTTCTAAGCTGTGGGTATCCTTGGACAACCTTAACCTCTACTTCTTTCTCTAAGCTTCTGACCTCTGCTGACTGGCCTGTTTATAAGAACCCTTCAAAAGCTCTCCTTTCACGGTGGATCCTTTCTCACGCCTCATTCTCTTCTTCTTCCCCTCCCAGGGTCAAGAAGAAGGATAAGCCCCTGAACCTCAAGATTCACAACAGTGTGGGGAGCTGTGAGAACATCCCTGCGCAACGCTCTCCTCTCCTGTCCGAACGGTCCTTGAGGGTCCTTTTTCGTCGGGCACCCTCCCTTCCTTCCTTCCACTCCTCCGGTCCATACGGATGGCATGTTCTCCACAAGTAAGTCAGACCTGGCGGGGTAGTTCTGGGGGAAGGAGGAGAAGAGGGGAGGCATACAAACACACACACACACACACAAAAGTTGGGCATGGGTCTTCCAATCCAGTCTTGAAATTGTGCTGGCTATACAAGGTCCAGCAGTGGCTAAGAGGCTGAGCTTGTCGATCGGAAGGTTGGCAGTTCAGCGGTTCGAATCCCTAGTGCCGCATAACAGGGTGAGCTCCGTGACTTGTCCCAGCTTCTGCCAACCTAGCAGTTCGAAAGCAGGTAAAAAATGCAAGTAGAAAAATAGGGACCACCTTTGGTGGGAAGGGAACAGCGTTCCATGTGCCTTTGGCATTGACTCATGCCGGCCACATGAAGAGCGCTGGCTCTTTGGCTCTGAAACGGAGATGGGCATTGCCCATAGAGGTCGGGAACAACTAGCACATATGTGCAAGGGGAACCTTTACCTTATCTTATACAAGGTCCAATGGAGGCTCCAAAGAGATCTGTGATTACTACTCAACGGTGTGCCCTGCTCTCTCTTTTTTTTTTGAATTTTATTCTTTGTTCTTTAGATCCAAGAACCTATTTTAATGGAAGGGGTGGCTGATTGAAGTTCTTCAGCGCTAATGCTGAAATTCAAAATGCAAACACTGATCCACTTTATTATTATTATTCTTTACCGCAACTCTTCAATCCCTTTTTACAACTCTTTATTGTTAGCATCTAAAGGCAGAGCAAGAAGCAGTGGATGGAAACTTAACCAAGGAAAGTTTGAACCTAGAAATACGGAGAAATTTCCTGGACGACAATGAATCAGTGGAATGGCTTGCTTTTATGGAGTAGATGCTCCATAACTGGAGGTTTTTAAAAAGAGACCGGACAGCCATTTGGTGCGGAGTCTTCTGCTTGAGCAGGGGGTTGGACTAGAAGACCTCAGAGGTCCCTTCCAACTCTGTAATTCTGATAAGACCCCTATCTCAGGCAATTATCTTCCTCTGTAGGATCAGATCAAAGGGTAGCCTTAAACCCTCTCCATTCCTGGCAAATAGATGGGGAAGAAATGGAGGTAGTGACAGATTTTATTTTCCTGGGCTCCAAGATCACCTTAGATGGGGACTGCAGCCAAGAAATTAAAAGAGGTTTGCTCCTGGGGAGGAAAGCTATGGCAAATCTAGACAGCATACTAAAAAGCAGAGACATCACCCTGCCAACCGAAGTGCATATAGTCAAGGCTATGGTTTTCCCAGTTGCAATGTTTGGCTGTGAAAGTTGGACCCTAAGGAAGGCTGAGCGCCAAAGTATTGAGGCCTCTGAACTCTGGTGCTGGAGAAGACTCCTGCGAGTCCCTTGAGGAGATCAACCCTGACTGCTCTTTAGAAGGCCAGTTCCTGAAGAAATACTTTGGCCACCTAATGAGAACTAAGGACTCCCTGGAGAAGAGCCTAATGCTGGGAACGATGGAGGGCAAAAGAAGAAGAAGGGGACGGCAGAGAACGAGGTGGTTGGATGGAGTCACTGAAGCAGTTGGTGGGAGCTTCAATGGACTCCAGAGGATGGTAAAGGACAGGAAGGCCTGAAGAAATGTTGTCCACGGGGGTCGCGATGGGATGGACACAACTTCGCAATTAACAACAACAATAGATAGGTGATAGATAGATAGATAGATAGATAGATAGATAGATAGATAGATAGATAGATAGATAGATAGATAGATAGATAGATAGATAGATAGATAGATAAGATAGATAGGTAGATCCAAGAGACTCCTGAGAGTCCCTTGGACTGCAAGACGATCAAATTGGACTGCAAAGACGATCAAATTGATCAGTCCTAGAGGAGATCAACCCTGACTGCTCATTAGAAGGCCAGATCCTGGAGATGAAACTCAAAAACTTTGACCATCTAATGAGAAGGAAGGACTCCCTGGAGAAGAGCCTAATGCTGGGAACGATGGAGGGCAAAAGAAGAAGGGGACGGCAGAGAACGAGGTGGCTGGATGGAGTCCCTGAAGCAGTTGGTGTGAGCTTCAATGGACTCCAGAGGATGGTAGAGGACAGGAAGGCCTGGAGGAACACAATGGGTCGGACACAACTTTGCAACTAACAATAGCAAAAGCCTTGCCAATGCCTACAGAGCCAAGGGCAGATGGCGTAGAGTCTTCTGCTCGAGCAGGGGGCTGGACTAGAAGACCTCCAAGGTCCCTTCCAGCTCCGTAAATGCTGCTGTTATTCAGCCCGAGTCATTCCCAAGTTAATTAATATGACAGACCAGGAGATGCTCCAGAGCAGGCTTTTGACAGCACTGTCTTGCTTTTGCATCGGTGCGTCAGCCCCATGCTTCTCCTTGACAATCTGGCAGAGAGAAAAACAACCGTGCAACGGAGGCCGGCTAACAGGAGAAGACATCCAGATGGAAGGGGTCAAGACACCATGGCTGTTGTCTGCCCCGCGGGGCCTAAGGCTTTCCTTCGGGTGGTGCCACTGACATCAGTTATGATAGGCAGCCCCAGCCTGGGGGGGTGGGGGGTGGGGGGGAGTACTGGCATTCATCTTGAGTTGAATGGCAGCTGCTGAGGAGGATCTCCCGGGGTCCTTTCGGGCGGCCTTGGCATCCATGCTACCTGATGGCATCTTTTCAGAAGCCGCCAGGCAGTGGCCCCGTTTTCTTGCCCTATTTACAAGGTGCCAGTGGAGGAGAATGTTTGTAGCTCAGGGTTGAGATGAGGAGTTCTTGGTGCTCTCGGAGCTTGCAGAGGTTTCATTACCCAACTAGGTAACAGAGGACGAGGACGAGAACAGCTGTGGGGTCCTTGGTGCTCTCTGAACTGGGTTGTTTTCTTGCAGATGATTCATGACCCAAACTAGGCAACATCATCACTGTTAGAAGGGAGTTGGATGTGTGGAGAGGAGGAGGAGGAGGAGGAGGAGGAGGAGGAGGAGGAGGGAGAAGGAGAAGGAAGAAGGAGAAGGAGAAGGAGAAGAGGGAGAAGGAGAAGGGAAAAGGAGGAGGAGGAGGAGGGAGAAGGAGAAGGGAGAAGGAGGAGAAGGAGAAGGAGGAGGAGGGAGAAGGAAGAAGGAGAAGGAGAAGGAGAAGGAGAAGAGGGAGAAGGAGAAGGAGAAGGGAGAAGGAGAAGGAGAAGGAGAAGAGGGAGAAGGAGAAGAGGGAGAAGGAGATGGAGAAGGGAGAAGGAGAAGGAGGAGGGAAAAGGAGAAGGAGAAGGGAGAAGGAGGAGAAGAAGGAGGAGGAGGAGGGAGAAGGAGAAGGAGAAGAGGGAGAAGCAGAAGGAGGAGGGTGAAGGAGAGGGGAGAAGGAGGAGGAAGAAGGAGAAGGAGGAGGAGGGAGAAGGAGAAGAAGGGAGAAGGAGGAGGGAGAAGGAGAAGAGAAGGAGGAGGAGGAGGGAGAAGGAGAAGAAGGGAGAAGGAGGAGGAGGGGGGAGAAGGAGAAGAAGGGAGAAGGAAAAGGGAGAAGGAGAAGGGAGAAGGAGGAGAAGAAGGAGAAGGAGGAGGAGGAGGGAGAAGGAAGAAGGAGAAGGAGAAGGAGGAGGAAGAAGGAGAAGGAGGAGGAGGGAGAAGGAGAAGAGAAGGAGGAGGAGGAGGAGGGAGAAGGAGAAGGAGAAGAAGGGAGAAGGAGGAGGGAGAAGGAGGAGGAGGAGGAGGGAGAAGGAGAAGGAGAAGAAGGGAGAAGGAAAAGGGAGAAGGGGAAGGGAGAAGGAGAAGGGAGAAGGACTGTGTGGTCCTTGGTGCTCTGAGCTTGATGGGTTTCTTGCAGATGTTTCATGACCCAACCTAGATAACACTGTCAGTGCTAGTTACCTAGTAACTAGCTCAGAGAGCATCAAGGAACCCTACTTACAAGGCCCTTGGAGAGGAGGCAAGCACTGTCTTTGCCTGGGTGAAAAATATTGCATTGATCTGTTGATTTATTGCCACTCTGAGTGAGACCATGCTTGGAATGTTGTGCCCAGTCCTGGTCACCACAATACCAAAAAGATGCTGAGACCCTAGAAAGAGTGCAGAGAAGAGCAACAAAGGGGGGGGGGGGGAAGAGAGAGAGAGAGAGAGAGAGAGAGAGAGAGAGAATTGTACTCATTTTATGTATTCAATTCATGCTTATATTTATATATATTATCTAATAAATACTTGGCAAAATAAATAAATAAATAAAATAAATAAATAAATAGACAAGAGAGAGAGAGAAAGGGAGAGGGAATGAAAGAGAGACAATGAACAAGAGAGTACAAGAGAGAGAGAAAAGGAATGAGAGGGACAATGAACAAGA
>CM075968.1:37202014-37317014 GCA_038048745.1 Coluber constrictor foxii | reverse complement strand
AGTATAAATCAGCCGCTTTCCAGGGCTCTCGGGCCAAGAACTTTGATTTAATACCTGATTGTTGAAATGCTAGTTCCTCAAAGGAGGCAGGCGCAAGATTTTGGACCCCAGTCTAGGAGTCCCACCTAGAATGGTTGAGGTGGGTGGCAGATCAATTGAAGGAAGGAAGGAAGGAAGGAAGGAAAGAAAGAAAAAAGAAGGAAGGAAGGAGAGAAAGAAAGAAAGAAAGAAAGAAAGAAAGAAAGAAAGAAAGAAGGAAGGAAGGAAGGAAGGAAGGAAAGAAAGGAAGGAAGGAGAGAAAGGAAGGACAGAAAGAAAGAAAGAAAGAAAGAAAGAAAGAAGGAAAGGAAGGAAGGAAGGAAGGAAGAAAGGAAGGAAAGAAAGAGAGAGAGAGAGAGAGAGAAAGAAAGAAAGAAAGAAAGAAAGAAGAGAGAGAGAGAGAGAGAGAGAGAGAGAGAGAGAGAGAGAGAGAGAGAGAGAGACCGGAATAAAGTGCAGGTAGAAATCTTAAGGGTCGAGCTGGGCACCGTAAGAGGCCAGAACCAGGTGAGAGCATTTGGCTCATCAGTATTGCCAAACCACAGGTAGACCTCAACTTACGATGGTTCATTTAGTGACCGTTCAAAGTTACAACGGCATAGAAAAAAGGGGACTTACGACCGTTTTTCACACTTAACAACCGTTGCAACATCCCCATGGTCACGTGATGAAAATTCAGATGCTGGGCAACTGCTTCACATTTACGACATCCCAGGGTTATGCGATCCCCTTTTCGGACCTTCCGAGAAGCAGAGTTCATTGGGAAGTCAATGGGGAAGCAAATCACTGCAGTCATTAAGTGGATCACACAGTCATTAAGTGGAACACATGGTCATTAAGTGGATCACATGGTCATTAAGTGAATCTGCCCCACCCCCACCCCGGTTGATTTAGCTGGCTTGGAAGCCGGCTGGGAATGCTGATACCGTTGTAAATACGGGTAGATCTCAATTTATGACCCCAATTGAGCCCAGAACTTAACATTGCTAAGTGAGAAAATTGTTCAGTGAGTTTTGGCCCCATTTTCCGACTTTTCTGGCCGCGTTTGTTAAAGGGAGTCCCTGCTGTCATTAAGTGAATCACACGGTTGTTAAGTAAATCTGGCTTCCCAATTGACTTTGCACCATCAGAAGTTCATAAGAGGGAATCATGTCACCCTGGGACCCTGAAACCGTCATAAATATGAGTCAATTTGAATGTAAATCACGTGACCATGAGGGGGGGGATGCTGCAACGGTCATAAGTGTGAAAACGTCCCTTTTTCCGGTACCGTTGTAGCTTTGAACGGTCATTGAGTGAAGGACTACCTGAATATTGGTGAGTGGGTGAGAGGCAACATAGACCCCTGGCAAAAAAAGGGAAAGGCAATGAAGTAACAGTAAAAGAGTTGGAAGGGACCTTGGAGGTCATCTAGTCGAACCTCCCACCCAAGCAGGCTCTACACCCTTTCTGAGAGGTGGCAGTCCAGTCTCTTCTTGAAAGCCTCCAGGGATGAAGCTCCCACAACTTCCGAAGGAAACTTCTGTTCCATGGGTTGATTGCTCTCACTGTCAGAAAGTTTCTCCTTATTTCTAGGTCGAATCTCTCCTTGTTCAGCTTCCATCCATTATTTCTTGTCCGACCTTCAAGTGCTTTGGAGAATAGCTTGACTCCTTCCTCTCTGGGGCAGCCCCTCAAATATTGAAAGACTTGCTATCCTGTCTCCCCTGGTCCTTCTCTTCACTTGACTAGCCAGGCCCAGTTCCTGCAACCGTTCATCGTATGTTTTAGCCTCCAGTCCCTTCATCATCCTGGTTGCTCTTCTCTGCACTCTTTCCAGAGTCTCATTATCGTTTTTATAGTGTGGTGACCAAAACTGAATGCAGGATTCTAGGTTTGGTCTTACTAAGGCTTTATAGAGTGGTATTAGTACCTCCCTTGATCTTGATTGTATCCCTCTGTTAATGATTTTTTTATTAAAATTTGATTTATATGCCGCCCTTCTCCGGAGATTCAGGGCGGCTTACAATGCGTTAAGCAACAGCCTTCATATTTTTGTATATTTTATACAAAGTCAGCTTATTGCCCCCACAAACTGGGTCCTCATTTCACCTACCTTAGAAAGGATGGAAGGCTGAGTCAACTTTGAGCCTGGTGGGATTTGAATTTGCAGTAACTGCAGGCAGCTGAATGTTAATAACTGTTAATAACACTGCTTTAGTCTGCTGAGCCACCAGAGCTCCAATTTAGGATTGCATTGGCGTTTTTGGCCGCTGCTGCACACTGTGGGCTCATATTTAGCCGGGTGTCCACTAAGACTCCAAGACCCCTCTCCCAGTCACTGCTATTAAGCCAGTTTATATGTATGCTTTTGGTTTTTCTTACCTAAGTGTAGGACTTTACTTTTCTGGAGCGAGCATGGGATGAATTTAAAAATGTTCTCCTTATCACGTCCTTCTGCACTGGAATCGAAGGGCTGACTGCATTTGGTCCCTAGCTCTCGGCAACATTATTATTATTTTTTTTTTCCCTTTTCTTCGCTCCGTAAAACCGACCGTGCCTCTAAGTTATGCTTTCTTACGCAGCAAAGGGAGTTTTATCACCACACAGAAAATCAGATGCAAATGTAACCTTCCAAAAATGGCACGTAATTAAAAAAAAACACACACACACACCTTCACCTGCCTTTATAACCAAGCTGGGATAACGAAAGCAAACTTCGGCATTGAAAGCCTCTAAGATAAAATGCTATAAAATTTGCTTCTCCGGAGCCCGAGGGCTCAAAGATTGACTGATGTACATAGAAAAACCCTCAGGGTCTAATGCTATCGCCTGCCTGCTCGATGCTTACAGATGGTCAAATTCCAGCAGTCCAGGGATATATATATATACATTGCTCCGAAATGGCATTTCGGTCTCTGAGAATCCATTTGCTTTATTTTTTTTCCCCGGCGGGGCCCGCATGGGCCCCTCGGCTTAAAAAGAGAAATATAAACGGGCTCCTGGTTGCAACGGTCGGCAGCTTTCTTTTAATTTGCTCTTCGAGGCAAGCCAGGGTATTTATTCTTTCAAACAGTCATTTGCAAGCCTGCGGAGAAGGCTTCGTTCTGGTGGGTCAGAAGCAGAGCTGGGCGGGCCATGGAGAGGGGAGGGGAGAGGAGGAAATGTCAAGCATCTGGAGAGCCAGAGGTGCATGTGTGCGTGCGTGCGTTTTGATGGGAGAATGAAAAAGGATATAGCAGTCACAACGACTCCGGTGTTCAAACCGCAGCATAGCAGGAAAAGAGATTTTCTCCCTGGGTCTCTCTTGGGGAAAGGATGCCATGGCGTTTCCCCCGACCCCTTTTTATATTTTTTCCCCCAGTGATTCTTTTGTATATGTCCAAGTCCTGCCTAAATATGGATAGATTGGAGAGTGAAACCCTAACATACACACCCCTTCCAGAGTGGGTCACGGAGAAATTAGGTAAGATTTGAGACGCCTCCAGAGAGCAGCCGAATTTGAAAAGCCCAAAGCTTCGGTGCTAGTTCACTTTATCCGTAGAGAAACGTTCTCCAGCCCCCTGCATGGTTTCATGCCCCTCCAAGCCCAGAATATCTTCTAAATTTGCGACCGTAAACACTCAAAGAGCCCTTTGGACCCATTTCCCACAGAAAAGAAAACACCGGGAGCCACAAAACCCTTCCTGTGCCTGACTATTTCTTGAGCGGCCACAAAACTAGCATATGGAGTTGAATTAAACGTTCTGTTTTCTTCTGAAACTTTTCTTTTTTTGGATTTATCCATGGTTGGCCTACCGAGGGTTGAAAAGCTCAATAAACTGCATGCCGGCAGGTGTCGCACATTGGTGATTGTGATACATATTTTGAGTGACAGGGAGCCGCAGCAGAAGGATGAAAGGGCCACATGCAGCTCCAGAGCCGCAGATTGCTGACCCCTATTCTAAATGGTTCTAAATAATATTACCTGGTCTTTTTAGCATAAACCAGGTAAACTACTGTGTTTCTCTGAAAATAAGACCCTGTCTTATATTTTTTTTTGAACCCTGAAATAAGCGCTTGGCCTTATTGCCATGCGCTCAAAAGCCCAATTGGGCTTATTATCAGGGGATGTCTTATTTTGGGGGAAACAGGGTAGTCATATTCTTATTGCCGTAGTCATTTAACATTGTCGCTTGAGGGTAACCGCTTGCTGCTTTTCTTACTTTTGCTGTAGACAGGCAGTCAGATTTACAGATTAACAGAGTTGGAAGGGAACTTTTAGGTCATCTAGTCCAACCCTACACCCAAGCAGGAGACCCTACACCATTTCTGAGAAATGGCAGTCCAATCTCTTCTTGAAAGCCTCCAGTGATGAAGCTCCCACAACTTCTGAAGGCAACCTCTGTTCCATGGGTTAATGATTCTCACTGTCAGAACATTTCTACTTATTTCCAGGTTAGGTCCCCGATTTACGTGGACTTAACAAAAGCGAGACATTTGTTAAGTGAGTTGTGCCCCCATTTGATGACCTATCTCGCCACAGTTGTTAAGTGAATCACTGCACTGGTTAAGTCAGCCATACGGTTGTTAAGCGAATCTGGCTTGGCTCCCCATCGGCTTGGTTCATCTGAAAGTCTCATGACTCTGGGACACTGCAACCATCACAAATTATGAGTCAGTTGCCAAGCGTCTGAATTTTGAACACGTACCCGTGGGATACTGCAATGGTCATAAGTGTGAAAAACCATCATAACGTCACTTTTTCTGTAACTTTGAACAATCATTAAGCCTACTGTTGTAACTGGAGGACTACCTGTGTAGCCAAAATGCACCGCCCACACCAAAGAGCAAATTATCCAGAGATTTAGGATTTCGGAGAATTCGTTGGCTTGCAAAAATTGCAAAACTATCATAGGAAGAAGAAGATTTGTAGCTCGGGGTTGAATTGCGGAGGCCTGGATGACCTCTGAGCTTAGTTGAGACGTTTCGCGACCCAACTAGGTAACATCATCCGTGCTAGAAGGGAGTGGGGCTTGCTCTCTCTTTCTGACTCCTTCCTAGCCCTGAAGGTGCTACCTGGTTGGGTAGCTGTTGTGACCCAAGTAGTTATTAATCAGACACAACCAATCCTAAACAAATATATTTTATTAGAACAGCTGAGAATTACTTCATTCTCAGCTTAGTCCAAATTTAAGTCCAAAACAAATTCTTCATAAACAGTCCTTCGGCCTTATCACCAACCTTTGTCTACTTTGGCACCCTGCTAAAGGCTTTTCTTGGCAAAAGTTCAGAAGCAAGAGATGCCGACAAGAAGCAAATGTAGCAACGTTGCTTTCCTACAAAGAGTCCAAGAGCCTTTGCTGCTCTTTTAAGTCTTATGGGAGGTGGCAATCATCTCCTTGCCTTACTCCTGAGTCATCCTTTTTGCTTTAGCTGCTCTTGCCTTCTGGCAGCTCTGCGCATGCGTGCACTAGGAACAGGCTCCTCCTGTTCCTCTGCCTCTCTGCTGTCTGACTCTGGAGGCTCCGGAGTCCGCGCATCGCTTCCAGATGGCCCTGGCTCCATCTCTGCCTCCGATGCAGAGTCCTCCTCCGGGACTCCAGGACTGGGCCATTGCCCTCCCCAGCCACCTCACTGTCCGACTCCGCTGCCAGCTCCACAGGCTGCTGGCGGACCCCAACCGTAGCAAAACATCTGCAACGAAACAACCAAGCTCATGGAGCACCAAGGACTCTGCATGCAAATGCAGGTATATTTAGGAAATATTGGTCGGTAGGGAAAGCATGTGCAATAAACCTGAAGATGTCCCTTTCTGTTGTTAGGCGAGATCGGAATTCAGCAGTTGGACGGGGGAAAAAGAAATGAAAATCCTGGGAAAAGACCTGCCTTGTAAACGTATTAAGTTCCAAAAGGAGTCCAGAAAACTAATAGTATCTATCGCTTACTGCACCTGTGTCTGGTTTGCCAATTGCACAGTGGCAGATAGGACAGCACTCCAGAGGGTCATTGTCATTGCCCAGAGGATCATGGGTTGCCCTCTCCCCTCCTTGGAAGAGCTTTTATAGCTCCCCCTGCCTTCAGAAAGCTCAAAACATTCTTAAAGATCCATCTCATCCTGGGCACCCTTTTTTTTTTTTGGAACTATTACCATCTGGCAGCCGGTACAGGACAATAAAAACAAGGACAAGTAGGCTCAAAAACAACTGTGAAGGACGGGTGTTTTCGTTTTATTTTTTATGTATAATGTACACTGACGAGAGGGACGCTGTGGCTCAGTGGCTAAGATGCTGAGCTTGTCGATCGAAAGGTCGGCAGTTCAGTGGTTCGAATCCCTAGCGCCGCATAATGGGGGTGAGCTCCCGTGACTTGTCCCAGCTTCTGCCAACCTAGCAGTTCGAAAGCAGGTAAAAAATGCAAGCAGAAAAATAAGGACCCCCTTTGGTGGGAAGGAAACAGCGTTCCGTGCGCCTTTGGCGTTTAGTCATGCACCGCCCCCTAGAGTCGGGAACGACTAGCACATATGTGCGAGAGGAACCTTTACCACCCCCTACAGTCAGGAATGACTAGCACATATGTGTTACTTTACACTGAAGATGGCATTAAATTTCGTTGTACGAAGTGCATTGACAATAAAGTAAATTTAGGATTAACTCCTAATTAACAAGATCCTGGACTAAGGGGGTTGATTATTTTAGTGGGTTTTAATATATGTTTTAAATTATATATTTATATATTTGTATACTTTGTGTATGTATTCTATGTTTGTTTTTTTTATTTGTTGTGAGCCGCCCTGAGTCTACAGAGATAGGGCGGCATACAAATTGCATAAAATAAATAAATAATAAATAAGATCCTCCTCATGGCTGAAGAGAAAGCCATTTTTTCTCACTTTATTCATTGTATTCTTCTTGTCTTCCTCCTCTGTCTCCAGATACTCTCTCAGTACCTCGCTGGTCCCCCCAAATTCCTAGACGGGATCTCGGAAACTCAATCAAACACAGGTATAACAAATATAGATATATGTATATATAAAAGAAGGATCTGCGGAGCGCAGGCAGAGATAGTTATTTTATTTTATGATATAGTGGATGCAAGGGTAGCTGTTTATATCCTCCTTGTGGGTGATAGCTCAAATAGATATCACTTGAGAGCGATATCTTAAATAGATATCACTCATTCTTCAGTTTTCTATGCACCATTGTTACCGGTAGCTATGGATACTTGGGGACAAGGAAATAAAACAATACTCCAATCCCTTAATAACCATTGTGAGAACACGTATGCGTAAAGAGTTACTCCAGGCGATGGAGTCGTTCAAGGACGCTAGCGTGCTATGTGTCGAAACGGAATTTCACACAACCTCATATTTTGTTGGTTCTGGGGGTGTTTATAGGTAGCCGTAAAAATTAGCAAAGTTCCCAACTGCCCTCTTTGCCTCGGTGGGTATATAGTTGGTTTGACTCGCTCAAAAAATAAAAATAAAAAATAAAATCTCACTTGCGTTTAACTACTAAGAGCAAGTGAGTTGCAATTGATTTGTATTGGCTTGCTATGGCAAAAATCAATAAGTAATTCGGACACAGGTGCCTGGGAGAACTAAGACTGCCGAAATCATGGAAGATTTATTCGGTGAGAAATGCTCTCATTTGGAGAAGAGAAAGCTTTTATAGACTTAACAGAGGCCAACCTCTCTCTCCCTCTCTCTCTTCTCTCTCTCTCTCTCTCTCTCTCTCTCTCTCTCTCTCTCTCTCCTCCCTCCCTCTCTCTCTCTTTCTCTCTCCCTCTCTTTCTTCTCGCTCTTTCTCTCTTTCTTTCACACTTTTTCTTTCACTTTTTCTTTTTCTTTCTCTTTCTCTCACTATCTCTCCCTACCTCTTCCCCTTTCTCTCTTTCTTTCTTTCTCTTTCTCTTTTTCTTTCACTTTTTCTTTCTCTTTCCCTCTCCCTCCCTCCCTCCTCTTCTCTCTATCTTTCTCTTTCACACATTCTCTATTTCTCTTTCATTTTCTCTTCTTTCTCTCTTCCTCTCCCCCTCTCTCTTCCTCTCTCTTCCTCTTCCTCTCTCTTTCTATTTCATTCTCTCTGTCTCTTTTTCTTTCTCTTTCTTTTGCTCTCCCTACCTCTCTTTCTCACTCTCTCTTTCTCTTTCATTTCTCTCTCTCCCCCTCCCTCCCTCCCCCTCTCTCTCCCTCTCTCTCTTTTTTGCTCTTTCTCTCTTTCTCCTTCATACTTTTTCTTTTTCTCTTTCTCTCCCCGTCTCTCCCTCCCTCCCTCCTCTTCTCTCTCTCTTTCTCTTTCACACATTCTCTCTTTCTCTTTCATTTTCTCTTCTTTCTCTTTTCCTTTCCCCCTCTTCCTCTCTCTTTCTATTTCACTCTCTCTGTCTCTTTTTCTTTCTCTTTCTTTCGCTCTCCTTCTCTCTCTCTTTCTCTTTCTCTCTCTCTTTGTCTCTTTGTCTCTTTCTTTCATTTTCTCTCTCCAGGTTTTCCACAAAGTATTGGATGTCTCAGACATGCACTGTCTGTGGGAAAGGAATGTTGTTTGGGCTGAAATGTAAAAACTGCAAGTACGTCTCCTTTTTTGTCGTGTGTGCATTTCCCAGACACCTAATATACCGAACAGTTGTGGTTAGGTCCTGCTTTCCTTCGCTGCAGACATCTGGCCCTTCCTATGTATCTCCCTGCAACTCCATTTCATAAGGAGTCTTAAAATAAGGGCTTTTTTTCACCAATATTTGTCAAGGCTGGGCCTTAGGTATCAGAGAGCTGGAAGTGCTGATTTTACACAATCAGCCAGTTTGATCTGGAAGTCTTTGTCGTCCTATAATTTTGTAGACAACCAGTTTGCTAGTGGCTAGGAACTGGGAGACGGTGAGTTCTAGTCCTGCATTAGGTGTAAAAGACAGCGGGGCGACTTTGGACCAATCAGCAGGAGATAATGAGTTCTACTCCCGCCTTAGGCAGAAAAGCCAGCTGCGTGACTTTGGGCCAATCACCAAGAGACAATGAAACCTAGCCCCGCCTTAGGCGTGAAAGACAGCTGGGTGACTTTGGGCCAATCACCAAGAGATAATGAATCCTAGCCCCGCCTTATGTGTGAAAGACAGCTGGGTGACTTTGGGCCAATCACCAGGAGAGTGGGAGTTCTAGTCGAGACTTAGGCATGAAAAATGGCTCGGCGACTTTGGGCCAGTCCCTCTCTCTCCGCCTAACCCCCCCTTCACAGGATTGTCATGATGGGGAAAATAGGAGGAGGAAGGAGTATCAGGTTTGTTCTTCCCCTTAAATTGTTTATAAAAAATAACAAAGGCAGGATCTAAGTAAAATAAATAAATACATACATACATACATACATACATACATACATACATACATACATATAAAGAAACCCCATTGCACTTCTTCTGGAAGGGCAGTAATCAGTGGGATTCAATTTTTTTTTTACTATCAGTTCTGTGGGTGTGGCTTGGTGGGCATGGCATGGCATGGCAGGGGAAGGCTACTGCAAAATCTCCATTCCCACCCCACTCCAGTGGAAAGATATTGTAAAATCCCCATTCCCTCCAGGAGTGGGTTCTACTTACCTCTACTACTGGTTTGCATCGTGCATCGCGCCCTCACAGAAGCTTCTGCGCATAGGCAGATCACTTATGATGACGTCCGGGTCAGTGGGCAGAGCCTCCCGCTGATTTTACTACCGGTTCTTGAGAATCGAGACAACCTATCTGTCACTGTGTTTTTATATTTACCAGCAGAGCTATTATTTCTGGACTTTCAGATTTACCGTAGCATGCCAAGTTCCTTATCAGTATTTACTGCGCATGTACCATTTTTTTCCTCTTCTTCTAAAAACTTTTTTTTTTTGTTCTCCTGCCAGCTAAGGTCTGGCTGGGGATTCTTTGCCAACGTGTAATTATTTTAGATTAGTAAGATGTTTTATTTTCTTTACAATAAATATGAGTTTCATTAGAAAATGTATTCCGGTTTTATTGATCAAAGTATACAGAAGGATAAAAGTCACGATCCAACTCAAAATGAGGGCAATTACGCCATGCAAGGTAACGGGGCTGATTGCTGCTCTGATTCCCACTGATTCCCTCCCCACCCCACTAACTTGCTTTCCAGCTCCATTCTCCTGTGCATGGCAACAAAAGAAGACCCAGCTGATCAGCTGGGACTCGGTCAGCTGGGGCTCAGCAGGCAACGAATAGATCGGGGGGACGGGGCCAGCCAGAGGTGGTATTTGCCGGTTCTCCGAACTGCTCAAAATTTCCACTACCGATTTACCAGAACCGGCTGAATACCGCTTTGGGCAGTAATCTAATCTGACTATTTCTGAAGTCCCACTTCCCATGAGCCGAGTCTCAAACCAGATGTTTTTTGGCTTGATTCCTCCTAGGTTAAAGTGCCACAACAAATGTACCAAAGAGGCCCCACCGTGTCACCTACTGATCATCCACCGTGGAGGTAAGAGCCACTACAGTCACGTTTCTAATTTTCAACCGAATACTTTAAATTACCAGATTACGCTAAACATTGTATTGGTTCAAAGAAGCTGATCTGTCCCCCCCCCCTTCAGAGACCCACAAAACCACAGCCAGCCGAGGGTTAATAATCACTTGGCACACTCCGCAGTTCTTATCTCAACCTTGGCAGCGATATGCACACCGTCTGCCAAGGACTTTATTGGTTTACACAAACAAGAAAATCACCTACGTAGCTTTGCCGTTCATCTAGCTTCCAAGACTACGAGGTTGCTCCGTTTGTTTAGCTTTGTTCGTCACGAACTTCATGACTCACTGGCCTGTCTTATATAGACAGGCTTCTGGGTGTGGTCCAGTGACTCACTGATCCCATGACTCCAATCAGTGACTCAGGACTATTTCCTCATACGCCGCAGCTGCAATACTCTTTTGTCTCGCCTTCTTTGGCGTGCGTCCAAGAATGACGTCTCTCCCTCACTCTCATCTGAGACACCTGTTTCCCCACTACTTGGCTCTCTTTCAGCTGGCACCTGAGCCGGTGCCAGAGGGGGGGGGCTGGGAGATCTGGCTGGCTCCTCTTCCTCCTGCTCAGAGCTTCCTTCCTCCAAAGGGATAGGCTCAGAGGACGGGGCCACAACAGAAGCGATAAAATAACAGATTGCCCAAGGTGGAATGTTTTGCTCCGCCTCTTTCTTTGTTTTGATTTTCCTCTTCTCCAGCCTTTTCTCTTTCTTTCTTTCTCTCTTTTGTTTTTGATTCAGCAAGATTAGTCCGGACAGAATCTGTGCCATGTGATATCAACAATCCGTTGCGGAAACCCCCCAGATATTCAGATCTGCACATCAGCCAGACGCTTCCCAAAACCAACAAAATCAACAAGGTGAGATGTTAACAAAAGTCACACAACCCTGGGGTTGCTTTCTAATTTAGTCTTACAGGTAGTGCAGTTAGGGACTAAAAGGGATTCTTAACTTCTTTCCCAATTTAGAAAGCAGTAGATGCAGAATGTGGATTGAGAATGAGGATGTTTATTGTTCACTCCTGTTATGCATGCAAGGAATTGACAGGAAGGACCCGTGTCTAAAAATCTAGAGAACTGATGAGCAGGACAGAATAGAAAATATCCCTCCCCCTCTGTTGAGAGAGGGCTGTTCAATTTTGACATAGATGACCTCTTTGACCCCTCTTTCAAACCAACGGTCCTCTCTGCCCAAAACGTGGACTTTGCTGTCTTCGAAAGAGCGGCCTTTTGTCTTTTAAATGCAGATGGACTCTGAATCTTGTCCTCGTGGGTTTGTTCTCCTATGTTGCGCCATGCGTTTATGAAGTGGTTGTTTTGTTTCCCCAATGTACAGATCTGCCCATGCCTCACTGCATTGCACTGCATATATACCACACTGCTCAGTTAGTGTCTGGGCGATTTATTTATTTATTGGTTAGATTTATATGCCACCCTTCTCCAGAGATTCAGGGCGGCTTACAATGCGTTAAGCAATTGCCTTCATACTTTTGTATATACCTGCTTAGTCGGGCTTTTGTCCCCCCCCCCAAAGCGGTGTTCTTTTTTATACAAAGTCAGTTTATTGCCCCCACAATCACGGTCCTCATTTTACCTACCTCGAAAGGATGGAAGGCTGAGTCAACCTTGAGCCTGATGAGATTTGAACTCGCAGTAATTGCAAGCAGTTGGCAGCTAAGTGCTAATTAACAGTACTTTAGTCTGCTGTGCCACCAAGGCTCTTTTTTATCCTTGGGGTGGACAAATGTCTGCCTTAGTGTATTCTTGGGGTTTGAAGTGTGCCTAATGCAGAAAGATATAGTATATTGATTCCTTTCTCTGCCATTCAAGATGCTGAGGGTGCTTCACAACTTTGCTAAGCCAACTTTTGTTTAAGCCAAGGTTCGTAGCATCAACTACAATTGGCTCGTTCCGTCTGTTATCAACACTCTTCTGCAATGGCTCGAATTGAGCACAAAGAAGCAAGAGAGAGAGAGAAACAAACATTGGCACCAAACAAGCGCTTACAGTGACTTGACTGAATTAAGATTCTGTTTTAAGTCTTAAGGCATGAAAAGGCCCCTTCTTTGCAAAAACGGCTTGTGGCTCTTGATCGTAGAGCTGTGACGGGAGAGGAAGAGGGCAGCTGGCCAATTGCGCTGAAGTTGGGGTCAGCCAGCAGCCACCATGGAACTAAACTATTAAGGGATGCCAAAGTTGGATTCAGAACAGTGCTTCTCTGCCAGCAAGTTCCTAAGAAAGCACCAGAACTAGTTGGAACATGGTTGTCATACCATTGAGTTATTAAAAGTCTGACCAAATATATATTTATATATCTATCAATCATATAAAATACACATAAAGACCTACGAAAAGAAAATAAAATAAATATTTGACCATTACAGGGAGGAGTCATGAGATGAGGGTGTGGCTAACTGAAGAGTACAAGCGAGTCAGAAATAGATCTATCTTAGTCTCCCTTAAGTCCCACAACAGACAGCAAAATGCTGCTTTGATGTTTGATAAAGCCTAGAAACTATTTCAAGTTATTTAGCTCTCATCAGATAGACATAACCCTTACTCGGATTCAAACTTGGACTGCCTGCACGTTAGGCAGTTGTATTAACCTCTGAGCCACAAGTTCTCCTCCCTTCATCATCCTGAGCCAGGGGAGAGAGATTAAGTGTTATTCTATCGAGACACTTGGTCTGCCCCGGCATGTGGGAAGGAGCATACTGCATCCCTTTCGCCTTTCAGCTCCAATCCAGGAGCTGCCAGCAGACTTTGGCCCAAATCACCAGGCAGCTTTCACGGCTTAAGTTACAGTCTCCCATTTTCTAGACTGGTGCCATAACCACTAGACCAGTGTTGGCGAAATGTTTCAGCACAGTGCCGAATCAGGAGTGCACACGCGTGGGGGAGCACTAGAAATCGGAAGAGCATCTCCCCGGCACGCATGCGTGTGCTGGGAAGCTGAGCTTCTGGTTTTCCGGCGAGCGTATGGGCACCGGTCAACTGGTCTCTGTCATTTTCCAGGAAGGCCCTATGCTTCTCATGTGTCAAAATAAATAAATAAATAAAACCTAATCTGCGGACTCTTGTGGTTTAGGCTGCAATCTAGATTCTCATCCATCATTTTTTTTAAATGGAACAAAAGAATAGCCTTTGCATTGTTTTAAAGTCGTTTCCTGCTTCTCAGAGACAGGCCAGGAAGAGAGAGGTTGCTTGGAAAAGACGGGTTGGGAAAAAAAAGCTTTATTTGATTTTGATGTGTTATCTCTGGATGGCAGGATAAAGGGGTGGAGGGCCAAATTACGTAGGCATGTACAATCAAGGCATCTTATGTGTTGCAGTGGCATATTGCAAAACGTTGGGAAACTTCGTCATTTTTAGGCATGTTTGCATATAATTGAAAAAGGCCGGGGATGGCAAATCTAGGTTGATTTTAGACATAAAAACCGGCTGGGTGATTTTCGGCCAATCACCAGAGATAGTGAGTTCTAGTACTGCCTTGTGTGAAAAACAGCTGGGTGGCTTTGGGCCAGTCACCAGGAGACTGTGAGTTCTAGTTCCACTATACGCATTGTTAAGGATATAGTTGTGAGATAACCAGGAACGGTTATGAAGCAGAGCATGGAGTTTTTGCGCACGGAAACGGTGCTGAGAGTAGTTGTGAATAAGCTGCATACAAACTGGTTTTTAAAGTAGTTTACTTATAGAGCAAAGCAAAATCATAGTCCTTTTACCAATCCAAATCTTAGCCATGCATAATCAATCCAGAGATACAAAACTTCTTACCGGTTTGTAGAACGATACATGAATCATTCAGGAACAATATAAACAGTTCATAAAAGCAGTAATAAATGAACCATGATCACATTGACCATGTAAAGAGACCAAAGATATCTACAACATAGCAGCAGGGAACAATATGGTGTAATGTCCACACTGACCACAATCAAGCTCTCCTTAAATACAGTTGCTACAGAGCTCATCCAATCAGGATGCAGAATGACTCAGTAATGCTCTTAAAGTTGTATTATACATATTCATTCTGTAAACATATAATGTTGGCTTATATATTACCTGGCCAATTAGTTAGGCAATGACCATTTCCTAACACGCATGAAAGCCAGCTAGGTGATTTTGGACCAATCACCAGGAGACACTGAGTTCTAGTCCCATTCTAAGCATGAAAGCCATCTGGGTGACTTTGGGCCAATCATTAGTAGATGTTAAGTTCTAGTTCCATCTTAGGCATGAAAGCTGGCTTGATGACTTTTGGCCAATCACCAGGAAACTCTGAGTTCTAGTCCGGAATGTAAATGGGATCTCATTGGATGAAGACTTCAGGAGTCAGTAACAAGACCTGTTTGGTCTTGTTGGATAATGGAGAACTTGGATCTCCATCAATGATATAAGGACTCCTGCCTTGGGAAGGGGGTTGACCTCAAGACCTCCAAGGTCACTTCCAGACCTATGATTCTACGATTCTTAAGCTTTCCCTTTGATTACTTCAACATCTGGTGCTTCAAGGTGGAACCCTAGAAACTCCAAAATTTGGTGAAAGAGGACAAGTGAATAACAGGAACTGCTCTGTTACGAGAAGACAGATATACAG
Source organism: Coluber constrictor foxii (assembly GCA_038048745.1). Taxonomy (NCBI): domain Eukaryota; kingdom Metazoa; phylum Chordata; class Lepidosauria; order Squamata; family Colubridae; genus Coluber; species Coluber constrictor. Next base: position 37,301,913 of record CM075968.1, on the reverse strand, counting down.
ATGGAGACTTGCCTTAAGGTATCTCCCCACTCCTCTAATTAATTTGAAGTTCTCCTTGTCTTCTTCCAACTCCTAGGCAATCTTTGCCAGCACTAGGAGCTCTTCTTCACCACGGCGTTATCAGACAGTTGGCAGGTGGTAGCGTTCCGAGAGCTGCATTCAAGATGTGCAGCCTGGCGCGAAGCTCCCGTCTGTCGCACCTTATCGCGAAACGCCCTCGCTTGCCCCTTTTAAGTTAAATGGCCCGTAAGGAATGATGGATGGGGGAATCACTGGAGCCAAGCTGGATCCTCCAGTGGGGACACAATGGGCTTTCCCTGCCTCCTTTTTCTCCACTCCGAAGATCTTACCATGTCTCCCAGCTGCCCAGGTAGCCCAGGTTACTGTACTACCAGGAAGCACCAGGTGGTAGTTTTAATATCCAAACACGTGGTGAGAATTTCTCAGTCTATGGGCAAGATGTGCTGGGAACTGGGCAGCCTCCTAGCTAGTTAAAGAAATCCTAAGGCCTAACCCGCCCCCCGCTCTCTCTCCCTCTCCCTTTTCTCCCTATTTTTTCTTTTTCTTTTTCTCTTTCTGTTTTTTCTCCCTCCTTCTCTCTCTTTCTTTCTTTCTCTCTCTATTTTCTCTGTGTTTTTTCTCCCTCTGTCTCTCTCTTTCTCTCTCTCCCACTTTTTCTCTCTCTTTCCCTCTCTTTTTCTCTCTTTCTGTTCCTTCCCTCTTTCTCTCTCTTTCTCTCTCTCTCCCTCTTTATTCCCCCCCTCTCTTTTTTTGCATTTTGCTTTGGAGACTTTTTGTAGAAAGGCTCACACAGAGCTGGAAAACTCCACACTCAAAACTCCTTCCAGGAGGTGGGCAGTCCCAATAAAAAGTTAATGACACCGGCGTTCTCAGCAGCTTGAATGAGAACGAATAAAGCTACTACCCTAAAGCTCAATGAATAAAATATAAAACCAGCCTCAGAATGGGAACCTTTTGAAAGGGGAAGATGACAGATCTTGACCTTATATTACACCCTAGCTACAATAGCAAGGTGGTTAATAAAGGAGAACACTTGCCAATGAGATCCGATCAATCTGGGGTTGATGATCTGTTAGTTTGCCTAGTGATTTTATTCAGTGCTCAGTGAATTAAAAACTTAGCACTAGCCCGCCTCACTTGTTCCAATCGAAGGGGTCCGCTGCAGACCCTGTCGGCCAGATAATTCTGACTGGCTGGGGTCAAGGAAAAGAGCCTTTTCTGCTGTGGAACATCCTACAAGCGGAAGTGAGAACTGCTCCCACCCTTTTAGCCTTCTGTTCTGACTTAGGTTCCCTCAAAAAGCAGGAAGCAGAGTTTTGGTCCCGACAAAACCTCTTTTATTTACATGACTGTGAATTCCTTTCATTCGCAGTCAGCAAGGCTTGTCCAAACAGTTTTTCAAAGGAATGTTTATCAACACAAACCTTATCTCGCTTGGCAAGCTGCCACGTAACTTGTTTCCAAACGCAGAGTAAGGTAAAACTTGGCGCAGAATCCCTTAGAGTCACGAACAGAACTTTGCACTCTTGAAACGACCAACCACCCGCCCGAATTGTTTCCTGCAAAAGCCCCCTCCCCATTCACTCCTCTTTTGTTTTCTATGGGAGAGGCCAATCATCTCCAAGGTGTGGCTTTACTCCCAAGTCGACCCTGCTTTCTGAGTTGTTCTTGTCTACTGGCAGCTCTGTGCATGCACACACTGGGAACGGGCTCCAGCTGTTCCTCTGGCTCACTGCTGTCTATCTCCCTCTCTGCCTCCAATGCAGAGCCTTCGTCCAAGCTTTCCCCAGCCCTCAGGACTGGCCCATGTTCCTCCCCAACCTCCTCACTGTCTGACTCTGCTGCCAGCTCCACTGGCCGCTGGTGGGCCACAACACCTTCCATTAGAGAACAGCCACCTTCCTTAGCAATGCAATTTTTGATCCCAACTGAGGTCACAAGTCGAGGGCGACCTGTAGATTGTCAGGGTTCTGATGGATGCCCTAATTAAATCATGAGCCTCGAACCAAGCTTCAAAAGAAATCCAGTTATTTATTATGAGCTTCATGTCGGCACGTTCCAAGTGAAGCCAATTCTGACCCCACGTAATTTACGACCCAATCTTGACCCTACTCCCCCCAGGGTGTGTCATCAGTCACATTTGCCAATGAAGCAATTTTGCAGGTTGTAGAGATCACTCCCCTCCGGCCTGTGTGGGTAACCCTGGAAGACAGCCTTGAGAGAGATATGTCTGGAATGTACTTTTGTTTTTGGCTGCCATGCTGCTTCGCCATTTTCCCATCCCCCTTGCCTATGGCAATTCGAGAGCAGGCCAGGGATGCTTTGCGAGTTGACACAGATCTTCTGGAGAAGCCCAAACTGGAGACCTTCAGGCGTGCTTGTTAAGTGCTCACCCAACTGTTCTTCCTTTCTCTCGTAGGATCACATTCCAGTGCCCTACCAGCCTGATTCCAGCAGCAATCCCTCCTCGACGACATCGTCCACCCCTTCTTCACCAGCTCCTCCCCTGCCACCCAGCGCCACGCCGCCTTCGCCCTTGCACCCCTCCCCGCAGTGCACGCGGCAACAAAAACAGTTCAATTTGCCAGGTAAATGAGACGTATTCAGTAATCATTCAGTCACTATTAGGTGCCGCAGCCAGCTCCTGCCAGCGATACTAGTGTAAGGGAAGGAGTAGCAGCATCTGGGGGCAGAGTGAAAAGGGGCATCAGCCTAGAATCCCTACGTAGCCACAAGGGAACTCAGCCCAACTTCCCTTCAATTCCATTGATCCTTATCTAACTCCAAACAGATGCTAACCATTTGTTGAGAAGATTCCTACGTAGATGCAGGAGTAGCAAGAAATCAATTTAATTGGACTTTCAGATGTGGAGCTAGTCTTTCATACCTGACACCTACTATAGGGTGTCAAACTTGTGGTGCCACATTATTGTTACGTGTTGTATCGCAATATTTTTCTCCTTCGCTAAACTGGGAGTGGGCATAGCCAGCGCGTGACGCATCTGGCCCCCAGGGCCGCAAGTTTGACATGCCTTATCTAGTATGTTTTTTTATTAATCCGGGTCCTTCTAATGCCTTTGAGTGACCTGGCAACCCCCCACCCCACCCGGATGATTCCAGGCCACTTCAACATTTGCATCGGATAAACTTTTTTTTTTTAAAAAAATTGTCTGCTTCCCTAACAGAACTATGCATGTTGCGGGAATTAAGGCAATCCCATTAAAATGTTCAAGGAACTGGACTCCAAAATGGTTGAACTGAACAGATGGAATTTTGCTGTTCTCAAAATCTTTGGGTTTTGCTTACAGTGATCTGAGAGAGAGAGAGAGAGAGAAAGAGAGAGAGAGAGAGAGAGAGAGAGGGAGAGATGCAGAAATATATGCAGAAATATTTGCATAAATAGAAAAATATGCAGAAATATGCAGAAATATTTGCAAGCAGCTGGCCAGTTGGAGGGTTATTTCAGATGTCCACTAATTAATTTGCTGGAGCTAAACTCTGCCAGTTTGCATCGATAAAAACAATTAAGCATTTGACCCAGTTTTTTTTTTTAGTGAGCCAGTTCAATTCAGGGGCTCACCCCTGGGTCCTGGCAAAAATTTAGGAAGGATGAAAAGGGGGGGGGGGCATGCCGTAAGAAATAAAATACTTGTGCATTAAGCAGGAGTGGGTTCTACTTACCTTTACTACCGGTTCGCAGTGGGAGCATGTGCACAGAGGCTTCTGCAGTTGCACAAATCACCCATGATGACATTGTGGTGGGTGGGCGGGGCTCCTACTGGTTTTACTACCAGTTCTATAGAACCGGACCAAACCGAGAGCAGCCCGCCACGGGCATTAAGTGACTTGAAGAGAAGAAGGCGAAGGAGATTCCTTTTAAAAAGCTACCATAGCACAGAGCAGTCGTCCTTAATCCTGGCTACCAAGACACTCGGTAGTGTCCACAATTCCTGGCAGAATTATGGAATTCGTGGCCAGTTTATATGCCGGGACACCAATCATGAGGGCAGTTTGGTAGTAAATCCTAGAAATGCCCAGTTCCGAGATGGTATTCAGCCGGTTCGTGTAAACCGATAGTGGTGACCTGAGGGTGGGCCTGCCCACCAGCCCGGGCGCAATCCCGTCCTATATCGCTGTGTTGTGTGGACAGGGCACACGCACAAATTGCTGTGTTGTTTGATGCCACATGTGAGCGAATTGCCATGTTTTGTGACACTGCACGCAAGAATGGATGGTGCCCGTGGACATTTCTGGTGCTGGGCAAACCTGTGGTAAAATTTTGTGAAACCCACCTCTGGTGCAGTTGTTGCACGATGCAGAAAAGATGGAGAGACCCTGGAAAGTGTACAGAGAAGAGACAATAAGGAGGCTAAATCGTAGGATGAACAATTGAGAAAATTTGGTATCTCTGCCTATCAAAGAGAAGTATTGAGGGGGACAGGATAAGTGTCCAATACTTGAGCGGCTGTCACAAAACAGAGGAGGACAGCCTATTCTCCAAGGCCCCTGAAGGCAGGACAAGAAGTCATGGGTGGAAGTTTATCAAAGAGAGATCCAACTTAGAAGTCAGGAAAAATTGCCTAACTTTATACCATATGTAACCTTACACCATAGTTCGCACCAGGGGTGAAATGCTCCTGGCTTGGACCCATTCGGAGAACCGGTAGCGATGGCAGCTCGAGGCTCCACCAACTTACCCGGTCGTCATTACTTCCTGGTTTTAACCACGAAGTAACCCGTTTTTTACCCTCTGCGCATGCGCAGAAAGGTTTGTGCATGCTCAGAGGGTCGGCACACGCAAGTGATGCATGGCGCGTGCATTTCCGAACTGGTAGAGGAGGTAAGTAGATTTCACCCCTGGTTCGCACCTCTTCGGGAGAACCGGTTGTTAACTTTCTAAGCAGTTCAGAGAACCTGTTGTTGGAAAAAATCTTATTTTGGTTTTTTTCCCACTTTACAGGGCTAATCCTGTAAGGAAGGCAGGAAGGAAACATTCTGGTGGTATTTCTAGCCTAATCTTTATTGCCGTGCTTACAGAAACCGCCTCTCTGGTTAACTCTTATTACATTGTAACAGCTAAGGCGAAGCACCTATCGACATGAGTGATGTTGAGTTGGCCTACCCTGCTGGTCATTAGGGCAGAGAACTGATTGTTTTGAATCCCACCACTGACCATAGGTATACTTTGTGATACAAGATCTCCTGCCTTGAACCCAGCATTGGACTGAAAGACCTCTAAAGTCTCTTCCAGACCTTCTGATTCTATGTTCTATTCAGAATGGAAGCCCTGCTAATCTCTGATTCCTCCTAATCTGTGTGTTTTCGCTCTTCCAGCTTCTCACTATTACAAGTACAAGCAGCAATTCATTTTTCCAGGTAAGTAATCTACCAACAATGGCAAGATTGGTTCTAACCAGAAGATCTGCTAGAAATTCAGAAAGTTTTTACCTGCATGTACCCAGGGGGTGCCATGGCTCAGTGGCTAAGACGCTGAGCTTGTCGAGCAGAAAGGTCAGCAGTTCGGCGGTTCGAATCCCTAGTGCTGTGTAACGGGGGTGAGCTCCCGTGACTTGTCCCAGCTTCTGCCAACCTAGCAGTTCGAAAGAAGGTAAAAAATGCAAGTAGAAAAATAGGGACCCCCTTTGGTGGGAAGGGAACAGCGTTCCGTGCGCCTTTGAAGTTGAGTCATGCCGGCCACATAACCATGGAGACATCTTTGGACAGTGCTGGCTCTTCAGCTTTAAAATGGAGATGAGCACCGCCCCCTAGAGTCAGGAATGACTCGCACATACGTGCGAGGGGAACCTTTACCTTTTTACCCAGAGGATAGATTGGTTATCCATGCAAATACAAAACCGTTGCTGGAATTCTTATCAATCCCTTCCTCCTCGCCTCAATAAATCTTGTTAAAGAGAAACTCTCTGAGCATAGTTAGGTTTACGTTTCTGCCAATCACCTTGGCAAACTGTGTCTCATCAGCTCCAGAAAAAAAAAAAGGAAGGAAGGAAGAAATAGTTGGAATATGGGAAAGGAGTGATGGGGAGCATCTGGAGCAGGTTATGTTTTGGTTATTACGACTCTTAATGGTTGGTTGCACAGCCAGCCAGCCAGACGTTTTAGACTGGATTCGGCATCTTTATCGACTTATCGAGCCCTTCCCAAGGACCTGAGGTAGGCAGATGTTGTCTTAATAAGATGAAAGGTCTCATCGCAGGATGTCAGCCATTCCGAATCGAGCTGCCTTTTGCAATTGACCGATGGGGATTTTTGTGTCAGTACCGATGGTATTTTGGGACTGCACCCAAGGCGCCGATGACGACGGGCGCTACATTTTGCAGCCGGCCTTCTCCCTAAAATAATTTCCCCATTCACGTTTTATAACTGTCCCCCTGACACACCCAGCCATTGCTGAAGTGATATAAAAACCCATCCTGGTGATTATAATTTGGGCAGAACAAATGGTTGGGGCACGAGAGAAGATACTGGGAAATAGCCGGTGGGGAAATGATCTGTGATAGCATTCGACAATGAGGCTGCTGGTCTCCCTGGAGTCGTTGAATGAAAACACAGGCGATTGTTCTGAAAATTTCCCATGTCCAGGTTGCCTGTCCTGGAGATGCCATTTGATTCTGCTTCCCCTTTCTACACATTTCCCAACATAGCTCCAGTCAGAGGCGATGATTCTCCGGGGGAATGGAACGGTGCCCATTTCATTTAAAAAATGCTTTTTCCCAGGGCAGGGTGGATTAGTCTCAACTGGCAACGCTACTGCTGGTTTTGAGAGACACAGCACCCAGCATTCGGCCGATGGTTTGATCACCTTCTTGAGGGTCCTTCTGAGAGCGTCTATCGCTCACGTCTTTTCTGAACAGGATTTTCTTTTTCTTTCCAGATGTTGTGCCAGAGGTGCCCACCAGAACACCTCAAGTTGTCCTCCATCCAGTGAATTCAGACCCAATGTAAGTGTCTCGCTCTTTGTCCTCCCTTGGCCCAACCTTTAGACATTATTTCTCCTGTTCCTCCTTTATTACAAAGGAAATTTCCTTGTTCTCGTTCTCGTTCTTATTTTCCTTTTCTCCTCCTTCTCCTCCTCCTCTTCCTCCTCCTCCTCCTCCACCTCTACTACTACTACTACTACTTCTCCTCTTCAACCATTTCTTCTCCTTCTCCTCCTCCTCCTCCTTTTCTTCTTCTTCTTCTTCTTCTTCTTCTTCTTCTTCTTCTTCTTCTTCTTCTTCTTCTTCTTCTTCTTCTTCTTCTTCTTCTTCTTCTTCTCCTCCTCCTCCTCCTCCTCCTCCTCCTCCTCCTCCTCCTCCTCCTCCTCCTCCTCCTCTTCCTCCCCCTCCTCCTCCTCCTCCTCTTTCCTCCTTTCATATTACCTTATTTGGAAAAACAGAGCTAGTTTCCTGGGTGGGGGAGAACGAAAGACCACATCCAATCTCTTTGGCTCAAAAGGTTACTTTGAGATACCTCTTCCCAAAGAGTATGATCCTTTTTTAAAAAAAAAAAAACAAGACAGGCGAATCAATTCATTTCTAATTTAAATATTTTTTTTAAAAAAAATCTAAGCTTGCAGTTAAACTCATTTTTGCCTTAAACAATCGGTGTTTCCAGTACGCTTTCTCCCCCCACCCCACCCCACCCCCAATGCATTTCTGCACAGATTGTCATACATTATTTCTAAGGCATCTTCTGGTCATGAACCTCTCTACAAGATTTGAGCCATGCCGTCCCCCTAAAAGTAGACCATTCGCCATTCGTGCATGAACCTGAGAAACTGGCCTCAAATTAGCTGGCTTGAAAATGGAAATGAAAAGAAACCCCTCCAGCTGGTTGCTGTGAACTAGTTCAGTAAGTGAGTTCCCCCAGCATTTTGGCAGTCCCTCTTGTCAGGAGAAGCTGCCGATGCACTAGTTAGCCAGAGGCACCTCTGTTCATCTCTTACTGTAGTACTTCCAAGGTAGCAATGTTGGGGCAGTTTCAATTCTGAGCATAAGGACTGGCAGCCGGTTGCTCCCCCAATGCGTCTGCTGATATATATAATGTTTTCTGAGGTTTTCGCGGGTGTTTGTATGTAGGTCTTTGGTTATTTGGGTCTTCTCCCGCGTAAAATTGGAAGTGTCTTGGTGACGTTTCGACGAAGTCTCATTCGTCATCTTCAGGCTGCTGTTCTCAGCTTCGTGCTTCCAGGAGGACTGAATTGACTGAAACCACTGAATTGCCTTGGCAACGGCTTTATCGTTGCTTTGAACTGTATTTTCAATTCCCCATACGGAGGGTTTGACCTGGCGTCTTTCCTCCCATGCACAGCGCGTCAAGCAGCCCGAAATTCTTTATTTCAAACGGGCGGCTTTATGAAATGCATCCATCAGTCAGGGGTGGTGCCCTTACCATGTTCACCTCCTGTCTAGAGTGTAAAGGAGAAGCTGCAGGGGTTAAAACGAAGCAGGGATATAAATCGCTGGTCGAGAGGAACACCAGAGCAGAATTTAGATGGCCGGGTGATTAGCCATTGATGGGCAAGAGGGTAAAAGTTTTCCCCAGTTCACGAAGAGTGAGAAAAATTGGAGAGTTGCCTCAGGCTAATTGCTTATTTCTGCGTCCGTATGTTTTAAGGGGAAGCTGGAAATACTATGGAAAGGTGGGGGGAATTAGATGGATTTTCCCTCTCTCCCTCCCTCTCTCTCTCTCTCCCTCCCTCCCCTGCATTTTAAACTGATTCTATTTTACCTCTTAACCCTCAGAATTTGTCCATGTATACCCATGCATGGCAGGGATGCGGTGGCTCAGTGACTAAGACGCTGAGCTTGTCGATCAAAAGGTCGGCAGTTTAGCGGTTCGAATCCCTAGTGCCGCGTAACGGGGTGAGCTCCCATTCCTTTTCCCAGCTTCTGCCAACCTAGCAGTTCGAAAGCAGGTAAAAAATGCAAGTAGAAAAAGAGGGACCTCCTTTGGTGGGAAGGGAACAGCGCTCCGTGCACCTTTGGCATTGAGTCATGCCAGCCACATGACCACGGAGACGTCTTCGGACAGTGCTGGCTCTTCGGCTTTGAAACAGAGATGAGCATCACCCCCTAGAGTAGGGAACGACTAGTACATATATGCGAGGGGAACCTTTACCTTTACCCATGGATGTATACACAAAAAGCTTGTGGACACCAGGAAGTGAGGGTGTTAAGAATACAAGAATACCTTTTATTCTAATCAGGAAATTAAAATAGCTTCAAATCGAATTATGATTAAAAATCTGTGAAGAATATCTTAACCGGTGGAAGAATCGTAAGGACACATACCTGGAGTCTTATCTACTCTGGCCCAGGTCAAATATCATGTCCTATAATAGGCAGCTGATCCAGCAAAACCAGAAAATTTGACTTGGTATTACCTCAAAAGAGAGACTGCCTTGAGGAAAGGGTTGGTCTAGAAGACCTCTAAGGTCCCTTCCAGCCCTATGATTCTATGTTCTTTTTTTTTTCACAAAAAAGAGAAAACCTGAAAACTGTGTCAAAAGAGAAAAGAGGCTTCCCCAAGTAATATAAATTTGGATGTCTTTGGCATTTATTGAGAGAGAGAGGGAGGGAGGGAGCGGAGATGGAGGAAGGGGGAGAGAGAGAGGGAGGGAGAGAGCGGGAGGGAGGGAGAGGGAGAGGGAGGGAGGGAAGGAGAGAGGGAGGGAGAGAAGAGGAAGAGAGGGGGAGAGAGGGAAGGAGAGAGGGAGAGAAGAGGGAGGGAGGCAAGAGAAGAGGGAAAGAGAGAGGGAGGGAGGGAGGGAGAGGACGGGAGGGAAGGAGAGAGGGAGGGAGGGAGAGAAGAGGGAGGGCGGGAAGAGGAAGAGGGAAAGAGAGAGGGAGGGAGAGAGCGGGAGGGAGGGAGAGGGAGAGGGAGACCACGATTATGACTCTTGTGACCTATACACACGTACATATACAAAGAGAGAAAACCTTTCTGGTATTCTATCTCTGCGTATAATGTGCACAAATTTACAATCTCCAGCCGCCGGTTGGTTTTCACTTTTCCTCCGTAAAGAAAAACTAAAACCCAGAAGAAGAAAAAGCAAACTTCTTCTTTGCAACCCGAGAGAAGCATCTCTAGGTTGCAGAAGGTCACGACGTGACACAGGGGAAGCAGCTGTTTTATCAATTCCATGGGAAAGGCTTGTCCCGGGCTTTCAGGTTGGAGTAAATTGACTTCCGCAAGGCGGGAGAACCGCGAATGGCAGCTGTTCCTACATCAGAGATTAAAGAAGCCTTTTCCCCTTTGAACATGCGGCTTCGAGATGAATTGCCAACCGCGTCCTTGCTCTGAAAAATTAATGCTCCTTTCTCCCCGCTCTCGTCTTCTCCTGCCTCGTTCTCACCGAAGCCGATTTGGCTTCTGCGGGCATTTGGACAAATCTGTCATCAATGAAGTTTCCAGGAGTGAGTCCTCTTGGCTCTCTTCCCTTCTTCCTTGAAAGTTGATTTTGCTCCATCGTAGAAGAGGAAATAGGAGGAGGAGGATGACAAGAAGGAGGAGGAAAGGGGGAAGGAGAAGACAAGGAGGAGGAGAAGAACAAGAACAAGAAGTGGAGGTGGAGGTCGAGGAGAAGGAGGAGGAGAACAACAACAAGAAGAAGAGGAGGAGGAGAAGAAAAGAACAAGAAGGAGGAAGAGGAGGAGAAGAAAAAGAAGAGGAGGAGGAGAACAAGAACAAGAAGAAGAAGAGGAGGAGGAGAAGAAGAACAACAACAAGAAGAAGAAGAAAAGAAGAAGAAGGAGAAGGAGGAGGAAGACGAGAAGAAAAAGAAGAAGAGGAGGAGAAGAAAAGAAGAACAAGAAGAAAAGAACAAGAAGGAGGAAGAGGAGGAGAAGAAAAAGAAAAGGTGGAGGAGGAAGAGAACAAGAAGAAGAAGAGGAGGAGGAGGAGGAGAAAAGAACAACAAGAAGAAAACAAGAATAAGAACAAGAAGGAGGAAGAGGAGGAGAAGAAAAAGGAGGAGGAGGAGGAGAAGAGATTTTGTTTCATAATAGAGGAGGAGGAGGAGAAGAAAAGGAGAAAAAGGAAGAAGAAAAGACATATTCTCATAATAAAGGTGATGGAGGAGGAGAAGAAAAAAAAGGAGGACCAGAAGAGAAAGATTTGTTCATAATAAAGGAGGAGAAAGAGGCAGCCTCCTTCCCCTTGCCGAGTGTCTCAGCCTTAACCTGGTCCTCAGGGTTCCTCCCACGCTTTGGGCCTTTCGCCCCTTTCCCTCCCTCTCTCCCTCTCCTTTCTTTGCTTTTAAGAATTCAGGGAAGACCGAGGAATCACCGTTAACACAAGTCAAACACTCCGTTGCCTTCATCCTTCTCTCACATTTTCTCTTTAGCAGCCAGCGCTCTTCCGAGTGAGCGCGTGAGCGAGTGAGAAAGCCATGGTGGCGAAGTGAAAAGAAATAATCATGGAAATCAGGAATCCTCGTAGGCTTTTATATTCCCGATTTCATTTATGCATTCCTCTCGCATCCCTGTCTTTCTTCCCGGAAAACTCTGCCAGCTCCTTTCCATCACTTTGCAGGTTTCGGCTCCCTTCCCTCTTGCCCCAAAGAGCATGATGGAGCTCCAGGACCATATGTTACCCCTGCCCGCAACCCCCAGGGTGGTCCCTAGCCACTTCCAACAGTAGTCTGGCGGAGGAAAAGTATCATCGAAACCACGGAGGATATCATCATATTAATTACCTTCTGTTGATTTAGTCTGCAAGTTCCATTTGCATTTAAATTCCATAACAAGCCTTTGTGTGAATCCCCAGTCAGGAAAGAATTGCCCAGAGTTGTTTGGCAAAGTGAGATGTAGGCAGCATAAAAGTTGAATAGAGAAATAAGAAGAAAAGTTACATATTATGTCGTCCTGGCTGCCACACCCCTGTATGGAATTCAGGCTGAGGTTCGTCTTCTCTGCCTACTCAGACCACGACTCGGTGTCGTTATTTTCCATCTCTGCATTCTGGAATCCCTCCATAATTAAGGTTTTGCATAGAGACCTTCAGAGAAAGACAGATGAGGCTAGCGTGAAATGCAGAAGGAAAGAATGCCTTCGGCCCCGTTTCAGCAGGTTCTGACCAGTTCTGGAGAACTGGTAGTGGAAATTTTGAATAGTTTGGAGAACCGGTAGTAAAAATTCTGACTGGCCCCGCCCTCATCGATTCTCTGCATCCCAAGTCCCAGCTGATCGGGAGGAAATGGGGATTTTGCAGTAACCTTCCCATGGACTGGGGTGGGAATGGAGAGTATCCTTCCCTTGCCACTCCCACCAGGCTATGCCACACCCACCAAGCCACACCCAAAGAACTGGTAGTAAAAAAATTTGAAACCCACCACTGGTACAGGGCTCTCCTGCTTGGATTCTATTCTATTCTATTCTATTCTATTCTATTCTATTCTATTCTATTCTATTCTATTCTATTCTATTCTATTCTATTCTATTCTATTCTATTCTATTCTATTCTACTCTACTCTACTCTACTCTACTCTATTCTATTCTACCTCAGCCTACCTTATTCTTTCTACTCTACTCTACTCTACTTTTTTGAATTCTACTCTACTCTTTCTATTCTACTCTTATTTCTATTCTATTCTACTCTATTTTTATACTACTCTATTTTTACTCTACTTTTTCTACTCTGTTCCCCTCTACTCTGTTTTTATTCTTCTCTACTTTACTCTAGGGATGCAGTGGCTCAATGGCTAAGACGCTGAGCTTGTCGATCGAAATGTCGGCAGTTCAGCGGTTCGAATCCCTAGTGCCGCGTAACGGGGTGAGCTCCCGTGACTTGTCCCAGCTTCTGCCAACCTAGCAGTTCGAAAGCACGTTAAAAAATGCAAGCAGAAAAATAGGGACCCCCTTTGGTGGGAAGGGAACAGCGTTCTGTGCGCCTTTGGCATTTAGTCATGCCAGCCACATGACCTCGGAGACGTCTTTGACAGCGCTGGCTCTTCGGCTTTGAAACGGAGATGAGCACCGCCCCCTAGAGTCGGGAACGACTAGCACGTATATGCAAGGGGAACCTTTACCTTTACCTTTACCTTACTTTACTCTACTCTATTCTACTCTACTCTGTTTTTATTCTACTCTACTCTACTCCACTCTACTCTACATCTGAAGATGTTTAGTTTTTCTGCCTTTCTTACATCCTTCATCTAGCTTGGCCTTTAGATCCTACTCTAGATCAACTTCCAGATGCTGATTTTCCCTGGGTTCATCCTCTAGCTCATTCCGCCATTCCCCCCTCCCACTTCCAAAAAAATAATAATAATACCCCATCTAAGTTCTACTGAAGTAAGATGTGAAATGGGGCAATTTGGCAAACTTAGCTGGGAAGGGAAGAGAAGTTGCCTTCAGAAGTTGAGGGAGCTTCATCACTGGAGGCTTTCAAGAAGAGACTGGACAGCCGTCAGTCAAAAATAGTGTAGGGTCTCCTGCTTGGGTGGGGGGGTTGGACTAGATGATCTAAAAGATCCCTTCCAACTCTGTAAACTATCTGTAAAAAACCCAGCCCTTGATCCATTTATGCCGCCAGACCTGTTGAGATACGGGGTAGCCCCCCCCCACCCAACTTCTCATCCAGCTCTCCAAATCCACTTCTTGTAACGCCATCATTAGAAGGTGACCTCTCTCTTAAAGAGAGGGGCCTCCCGAAAGGCCAAGTAATTTTTACGTGGGCAGCCTCTCTCGCTCTGCTAGAGCCTGGGCTGTAGAAGATTAACTGACAATCAATGAAACTTGTGTGAAAAATTGACTCGGCAGCAGCTCCAGATATTCCACGCTGGTTCAACTCTCATTCCACTTTTTTAGGAAAAGAGACAATTTGAGCGTGCCTTCAAAAGAAACTCAAGTCCCAGAAGAAGAGTTTTGTCAAAAAGTCCAAGGGGAAGATTCAGCTTTTTCCTCTTAGACCAGTGTCAGCTGTGCTCAGATGTTCTTTCTCTCTTATTCTCTTTCTCTCATTCTTTCTCTTATTCTCTCTCTCGTTCTCTCTTTCGTTCTCATTCTCTCTCTTTTATTCTTTCTCGTTGTATTTGTCTCTCATTCTTTCTCCTTCTCATTCTCTTCCACATTCTCTCTCTGTCTCTCATTCTTTTTCTCCATCTCTCTCATTCTTGTTTTCTCTGTTTCTCAATCTCATTCTCTTTCTGTCTCTTATTCCCAATCTTTTTCTCTCTCTTTCTCTCTTTCTCATACTCTTTGTCATTCTTTCTTTCTGTCTCATTCTCATTCTTTCTTTTTCTGTCTCATTTTCATTCTCTTTTCTTTATCTCTCATTCTCTTTCTCATTTTCTCATTCTTTCTCATTCTTGTTCTCTCTCTTCTCTTTCTCATTCTCTCTTCCTGTCTCTTATTCCCATTCTCTTTTTCTCTCATTCTTATTCTCTCTCTCTTTCATTCTCTTTGTCATTCATCTCTCATTCTCTTTCTCTTTCTCATTCTGTCTCTCTCTCTCTCTTTCTCATTCTCTTTTTCTGTCTCTCATTCCCATTCTTTCTTTTTCTGTCTCATTCTCTTTTCTTTATCTCTCATTCTTTCTCATTTTCTCTGTCTCTCATTCTCTCTTTCTCTTTCTCATTCTTGTTCTCTCTCTCTATCTCCCTCCCTCCCGTTCTTGAAATGTCCCTTCCTTCAAATGAACTCAATTTCTTATACGACCGATGTTCCGCTCAACACTCCACAAAACATTTGTTCAAAAATAGATTCATTTGTTTTTCATGTCATTAACTATGTAGTGTAACTGACCAGGAAAAAGCAAATTTTAGATGAGCGCTGCGCATGTCATTTTTCAGAGGTTGCTAACGATATATGCCAAAACTTGTATTTAGTCCGGCAACCCATCAAACTAACTCTCATGAAATTAATATTTGATCTCTGAATCAATTTAGATTTTGGGTGGACTTCAAATGTGTTGCTGCACATTTGTTCAGCACAATTAACTGTACTCCAACATGCGTTATAATGCACAGTTATTTTTGTCTGTAAGAGGTTTTTGTTTTGTTTTTTTTTCATATCGCAAGCCATTTCAGCAATAGCTCCTGGCCCTTTGAAAGGTGTCAAAAGAGAATAATCTTTTTCTGTGTTACTTGCGATGAAAACTGCAAAACCATTTATTCCTTTGAAAGCTGCTATTCGGCTTCTGTCAATCAAGAGCTGAACTGTATCCACTGTGAACGAAGAGTCAGGTCTGGAAGTGGTGTGAAGCAATAACACCTTTGAAATGGGTTCATACATCACACAACAGTTCTGTTAACCATGGTTTAATGGATGGGTCATCCTTGGCTTATCCTTTGGCAGCAGCCAAAAAAGCCAATGCAATCCTAAATTACACTAACAGAGCAATACAATCAAAATCAAGTGAGGTACCAATACCACTCTATGAAGCCTTAGTAAGACCACACCTAGAATCCTGCATCCAGTTTTGGTCACCACATTATAAAAAAAGATATTGAGGCTTTAGAAAGAGAGTGCAGAGAAGAGCAATCAGGATGATGAGGGGACTGGAGGCTAAAACTTACAATGAACGGTTGCAGGAACTGGGCCTGGCTAGTCTAGTGAAGAGAAGGACCAGAGGAGACAGGATAGCAGTCTTCCAATATTTGAGAGGCTGCCACAGAGAGGAGGGGGTCAAGCTATTTCCCAAAGCACCTGAAGGCCAGACAAGGAACAATGGATGGAAACTGAACAAGGAGAGATTCAACCTAGAAATAAGGAGGTATTTTCTGACAGAATAATCAACCCATGGAACAGAAGTTACCTTCAGAAGTTGTGAGAGCTTCATCACTGGAGGCTTTCAAGAAGAGATTGGACTGCCATTTGTCTGAAATGGTATAGGGTCCCCTGCTTGGACGGGGATGGGTGGGGTTGGACTAGATGGCCTACAAGGTCCCTTCCAACTCTGTTAATCTGTTAATCTTAAAACATACTCCTTGGTTTGCAAAGCCCAGTGGCTATTTTCAGACAAAAGATTAAACCGAAACTGACAAACCAAAAGCAATAGCGAAGCATTATCGTGTGAACCCATCCTGGGGTTGCAGATGATGATGATGGTGGATCTGTTTTCTATAACCCGAGGCAATTTACGGGTTTTTAATTGTTTTGTTATCTCTTTGTTTTCCTCAAAAGCCAAGAAGGGAATCCAGTACTTCAAATTGAAGTGGAGCCAACCTCCGAGGTAAGATCCGTGCGAGGAGTGGCCATGGTGGGCGGGACATAGTTGGCCTCCTGCACCAGGGCGGGGGGCAGGCGTTTTTACCTTCCCCAGGCTCCAGAGGCTTTTCTTGAAATTGCACAGAATCTTAGCTAGAGGTTCTCCCAAACCCTTGCGAAGCCCCAGCAGCTCAACCCTGAGTACAGATTTATTTCAACACACTCTACAAGAATCTGACCTACTAACAGTCAAGGCAAATTGGCGGTAGATAAGAGTCGACAGAATTCAAGGTGGGCTGGACTTTGATCTCCCGTGGGTGCAAAGGGACTTGAGACCGATGACGTGTTTGACCCCTCCTTCGGGCTCAACCTGTTCATCTCCTACAGACGTGCTGCATAAATCAAGCCCTCCTCTTCTCCCTTCCCCAGACCGAACAGGGAAACGATGAGGAGTCCGAGGACGACTTTGAGGAGATGAACCTCTCCCTCCTCTCGGCTCGTAATTTCCCCCGGAAAGCCAGCCAGACCAGCATCTTTCTGCAGGAGTGGGACATTCCTTTCGAGCAGCTGGAGATCGGAGAGCTGATCGGCAAGGGCCGCTTCGGGCAGGTTTTCCACGGTCGCTGGCACGGTGAGGTCGCCATCCGCCTTATCGACATCGAGCGGGACAACGAGGACCAGCTGAAGGCCTTCAAGCGGGAAGTCATGGCTTACAGGCAGACACGGCACGAGAACGTGGTGCTGTTCATGGGGGCCTGCATGAGCCCTCCCCACCTTGCCATCATCACCAGGTAAGGCGCCTGCTTTGATACCACCAAACCTTTGAACTTTTCCCCGCGCGCAAACTCTTTAACAAGTCAGTTCACCTTCAAATGGGTCTTACTTCCCTGGCTGGTGATCATTCCCCAGAAGCCCTAAACCAGGTCATTGCAGAGGGGTGAATCCATCTCACTAGTGACACCAATTATGGAGGTGACTCTTAAGGAGGAGAGATTCGACTTCCTTAGGACTGGTTAGGGTCTCATGATCTGCTTTACCAGGACATATCAGTGGTGGAATTCAATTTTGTTTTACTACCAGTTCTGTGGGCATGGCTTGGTGGGCGTGGTGTGCCTTGGTGGGCGTGGCTGGAGAAGGATATTGCAAAATCCCCATTCCCACCCCACTCTGGGGCCAGCCAGAGGTGGTATTTGCCGGTTCTCCGAACTACTCAAAATTTCTGCTACTGGTTCTCCAGAACCTGCTGAATTTCACCCCGGGGACATAGGTCACATTTATGGAAACCCGTGGTTAGCCTTAAACTTGGCTTAGTGTAGGACATGAGTCCAACTTGTTTTGTAGTTCTTTAGTCCAGAGCTTCTCCAAACTTGGCTATTTTTAAGATTTGCAGACTTCAGATCCCAGAATTCCCCAGCCAGCAGGGAAACGTTACCCCATTTCCCCCAAAATAAGACCTCCCCTGATAATAAGCCCAATCGGGCTTTTGAGCACATGGCAATAAGGCCAAGCGTTTATTTCAGGGTTCAAAACAATATAAGACAGGGTCTTGTTTTTAGGGAAACACGATAGATAGATAGATAGATAGATAGATAGATAGATAGATAGATAGATAGATAGATAGATAGATAGATAGATAGATAGATAGATAGATAGATGATAGATAGATAGATACCCTATTTCCCCCAAAATAAGACATCCCCTGATAATAAGCCCAATCGGGCTTTTGAGCGCATGGCAATAAGGCCAAGCGTTTATTTCAGGGTTCAAAATATATATATATAAGACAGAGTCTTATTTTTGGGGAAACACGGTAGTTATAAAAGTCGGTCCCCTCTGAGCTTTGCTCGACGAATGTCCTTCGCACTGAAATGATTTTCAGAGGGGAAAACAAGGCTGCTTCCTATTTCACAAACGTTGTAAAACACCGCTCGCTCGTCTTGCCTGCGACACTTTTCCCAAGGTGATGTGGTAGGAACTCTTGGGCGGGGTGGGGTGAGTGGGAAATTCAGCAGAATGCCTTGCCAAGCTTCGACCTCTAGGGATTCGGAGCATGGATGCGTGACATTCCTCTTAATTAGTTTTCTGCTAGGACAGATGCGATCCCAAATCTGGCTCAGCACTCCGAAAAACCGGCAGGAAACTGCCAGCAGTTCTGATCCTGCCTCTGATCCTGCTCCTTTCCGTGGCAGCTCCTTCACGTGGCGATTTTCTTTTCTTTTTTTGGTGGTGGTGGTAGTGGGGAGGCCACGTCAGCAAAAAAAAGTCGCACCCCTTTCTGCTTTGACTTCAGACGGTCCTGGAAACTCAGCATTGTTGGAAAGCTGAAGGCAAGATGGAGGAGGAGAAGAAGGAAGTGGACAAAAGGCAGGGGACCTAGATCCAGGATGGCGAACCTATGGCACGGGTGCCACAGGTGGCACGCGGAGCCATTTCAGTGGGCACGTGAGCTCAGCTCTGACACACATGCGTGCACCAGCCAGCTGATTTTCGGGCCTTCTGGGCCCACCAGAAGTCAGGAAACACACTGTTTCCGGCCTCCAGAGGGCCTCTGGAGTGGTGGTAAAGGCTGTTTTTGCCCTCCCCAGGCTCCTAGAAAGGCTCTGGAGCTCTGGGGAGAGCAAAAAAAGGGCCCACTGTGCCATCACGTGCCAAAAACGGGGGGGGGGTATGGGGGGGGCTGGGCGCATAGAATTATGTATGTGGGCACGCGGGCGTGTAACCCCACCATGCTCCCCCCGCTTTTGGCACGCGATGGCAAAATGGTTAGCCATCACTGAGCTAGATTAGCTAAGATGGTGTTTCTTTAAACTGTTGGGTCCTTGGTGCTCTCTGAGCTTGGTGCTTTTCTGGCAGATGTTTCATTACCCAAACTAGGGAACATCATCAGGGCTAGAAGGGAGTGGGGTTTGTGGAGAGGAGGACGAGGAGGAGGATTGTGGGACGTTTCATTACCCAACTAAGTAACATCATCAGTGTTACCTAGTTGGGTAATGAAACTCTGCAAAAAAGCCACCAAGTTCAGAGAGCACCAAGGACCTTAAGTTTAACCCCAAGCTACAAATATTCTCTTCTGTCCATGTTTAAGTTTGGCAACTTTAAGGACCATGGACTTCAACTCCCAGAGTTTCCCCAGCCAGCCAGAAATGTTGCTGAACTCATAACTTTATAGGGAAAAAAAAACAATTTCTGTCAGGAAACGCTTGGATGATCTGCTGTTTATCAGTTCTGGGGACCAGAAATGGGGCTGGAAATGCAACTCGTTTAACCTTGAAGGGCCTGGTGGCTCAGCAGACTAAAAGCATTGTGATTAACACCAGCTGTCTGCAATGACTGTAAGTTTGAATCTCACCAGGCTCGAGGTTGACTCAGCCTTCCATCCTTTCTAAGGTAGGTGAAATGAGGACCCAGTTTGTGGGGGCAATAAGCTGACTTTGTATAAAATATACAAAAGTATGAAGGCTATTGCTTAACGCATTGTAAGCCGCCCTGAGTCTCCGGAGAAAGGCGGCATATAAATCTAATTTAAAAAAAAAACCCTGGGACTGTGATCAAGCTTTTAATTTGGAAAAACTTAAAGACCTAACCTAGACTAAACTGGGCTAAATGGGAACGGTCTCACCTGCAAAAGGAGACTTCCCTGTTTTCAGACCACAAGAGGGAATCCATGTTTTAAAAAGTAATTACTTCCAAGTCAAAAAACCAAAGCTTGATAGGAGTGTTCCAATATCTCAGGGGCTGCCCCAAAAAGGGGGAGTCAAGCTATTCTCCAAAGCACCTAAAGGCAGGACAAGAAGCAATGGGTGGAGACTAATCCAGGAGAGAAGCAACTTAGAACTAAGGAGAAATTTCCTGACAGTTAGAACAATTCATCAGTGGAACAACTTGCCTCTAGAAGTTGTGAATTCTCCAACACTGGAAGTTTTTAAGATGTTGGATAACCATTTGTCTGAAGTGGTGTAGGGTTTCCTGCCAAATAGGGGGTTGGACTAGAAGACCTCCAAGGTCCCTTCCAACTCTGTTTTATTCTGTTAAAAGGGTACTTTTCCATACTTCCAAATCCTTGTGAGCTCAGAACCCCAAATGTGTAAACAACCTTCCCCCCGTCTTGGTAAGTCGTGCTGATTAAACAATCATAAAAGGGAAACATGTTTCAATGTGGAGCTCCTTGATGAAACATGATCAAACATGATCATTTGCTAAACTGGCCCTCTGGCAGTGGTGGGAACGGCTTTAAATCCTGTTTTTTCAGGCTTTTCGTTGGATTCATGTCATTAATGAGACTTCGCTTTGGAGAAAGAAAATTATTAGGCTCCAGCAGCTGGTCTCGGAAAAAGGGGCTTCATTAAGGAGTTGTTATTCCTGCACATCTTTACTAACTCACACTTAATTATGACTTGTGCCAAAGAAATACCGAGAGCAAAAAAATGGTTTCTTCTAGGAAAGCTTTAAAAAAAATATATTGCTGGAGATGAAAGAGTTCTCTTCTATGTGCTTTCTTCATGGCCAGGAAAACATGTTTTAATGGCATGGAAGTGTCTTTTATTTGATGCCACCCATTCGCTTTGCATAGAGAGGACAACTTTTGGGGCAGCTGATCACGGGGAAAATCCTGAGTCCTTTTGTGAAAGTGTATGGTGGAAAGTTCCTGACACGGATGTCGGAAGAGTAACCAACTCAAAACTGGCCACTGCATTTTTTTAAAAAAATTTGATTTATATGCCGCCCTTCTCCAGAGACTCAGGGCGGCTTACAGTGCATTAAGCAATAGCCTTCATACTTTTGTATATTTATATTTATACTAAGTCAGCTTATTGTCCCCAACAAACTGGGTCCTCAATTTACCCACCTTATAAAGGATGGAAGGCTGAGTCAACCTTGAGCCTGCCTGGGATTGAACTCGCAAGTAATTGCATCAGCTGGATCTTAAATGCTGCCTTTGTAGGAGGCATTACTCCCCTACGCTACTCAGGCTCCTCATTCTCATTATATTCTGGTATAATGAGAATGGCTTGAGGCCAATGTCCCTCTAGCAAAGTTTGTTTTCTTTTTTTGAAAAAAAAAAGATTTGTCACAAGGATGCAAACTCTAAAGTTTGTGTCAAAGGATGCAAAGCTTTAATGGAGGCAACTCAATTATTTTATATATAGCAGCAAGGGCTAACCAAAAGCAGGGGGACGCATGCATGCCCATACCCATAATTATATGCCCCCTGCCCCCACACATGCATGCAACATTCCCCCCATTTTTGGCACTTGATGGCCCGGTGGGCCTGTTTTTTGCTCTCCCCATGCTCCAGAGCCTCTCTAGGAGCCTGGGGAGGGCAAAAATGGACTTCCCCACCACTACCACCACCCCAGAAGCCCTCTGGAGGCCTAAAACAGCCCATTTGCTGACTTCCAGTGGAACTGGAAGCCTTTTTTTGCTCTCCCTGGGCTCCAGAGCCTCCCTAGGATCCTGGGGAGGGCAAAAAACGGCTTTCCCCACTGCCCTGGAGGCCCTATAGAGGCCGGAAATGGCCCGTTTGCCGACTTCCGGTCCCACCAGACAGGCTCTGGAGCTTGGGGAGAGCAAAAAACAGGCCTTCCCCACCGTCCCACAAATATGGCTCCATGTTTTTGGTGGTGGTGGGGTGGGGGCCATGTGCTATAGGTTCGCCATCACGGATATATAGGCTTCAGAGGCTTACACAAGGCTTTAATTAGTATTTAGGTTGAAGCAATATCATGTACTGTAGCTAAATCCAAGAAGGGAAAAGATCATTAGGAGCTGTCCAAGGTGCTATTTCTACCTTCTCTTAGAGACTTTTTTTTTTTTGAGTTGGCTTTGATTATCTTATCAAGATATTAACTGCTTAGTCTTGATTTTGTCATCGCTCAGCCTTGACTGGACTTTAATATCCTCAATTGGATATTTTGGGACATTTAGTACCAGCTTATTCTGCAAATTTCAATTGCCCACTCTGGCTGTTTGTTTCACTTCTAGAGATCTAATGGAACGTATGAAAGCAATATTCTTTCTAAAGGGTTTACCCGAAAAGAAGCAATTTAGTTAAATTAGAATTTTCTGCACTGCTATGCAATGAATTCCTGCCCTATTATCTCCTTTGTTCTCAGTGTCACCAGGCATTTGAAAGGAAATGGCTTTGGAAGTGATCCTTAGCTTTGCTTGGAAGCCGCACGCATACTGTACCTTTCTTTTTTCTTGCAATTTCTTGTCTACCGATTCTGCTGAGGCCGTGCTGGAAAGCTTTGCCCTGTTGTTTTTTCCCCCACTATCCAGAAGTTTTAGGCTGAATTGCCTCCATTTCTCTGGCCATCTCCCGCTCGGCTCTTCCTTTTTTACATGTTTCCCCCACGTTCTTCCTTTCATAGCATTTGAAGTAATGAAGCCCATAGATCATATAATAAATAGCTATTGACTTCCTTCTGTGGTCAAATCACAATGGATCGACCTGTGGGAATACTGCTTTCCTCAATCGATAGGAAGCCCATAAAGGAGAATAAATCTTGATAGGGACTGACAAGGGAGCGGGGAAAAAGTCAATATACTTATTAACACGTACATTAAAGGAGCCCGGATCTACCACTGGAGAGGTGTCGTCTTATTTTGACAGCTGGCAAGGCAATGCGGGAAGAGGGGAGAGAAGGAAAAGAAAGCGATTATCGTAGAGAGGCCCCCAGATTTCGTTCCTCCCGTGTCTTAAGCGTTTTCAGGAAATTGGTGCTATACCCCATGTCTGGACACAAAGGAAGTGTTATCCAAGGTCATGGTGATCCAAAGGCTTCAAGGCTGTTTTCCCTGACTTTCTGACCCCTCTAGAGTAGAGTAGAGTAGAGTAGAGTAGAGTAGAGTAGAGTAGAGTAGAGTAGAGTAGAGTAGAGTAGAGTAGAGTAGAATAGAATAGAATAGAATAGAATAGAATAGAATAGAATAGAATAGAATAGAATAGAATAGAATAGAATAGAATAGAATAGAATAGAATAGAATAGAATAGAATAGAATAGAATAGAATAGAATAGAATAGGGGTGGGGTGGGGTGGGGTGGAATAGGACAGGACAGGACAGGACAGGACAGGATAGGATACGATAGGATAGGATAGGATAGGAAGGACGACAAGTGTGATTGGCCAAGTGTGATTGGACACAAAAGGAATTTGTCTTTGGTGCATATGCTCTCAGTGTACATAAAAGACAAGATACATTCATCAAGAATCACAAGGCACAACACTTAATGATAGTCATAGGGTACAAATAAGCAATCAAATCATACTAGGAAACAATATAAATTGTAAGGATACAAGCAACAAAGTTACAGGCATACAGTCATAAGTGGGAGGAGATGGGTGATATGAATGAGGAGAAGATTAATAGTAATGCAGACTTAGTGAGTTGTTTGACAGTGTTGAAGGAATTGTTTGTTTAGCAGAGTGATAGTGTTCGGGAAAAAACTGTCCTTGTGTCTAGTTGTTCTGGTGTGCAGGGCTCTATAGCATCGTTTTGAGGGTAGGAGTTGAAACAGTTGATGTCCAGGATGTGAGATGTCTGTAAATATTTTCTTTTTGACTCGTGCAGTATACAGCTCCTCAGTGGATGGCAGTTTGGTAAATGTCTACATGTTGGCATTGCAAGACTCAGATTTCCCAGGTAGCAGTAATCCTAAATTGTAGTTTGGGTTTAGGTATCAGAGCCAGGAGTGGCCTATGTTCCTCCCGAACCTCTTCACTGTCTGAGTCTACCACCAACTCCGCTGGCTGTTGGCAAGCCACAACACTTCTCACCCTCAACCAAAGAGGTGTATTTCAGCAAAAGCCAGTTCCAACTACTATTTTACTGCTGATATTTCAAATGGTCTGAAATATAGATGTAGCAGATAACCAGGCTGAGCCCAAGAGAGGGGTCAAACATATCATCTGTCATGAATCCCTTCTTGCCCATAAGAGGTCTAAATCCAGCCTGCCGTGAATTCCTTATCTACTGCCAAATTGGGTTGACTGTTAGTAGTTCGGATTCTTCTAGAGAGCTTAAGCTTACCATAAATCTTTACACCCATTTGAACTGCCTGGATCTCCCGATTTCCCTGGCGCTTGACCGTAGAATCAAATACTTCTAAGTAAACAAAAATACATCAGATATGGAAAAGCTTTATTTCTCTCTCTCTCTCTCTCTCTTTGCTATGGCTCATACAAAGACAGGCTGGCTTGTTAGCTTGATTCATTTTCCCCGCTGCCTCCGCCTTGTGTAAATAGAAGGCATAATTCTTCCCCCACCCTCACCGACCCCAGCCAAACAAGCAATTTGGGATTCTGCTCGCCTGGCTGAACATTCCTCAAACCGATTGCGCTACCTTAAGGAAGTAGGGAGATTGACAACGACGCCGAGCGGACAGCAACTCAACAAAACAACCGTTCTCTCTCTTGCTCTCCCTCCCTCCCTCCCCACCCTGTATATTAAAAGGCTGTTGATAGAGTAGTGAATGCCTTACTTTTTCTAGTGTCAGCACTGTTAAAAAGCAATCTGGCTTAATTTGCCACTTCACGTTTCAATGGCTGTGTTGGAGTTCATGGCGTGTATACACGGGTATACTTTTTGCATGAGTTGGATAACGGGGAGGAAACTCAGGCTTAAATTTATGGTCAGAATAAAGAGGGCAGGTGATCATAAATTTAAACCATTTTCCTCGCCCTCTTCCTTGAGCGACAAGATGGCAGATTTTCCGTAAGAAGGCGATAGTCCAGATAAGACCTCCTTGCCTACAGTAGGAGTCTCCAACCTTGGCAACTTTAAGACTTGTGGACTTCAACTCCCAGAATTCCTCAGCCAGTCTCCAACCTTGGCAACTTTAAGACTTGTGGACTTCAACTAGGAGAATTCCTTAGCCATGGCTGACTGAGGAATTCTGGGAGCTGAAGTCCACAAGTTGCCAAGTTTGGAGATCCCTGGCCTAGAACTACAGAATAAGCATCTTTCAAGTTCCTTGTAAGTACAGGTGGTCCTCTATTTATGACCAGTTGCTTAGCAATCCTTCAAAGTTACAGTGGCCCTCCTCCCCCCACCCCAAAAGCATCCTGCATTATCCCTTGGTCAATTTTACTTTCAGTTTCCAGCCAAAAAAAAAAACCCCAGTCCAAAATGAACAACGGCTTCCCTTCATAATTACGGCGTTTGCTTTATGACTTCTATGAAAAAAGGGTCATAAAATCGAGTCAGTTATGCTATGGCTTGCTTTATCACCATCACAACTTACAGCCATAATTGCAAGGCTCATTTACAGTCATTAGTTGAGGACTACCTGTATAACCGTGTTATTTGACACCGTGAAAAATCAATGCAAATCAACCTTTAATTTTCAACTATCCATCAGGGGTCGACGGGGAGTCAAATCCTGGGCAAGATTTGACCTGCTCTGAGTAGGAGCATCTGTAAGGCTACCATCACATGAATTTCCCATCATCACCGTGGCTGTTTACAGCGGTCTTTAGTTAGTAAACATCTTGTATTCTCGCCTTCGGATCTAGCATGGATACCCATGAATCCAAGAGGGAAACCAAATTAGGCACGCCGCGTTTCAGAGACCGGCAAAGCAAAGGGAAAACAGAAGTTCTTTCATTCCACATTCCTGATACGGGAAGGATTAGCCTTTTTCTACAAAGCCAGGTGCTCCTTTAATTGGCCAATTTAATGGTGCCGAGACCTTGTTTGGGGGTGCTTGACTCACACCGCGAGTTCAGTCGGGTTGCCAGGTTCTGTCTCTCTCTCTTCTTAACATTTGCAAATTTGTTTTTTTTTTCTGAGTGGTGTGAAGAGGTGCCTGTATAAAAGGTTTGGATTTTGAATGGCCTCCTCCTCCTCCTTTTCGAGAAGGAATCGGGCGGCGTATATATATCAAAAGGTATTTGCGTTTCTTTCGCTCGCAAAAAAAAAAAAAAATACAACTCTTAACCACATCGGTTGAAAGCATGTCAGGTCAATAGCACTTTTG
The DNA here is from genome assembly GCA_038048745.1 of Coluber constrictor foxii. Taxonomy (NCBI): domain Eukaryota; kingdom Metazoa; phylum Chordata; class Lepidosauria; order Squamata; family Colubridae; genus Coluber; species Coluber constrictor. The sequence goes on along the minus strand of CM075968.1, from coordinate 37,275,762 downwards.
GAATAAAAGAAAACCCAGCAATTTTCAGCCAAGGAGCTCAGAAACGTTACCGCGCTCCTCCACTCATTGGAGGCATTTTCTTTGATAGCTCGCCTAGCTTGAAGGAAGTCAAAAGAAAACAGCAACCCACCAAACAGAAACCGTGAAAAGATCAGGCAGGTGGCTTCTTAATAGGCCCAGGTGTTGCAAGGTAGCAGGCACAAAATCTTGGGTACTTACATATGAAAGGCTCCCCCGCTTCTTCTCCTTCAGAGAATTCTCTGCGTCTCTAATATTTGCTCTCCGGCTTTTCTACCTCGTCTGACGGATGAAGACCACTTTGGAAAGGTGCTTCAGGACGATCTGTGCATCTCTCTTTTTTTCCTCTTGGACAAACTTTTTCCTCCCTCCTCCATAAAACTACCTTCTTCTACGTTAAACGCATACTGAATTTACTTGGGGATGCAACTCTTATTTGGTAATAAAGCATGTTGCCAGGAATGGGGCTGCTGAGGGTTCACAGGGGTTCGGGAGAACCTCTAGCTAAGATTCTGTGCAGTTCGGAGAACCCCAAATCCCACTCCTGGCTGGCCCCACCTACCCCACCCCACCCTCCCAGGAATCGCCACGCTAGTGGTGGGTTTCAAAAATTTTTACTACTGGTTCTGTGGGTGTGGCTTGATGGGCATGGCAAGGAGCCTGACTAGCGTAGGGGGCTAATGCCTCCTACTAAAGGCAGCAATTAACATCCAGCTGCCTGTAATTCTGCGAGTTCAATCCTAGTCCAATCCTAGCCAGGCTCAAGGTCGACTCAGCCTTCCATCCTTTCTAAGGTGGGTAAATTGAGGACCCAGTTTGTGGGGGCAATAAGCTGACTTTGTATAAATATATACAAAAGTATGAAGGCTTAATGCATTGTAAGCTGCCCTGAGTCTCCGGAGAAGGGCGGCATAGAAATCAAATTAATAAAAATAAATAATAATAAAATGGCTTGGCGGGAGTGGCATGGGAAGCATACTGTAAAATCTCCATTCGCTCCCCACTCCAGGGGAAGGTTACTGCAAAATCCCCATTTCCTCCCAATCAGCTGGGACTCGGGAGGCAGAGAATAGATGGAGGGCGAGGCCAGTCAGAATTTTTACGACCGGTTCTCCGAACTACTCCCAATTTCCGCTACCGGTTCTCCAGAACTGGTCAGAACCTGCTGAAACCCAACTCTGCCCCACGCACCCCGTTTTGGGTGCAGGGCCTGCACGGAGGCTCAAGGAGGGCGAAAAACGGGCCTAGCAGAAGTTCAGGAAGCCTGTTTCTGGCCTCCAGAGGGCATCTGGAGCCTGGGGAGGCCGTTTGGAGTCCGGGGAGGGCAAAAACGCCCCCCCTCACTGTGGTGCAGGAGGCCGACTAGGCCACGCCCACCATGGCCACGCCCACCCAGCAACCGGGCAGAGAACCCCCTGCTAAAATTCAATCCCTGTGCAGCTCCCCGAATGTCTCTTGCTGAATTAGGGTTGACACCTGCTGTTCTTCCACAGATTCCTCCCTCGTCTTTCCAAATAGACTTCTCCATGCTTGGAAGAACTCTCCCTTTCCAATTTAATCAGCGTCGGCCACCGAGAGGCTTCTTCAATTTTGCCTTTCGAGCAACCTTCCAGATCGAGATTTGCAGGTGTCACCTTAAATGACAGAGTAGTAAATCCTTCAAGACAAAACCCAACTGAAAAAAAAAGAAAGAAAGAAAGACAGAAAAGAACTCGGGAGATCAAAGCTGACATCCATCCATGCCTACTCAACGGGACCCACATTATGCATGGGGAAGCGGGGGCAAAGGAGCAGATGAGGTTTGTTGGCCTTCATTCAGCCTCATCTTGGAAGAACATCTAAAATGAACTTGAGAGCCATTCGTACCTGTTCCTTGACTGCTATTTCAGGAACTGGACAGTTTTGCTTGGCCTCATAAACATACATGTCGGTGGTGGGTTTCAAATTTTTTTACTACCGGTTCTGTGGGCGTGGCATGGCTTGGTGGGCATAGCAGGGCAAGGATACTGCAAAATCTCCATTCCCTCCCCAATCCAGGGGAAGGATACTGCATTATTTTATTATTTAGCGTATGGCTGGTCACACACAGTATTAAAACACTTCATTTTTACAGGTTAAAAACAATTAAAACAATTTTTAAAAAGCAGTAAGAAAACCTAAAAGGAAAACAGAAATAACATTTCAAAGTTTAATGTCGAGTTTAATGTCGAGGATACTGCAAAATCCCCATTTCCTCCCAATCAGCTGGGACTCGGGAGGCAGAGAATAGATGGGGGTGGAGCCAGTCAGAATTTTTACTACCGGTTCTCCGAACTACTCCAAATTTCCGCTACCGGTTCTCCAGAACTGGTCAGAACCTGCTGAAACCCACCTCTAGTACATGCACACGGATTAACGCGTGTGCCAGACACTTCCCAGATTGCACCAGTCTTCTTTATACATGGTTCAATCATTGTGGAAACTCTTTTTTTTTATTATTTGATTTATATGCCGCCCTTCTCCGAAGACTCAGGGCGGCTTACAATGCGTTAAGCAATAGCCTTCATACTTTTGTATATTTATACAAAGTCAGCTTATTGCCCCCAACAAACTGGGTCCTCAATTTACCCACCTTAGAAAGGATGGAAGGCTGAGTTGACCTTGAGCCTGCCTGGGATTGAACTCACAGAAATAACAGGTATGTTATTTCTTGTATGTTGGGCAGTGGTGGGTTGCCCCGGTTCGGACCAGTTTGCAAGAACCGGTAGTAAAACCGGCGGGAGGCTCCTCCCACTGACCCGGACATCATCAGAAGTGATCTGCGCACGCACAGAAGCTTCTGTACATGTGCAGAACTGCACGCATGAGCACGATATGAACCGGTACTAAAGGTAAGTAGAACCCATCCCTGATCTTAGGGGAAGGCTCCCCAGCTGCTTTTTTTAAATATTCCAAATATAAAATGTTAAGCGCAGATAGATTGAGAAAAGACCTCCCCTCCCCACCATAGCGGTGCCTACATTTTGGAAGTCTTATTTTAAAAGAACAGGATGCAGTGGCTCAGTGGCTAAGACGCTGAGCTTGTCGATCGAAAGATCAGCCGTTCAGCGGTTCGAAACCCTAGCGCCGCGTAACGGGGTGAGCTCCCGTGACTTGTCCCAGCTTCTGCCAACCTAGCAGTTCGAAAGCAGGTAAAAAATGCAAGTAGAAAAATAGGGACCCCCTTTGGTGGGAAGGGAACAGTTTTCCGTGCACCTTTGGCATTAAGTCATGCCGGCCACATGACCACGGAGACGTCTTCGGACAACGCTGGCTCTTCGGCTTTGAAACGGAGATGAGCACCGCCCCCTAGAGTCAGGAACGACTAGCACGTATGTGCAAGGGGAACCTTTACCTTATTTTAAAAGATTTCCTCTGGAAATGAAATGATGGGAGCATTAGGCAGCAAGCTAATTTTTCTTTTATTTATTAATTCATTTTTATGCCATCCTTCTCACGGATGCTGTACTTTGTTACTTGCCACCTACTTTGCTTTCCGCAATGTGTTTGGTAGACAATTTTTTCCACCACAGAGAGAAAAGCACTTGGGAATCCCAGAGAGTTTAATTTTGTGGAAATTAAAACATTTAAATTTATCTATCTATCATCTATCTATCTATCTATCTATCTATCTATCTATCTATCTATCTATCTATCTATCTATCTATCTATCTATCTATCTCTTGGAAATTTATAAGGTGGAGGGGAATTTTAACAGGTAATGAACAGGATCAGCTCCCTCTGCTAACTTGAGGCCCAGGAAAAAGATCAGCGCCCTTTAAGCAACTCTTATCTCTGTCCAGTCCTTAGAGATTGTATTTTGTATATGTGTGGGTGAGTGTGGCTTATTTGCTTTTTGAATGAGAATATTAAGAGTCAGCAAACTGTCAGTTTTGTGTACTTGTAACTTCACTTTGAGGACGTGATGGAATCAGGAGTGGGATGTTGTCAGTTTAACCATCGGTTTGGCGATCGCGCACGCAATTTTACAAATGCTAAACTTCTGTGTTACCACTTGGGTAACACAGCCGAAGTGTTTCAAAGCCGAAGAGCCAGCGCTGTCCGAAGACGTCTCCATGGTCATATGGCCGGCATGACTCAACGCCAAAGGCGCCCGGAACGCTGTTCCCTCCCCACCAAAGGTGGTCCCTATTTTTCTACTTGCTTTCGAACTGCTAGGTTGGCAGAAGCTGGGACAAGTCACGGGAGCTCACTCCATTACGCGGCACTAGGGATTCGAACCGCTGAACTGCCGACCTTTTGATTGACAAGCTCAGTGTCTTAGCCATTGAGCCACCATGCCCATAACTTAATTGGCGCTTCTACCCAAGAGGCAGAAGCGCCAATCAAGTTGTGCTATTTGGGATCCTTTTGGGCAGGGGATTTTTGGGAGGAACCCACCTCTGGATTACACTCCGAGGGCAAAGAGGCAGCAAACCTTTGAAAGTCTGGTAAGCAGGAAGGAGATTAAAACGACTCCTTTCTAGCAATTCCCAGAATATATCTGTAGTTATGCAAATAGGTACTCTAGTCTGGCAAAATCCCGTCTATAGATGAAGAGCAATAGAGGAAACTGTTCTTAAGTAACTCCATGCGTTGCTCTTGATTCTTGGGGGCTGACAGAGGGTCCATTCATTGAGGCATGATATTCAAAGTGTCTGTCATTCACAGTTTTCAAATACATGAAGGGGGGGAAATAATAGCTCTACTAGGGATTGTGAGAATGATTTCTTGTCTATCCCATTCTTGGCCCTTCCTAGCTTCTGCCACCTGTGACAGCCACCACTCTCTGATGCAGGTATAACTGTTTATACACACGGAAATGATAGCAAAGCTTAGTGTCAGGCCCAAAAACCAATAAGGAAACAGTGATTCTTCCAAACTATCTTTATTACTTCACAGCTATAGACAGAATCTTGCCAAACTGAAGCACTTTACTATCTGCGTCTACCCATATACTTTGAGGGACTATTAAGGAGGAGCTGTCTTCATCCTCTACCTCTCACAGGTCACATCTGGACCAAGCCATCTTTTACTCCTCTGGGATGCACCCACTGGTTATCCAGCCTTGTTGCAGCCCTGGTGCGGAGCTGGCGGCAGACTCAGACAGTGAGGAGACTGGGGAGAAACATGGGTCAGTCCTGGAGTCTGGGGAAGGCTCAGATGAGGGCTCTGCATCGGAGGCAGAGAGGGAGCCAGGACTGTCCGACAGTTATCAGCTGCCTTCTGAGTCGGACATCAGTGGGGCAGAAGAACAGCTGGAGCCTGTTCCCGGTGTGTGCATGCGCAGAGCTGCCAGGAGAAGGGAACAGCTAAAGAACAAGGGTCGACTCAGGAGTAAAGTCACAGTTGGACAGTGAATGGCCCCTCCCAGAGGGAATAAAAGAGGAGCAAAAGGGGAGGGGAGTTTGCAGGAGGCAACCAGTTCGCTTAATTGGTTCGTGACTCTCCGAGACTCCTTGCCAACTTTTGAAGATATCGGCCTGGCAGCTCTCCAAGCCAGATAAGGTCTGTGACTGTAAATTCTCTCTTGAAAGACGTTGCTGGATGTGAATGAGAGGAATTCACAGTCACTTCATAAAAAGGGGGTTTTTTTTCGGGCCAAGGAGTCTGCTTCGTGGTTTGGGGAAGCCTAAGTCAAAACAATAGAATAAAATAGAATAACAGAGTTGGAAGGGACCTTGGAGGTCTTCTAGTCCAACCCCCTGCCCAGGCAGGAAATCCTACACCACAAGCTTGCTACATTCCATCACATCGAAGGCTCAGCTAGGTTCTTTTCCCAACATAACTAAATACACCTGTGGAGAGGTATATATTAGACTACCTGCTCCAAGCCTGCGCAAACTCCCTCGGGAGAACCTGAGCAGTTCGTACCATCTCCAGTTCTTTCTCATTAGTTCCCACCCCCACCTTCCGGACGTTTTGAATTTCCGCCGCAGCGGGCCCTGCCAAGGCTTCGTTGGCTGCTTGATTTGCAGAATTGTTGAGACGCGGGATGGGATGGCCACACAGATAGCTCGTTCTGCATGGTCCGACTACCCCATTGTTGCGGAGATGAGGTGTGACAGAGAAGCGCAAAAGAGAGACGGTGGGTGGGCTAGCAAGTTTGCTTGCCCCATTGAACCCCAGGCTCCTGCCACGCATCGCTTATGCTTGGGAGAAAGACAGAAATATTAGAAATGTCATAAGGAAAACTCCCAAGTCGTTTCTCTTTCTTCCCCCATCTGGAAAATGAAACGGGCATTATTCCGGAAAGCATCTTGGTCTGTGTTGTAGACCAGGTCAAAAACGGGAAGTGATCAGGGGTGCTATTCAGCAGGCTCTGACAGGTTCTGGAGAACCGGTAGCGGGAGATTTTGAGTAGTTCGGAGACCTGGCAAATACCGCCTCTGGCTGGCCCCGCCCCCAATCTATTCATTGCCTTCTGAGTCCCACTGATTGGCTGGGTTTTCTTTTGTTTTCCTGCACAGGAGAAGAGAGCTGGAAAGCAAGTTAGTGGGGTAGAGAGGGGATGGGGATTTTGCAGTATCGTTCCCCTGGAGTGGGGTGGGAATGGGGATTTTGCAGTATCCTTCCCCTGGAGAGGGGTGGGAATGGAGATTTTGCAGTATCGTTCCCCTGGAGTGGGGTGGGAATGGGGATTTTGCAGTATCCTTCCCCCAGGAGTGGGGAGGGAATGGAGTTTTTGCAATATCCTTCTCCTGAAGTAGGGAGGGAATAGAGATTTTGCACTATCCTTCCCCTGGAGTGGGGCAGGAATGGAGTTTTTGAAATATCCTTCCCCTAGAATGGGGAGGGAATTGGGATTTTGCAATATCCTTCCCCCTGGAGTGGGGAGGGAATGGAGATTTTGCAATATCCTTCCCCCTGGAGTGGGGAGGGAATGGAGTTTTTGCAGTATCCTTCCCCCTGGAGTGGGGAGGGAATGGAGATTTTTCAGTATCCTTCCCCTAGAGTGGGGAGGGAATGGGGATTTTGCAGTATCCTTCCCCTGGAGTGGGGAGGGAATGGGGATTTTGCAGTATCCTTCCCCTAGCATGGGGAGGGAATTGGGATTTTGCAATATCCTTCCCCCAGGAGTGGGGAGGGAATGGAGATTTTGCAATATCCTTCCCCTGGTGTGGGGAGGGAATGGAGATTTTGCAGTATCCTTCCCCTGGAGTGGGGAGGGAATGGGGATTTTTCAGTATCCTTCCCCTAGAGTGGGGAGGGAATGGAGATTTTGCAGTATCCTTCCCCTGCAGTGGGGAGGGAATGGGGATTTTTCAGTATCCTTCCCCTAGAGTGGGGAGGGAATGGAGATTTTGCAGTATGCTTCCCCTGGAGTGGGGAGGGAATGGGGATTTTTCAGTATCCTTCCCCTAGAGTGGGGAGGGAATGGAGATTTTACAGTATCCTTCCCCTGGAGTGGGGAGGGAATGGAGATTTTGCAGTATCCTTCCCCTGCCACACCCACCAAGCCATGCCCACAGAACAGGCAGTAAAAAAATTTGAATTGGTTTATATATCCAGGAAAGCTACCATATATATAAATGGGCAGGAAGCCCCACACACCCTTGCGCTGATGATGTTGCCTTGTTGGGTAATGAAATGTCTGCAAACAAATGTCTTGTTTTCATCCTACCGGAGGTTCTAGAAAAGCCTCTGGAGCCTGGGGAGGGCAAAACACACACACACACACACACACACAGAGCCATGTTACAGGATGCCGACTAGGCCCCGCCCACCATGGCCCCGCCCACCCCTTGCTAAAAATTTTTGAAGCCCACCCCTGGATGCCAGGGAGGTAGAAGCTGGAACATCAAGTTGGCAACTGAGGTGGGCAGCAGAAGGAAGCAAGGATGCCTATCCTGCCTCCTCTCTTACCTCTCGCAGCAGGACCAGATTAAATTCACACCTGCGATCCTCCTTTTAAAAAAAATTTCGAGGGTTTATTGTCAGGTATTTAGCCTGATGCTTCCTCCCGTTGCCCGTCACGAGCGTAGGTGGGCATGGGGATCGGTGTGTGATTGTGTGTGTGTGTGTGTGTGTGTGTGTGTGTGTGTGTATGCCAGAGAAGGGGGTCTTTTCAGTAGGGGGGAAGAAGCCGAGGCAATATCCACCCACGGGCTCCATTACATGATTCAAATGTCAATACAGATTTTAATTGGTTTCAGGGTCCCCTCCTTTCTCGCCCCCCCACCCCACCCCCAGCACAGGCAGCTGCATTTGGTAATTAAGACTCCACAAATAGATCTTTTCTCGGCAGCAGAAAAAGGAAGATGGGCAAATCTTGCCCGTTTGATTATTTTATTTTATATTATTATTGTTGTTGTTGTTTGTTATTTGTTGTTATTATTTGTTGTTATTGTTATTGTTATTATTGGTTAATCTGTAGTGAGATTCACAGCCTTTGAGGCTGGCTAATATATGGGTTTATTATTTATCATTAATTAGTTATTTGATTTAAAGTGCGATTTTATTTAAAGTACATGTTTCTTAACTTGTGTTCGCCGCCCTGAGTCCTTCGGGAGAAGGGCGGCATATAAATACATGTAATAAACAAACAAACAAACAAACAAACAAACAAACAAATAAATGCTCAGCAGCTCGAGTCCTAACCAAGGACCTAGGAACTGTTAAGGTATTGTCGGAGGATGTAAGCTGTTCCGAGTAAGGTGGTTTTTTGTAGAGTCAAAATGCCCAAGTCCGGTAAATTTAGAATTTCTAAATAGCGGGGTAGCCCTTTGGGGATTGCTCCAAGGGCTCCAGTTATAATCGGGACAACACATGATTTCTTTTTCCACAGTCGCTCAACTTCAATTTGCAAGTCCCTTTGAAGTTGAGTGACTGTGGAAAAAAGAAATCATGTGTTGTCCCTATTATTATTATTATTATTATTATTATTATTATTATTATTATTATTATTATTATTATTATTATTATTATTATTATTATTATTATTATTATTATTATTATTATTCCTCCCTCCCTTTTCTCAGCCTTGCCTTCATGCCGCAAGGCTCTCGTTAGGCAGGGGCGAGTCCCTGGCCATCATAACAGGGGCCGGAGGCAGGCTGGCATAAAAGTAGGCACCGGGGATGCACGCAAACCTCTGAACCTCCCAAATTTAAATGGGAGGTTCCTCCCTGCATACAGCCTTCTCTACAAGATCCAAAGTGTGATGAGTTGTTCTGATTAGAAATCCACCTCTTTTCTTTTTTTTTCTTTTCTCTCTTACACGTCTTTCTTTTTTCTTTCTCTCTCTCTCTCTTTCTCTCTGTCCCTTCCTTCCCTTCTTTCTTTTTTCCCCCCTCTCTTTCTCTCTATCTTTTCCCCTTTCTTTATTTTTCTTTTTCTCTGCTTGGTTTGCTTCTATCTTTCCTTCCTTCCTTCTTCCTTCCTTCCTTCTTTCTTTCTTTCTTTCTCTCTTTTCCTTTCTCTTTTCTTGTCTATCTCTGTCTTTGTTTCTTCCTTCTTTCCTTCTCTCTTTCTTTCTTTGTCTCTTTTTTCTCACTTTCTCTCTTCTTCTCTATCTCTGTCTTTGTTCCATCCTTCTCTCTTTTTCTTTCTCTTTCTCTTTTCTTCTCTACGTCTATCTCTGTCTTTGTCCCTCCCTCGTTCCCTCCCTCCCTCCCTCCCTTCTTTCTTTCTCTCTTTTTCTCTTACATTCTCTCTTCTTCTCTATCTCTTTGTTCCTTCCTTCTTTCTCTCTTTTTCTTTTCTTTTCTGTCTCTGTCTTTGTCCCTTCCTTTCTTCCTTCTTTCCTTCCTTCCTTTCTCTCTTTTTCTCTCACTTTCTCTCTTCTTCTCTATCTCTGTCTTTATTCCTTCCTTCCTTCCATCCCTCCTTCCTTCCTTCCTTCTTTCTTTCTTCCTTCCTACCTTCCTTTCTTTGTCTCTTTTTCTCTCACTTTCTCTCTTCTTCTCTATCTTCATTCCTTCCTTCCTTCCCTCCCTCCCTGCCCCCGCCTCTCTCTTTTTCTTTCTTTCTTTCTTTCTTTCTTTCTTTCTTTCTTTCTTTCTTTCTTTCTTTCTTTCTTTCTTTCTTTCTTTCTTTCTTTCTTTCTTTCTTTCCTTCTTTCTTTCCGAAACTCGCTTTCCAGATTTCATGGCAGGCTTTATGGACCCCAGCTTTCCTCTCCTTCCCACCCCCCACCTCCCTTGCCACTGTCAGCCACTTAAAATTCTGCTCTCCTTTTCAGCTTGTGCAAAGGACGAACCCTCTACTCGGTGGTGAGAGATGTCAAAATCGTCCTGGATGTCAACAAAACACGACAGATTGCTCAGGAGATTGTCAAGGTAGGGGGGAGGGGAGGGGAGGGGAGGAGGAGGAGGAGGAGGGCTTGCTCTCGGCATGTCCTGGGCAGTCTCAAGTGGGTAATTTGATGCCAGGAGAAGAAATCACCACTACACAATCCCCAAATCCCCGAAGCTGGTGTTAAAAAAAAAAAAAATTAAAGCTCCCGAAACAATGGAACTCGCTTAAAATAATCCATCTGTAAACCCAGAGACAGATGGGCGTTTAGAAGGCTTTTTATAGAGACCCCCACAGATGTTCTTCCTTATCACAGTGGCCAGAATCATCCACGATTCGGTTGTCTCTGGGGAGGCCCACGTTGAGCGTTTCAGGGAAAATTCACCGAAGGAAAGTTCCCACCATATGGAACATGGAATCCCTTTGTATCCCTCGAGCGCAGGTGGCACAGTGGTCAGAGTGTAGTACTGCAGGCTATTTCTGCTCACTGCCGGCTGCCTGCAATTTGGTAGTTCGAATCTCACCAGGCTCAAGGTTGACTCGGCCTTCCATCCTTCCGAGGTGGGTAAAATGAGGACCCAGATTGTAAACCATTTAGAGAGGGCTGTAAAGCACTGTGGGCAGTATCTATCTATCTATCTATCTATCTATCTATCTATCTATCTATCTATCTATCTATCTATCTATCTATTATCTATCTATCATCTATCTATCTATCATCTATCTATCTATCTATCATCTGTCTATTATCTATCTATCTATCTATCTTTCTATCTGTCTTTATCTTCTATCTATCATCTGTCTATCTATCATCTATCATCTATCTATCTATCTTTATCTTCTATCTATCATCTATCTATCTAACATCTATATCTATCATCTATCTATTATCTATCTATCTTTCTATCTGTCTTTATCTTCTATCTATCATCTGTCTATCATCTATCATCTATCTATCTATCTTTATCTTCTATCTATTATCTATCTATCATCTATATCTATCATCTATCTATTATCTATCATGTATTATCTATCTATTATCTATCTATCTATCTATCTTTCTATCTGTCTTTATCTTCTATCTATCATCTGTCTATCTATCATCTATCATCTATCTATCTATCTTTATCTTCTATCTATCATCTATCTATCTATCATCTATATCTATCATCTATCTATTATCTATCTATCTTTCTATCTATCTGTCTTTATCTTCTATCTATCATCTGTCTATCATCTATCATCTATCTATCTTTATCTTCTATCTATTATCTATCTATCTATCATCTATCATCTATCTATCTATCTATCTATCTATCTATCTATCTATCTATCTATCTATCTATCTATCTATCTATCTTCTATCTATGTATCTTTCTATCTATCCATATTAACCTTCCATCCTTTCAAGGTGGATAAAATGAGGACCCAGATTGTTGGGGGAGCAATAGGCTGACTCTGTGAACCGCTTAGAGAGGGCTGAAAAACACTGTGAAGCGGTATATAAGTCTAAGTGCTATTGCTATTACTTTGTCACCTCAATCATTTCGCTCTAGCAAATCACATGACTCTGTCATAGATTTCCATTAATATTCCCCCACCCCTCTCATACTCTCGCTATCAAAGAGACATGGATTCCTGACACTCTATTGTGTTTTGTGTGTGTGTATGTGTGTGTGTGTGTGTGTGTGTCCCTTTCTTTACAACAAATAAAAAAATTCTTTCACCAATCATTTGAAAACAATGCATGTGTTCCTTGCAGTTTGGATGACTATCTAGAGCAGGGGTCGGCAACCTTAAACTCTCAAAAAGTCACAAAGGTCCTAACCGGAAGCCCCCCATTCAATTGTGTAGCCAACCGGAAGTCTGGTTCCCCTACCATAGAGTCTCCTCCTAGCACGGCATCCTTTTTCCTCTACCTGTCCTAACCAAAAGCCCTATCAATTGTGGAGCCAATCAGCAACAGGGAGCTGCAGCAGAGGGATGAAAGAGCCACATGCGGCTCCAGAGCCGCAGGTTGCCGACCCCTGATCTAGAGACACGCAGCCCTCGAGAGTTACGACCACAATTGAGCCCAAGATGTATGTTGCTGAGTGACACGTTCGTCAAGTGGGTTCTGCCCCATGTCACGACTTTTCTTGCCACGGTTGATAAGTGAATCGTTGCCTTTGTGACGTTAGTGGCATAGTTGTTAAGTGAATCCGGCTTCCCTTATTGACTTTGCTAAGTCAGAAGATCACCCTGGGTGATCACATGACCCAGCAACCGTCATAAATATAAATCAGTTACTAAGCGTCTGAATTTCAAATCACGTCACCACGGGGGATGCGTCGACGGTCTAAGTGTGAAAAAATGTGGGGTTTGTTGTTTTTTTTTGGTTTCCTGGTGCATAGAGAAGTTACGTATATTTACACGCGCTGTAGTACATTAAGTGCACAATAGCATTAGATGTAAAAAAAAAATACAACAACCCTCTACACGCCTTAATTAAAAAGCATCTGATTGCTTAATGGCACTAATCATCCACTGAGCCTTCCGCGCGTCGTAATCTTTTTCGCCAGGGGAGAGTCTTGTTGAAAACGCAATAACTGCAAAAACGCAATACTACGCAAAAGCACAATAAGACGAGACACACCTGTAGGGCTGCTGGTCTGAAAGCTCTCCTGTTTAGACGCTGCCTGCTCTACCTTGACGTGCTATCTCACATTCCTGCTTCCATGTCACAACTATCATATCTGGGAGCTCCAGGGCAAGAAGGCTGTCACCGGAGAAACTGAAATAAGAACACTGAAATAAGTCTCTCTCTCTTTTTTTTTTTAAAATTTGATTTATATGCCGCCCTTCTCCGGAGACTCAGGGCGGCTTACAATGCGTTAAGCAATAACCTTCATACTTTTGTATAGTTATATTTATACAAAGTTAGCTTATTGCCCCCAACAAACTGGGTCCTCAATTTACCCACCTTATAAAGGATGGAAGGCTGAGTCGACCTTGAGCCTGCCTGGGATTGAACTCGCAAGTAATTGTAGCAGCTGGATCTTAAATGCTGCCTTTGGATCCCGGATTTCCAAGAAGAGGAGATGTTATCTGAAAGAATAGAATTCTTTCTTGGCCAAGTGTGATTGGACCAGGGGTGGTATCCAGCAAGTTTTGACAAGTTCTAGAGAACTGGTAGCAGAAATTTTGAGTAGTTCGAAGAACTGGCAAATGCCACTCCTGACTGGGCCCAGAGTGGGGTGGGAATGGAGTTTTTGCAGTATCCTTCCCCTGCCATGCCCACCAAGCCATACCATACTCACCAAGCCACGCCCACAGAACTGGTAGTAAAAGAATTTGGATTTCACCACTGAAGAATGAGCCTGAGTAGCGTAGGGGAGTAATGCCTCCTACAAAGGCAGCATTTAAGATCCAGCTGCTGCAATTACTTGTGAGTTCAATCCCAGGCAGGCTCAAGGTCGACTCAGCCTTCCATCCTTTATAAGGTGGGTAAATTGAGGACCCAGTTGTTGGGGGCAGTAAGCTGACTTTGTATAAAATATAAATATACAAAAGTATGAAGGCTATTGCTTAACGCACTGTAAGCCGCCCTGAGTCTCCGGAGAAGGGCGGCATATAAATCAAATCAAAAAAAAAAAGAAAAAGAAGGTTGTTACTGGAGAAACCACACTGAAGTAAGTCCCTTTGGATCACCTATTTCCAAGAAGAGAAAACGTTATCTGAAACAATAGAATTTTTTATTGGCCAAGTATGATCGGACACACAAGGAATTTGTCTTTGGTGCATAAGCTCTCAGTGTACATAAAAAGAGAAGATACATTCGTCAAGAATCACAAGGCGCAACACTTAATGATAGACATAGGGTACAAATAAGCAATCAAATCATACTAGGAAAACAGTCAATATAAACCGTAAGGATACAAGCAACAAAGTCACAGTCATGCAGTCATAAGTGGGATGAGATGGGTGATGGGAACAATGACAAGATTAATAGTAGTGCAGACTTAGTAAATAGTTTGACAGTGTCGAGGGACTTATTTGTTTAGCAGAGTGATGGCGTTCAGGAAAAAACTGACCTTGTGTCTCGTTCTGGTGTGCGGTGCTCTATAGCGTCGTTTTGAGGGTAGGAGATGAAACAATTTATGTCCAGGATGCAAGGGTTCTGTAAATATTTTCACAGCCTTCTTTTTGAGTCATGCAGTATACAGGTCCTCAATAGAAGGCAGGTTGGTAGTAATTGTTTTTGCCAATTTGTTTTTGCCAATTTGCCAATCATGGCAGCCAGACAATTCCTGGGAAATTGAAGCTGAAGTCAGAAATCGAACCAGCGTACACGAGTCCAAAAAATCCAGGGAACAGACCCAGTTTTTGAGTGCTGCGTTTGGAACCAGTTAAGCACTCCAAGGAATAGTATTTGGATTGTATCATACATAAGGATTTTAGGTTACCATTTGTTACCATATAAACTTTATTATTTCTAACTGTAAAGTAGAAACTTATAACTATTATCTATATCTATAATCTGCCTAGATCTAGAGCAAACTCTGTAGATCTCTCTAGAAATAAAGATCTACATAACTATAATTGTTTATTACATTATATAATAACCAATTATATCATTGGGAAGTAAACACTTTGAAAAGTCTTACGGCAGCTGGTAGATTTGTATTTTCTCCAGTATAAAGGAAGCCAAAGATAGCCTCTTGGTATCATTTTCAGAGATAGGTTTTAATTTGTTCCCACCAGACACTCAATTATTGGAAGACAACATTGAGATATTCAAAAGATGGAACTTGGTCTACAGGAGTGTTACACAACCTTGGCAACTCTAAGATAGGGGGAAGCCCCCAAATATTATGGTTGAGGAATTCTTGAGAGTTGAAATCCACCTATCTTAAAAGTTAGCAAAATTGAGAAAACAATATTATTACTTATCTGTCATCTATGATGTTGATGACTTCTCCATCTCTTTAAAAAATCATTTGATTTTGGAAGAATTAATGGGCAAGTATACAAAGAATTTAGCTCTGTATCCTACCTTCTCTGGACCGCTGTTGAAGTAATGGAGTAGGAACTGTTGAGCAGCGATAAGGTGGAAGCATGCCTACTGTCCCTGTTCTAATATTCCTTTTTGCTTACTCTTTTCATGTATTCAAATTATGTTTATACTTTTAGCTGTTATCTTATATTTGCTTGACAAATAAACTTATGAAAACAATTGCAATTCACAGAGGATGCTCCACAGAGATTACCACATCAGAAATAAGACCAAGCAATGCCATCATTGGACAAATCAAATGGTAGTGTGAAGTTTCCGAAAGATGCCTTAATTAATTCATGAGCCCCGAGCCAAACTTCAAAAGAAATACAGTCATTTATTAGGAGCACCATTTCGGCAATATTTGGATGTAGTTAGACACAGATTTACGTTCCCCTACGACCCTGTCTCTCCCCTCCTCCCTGGCCATGTCATAAATCACATTCTCCAATTAACCACTTTGGCTGGCTGTGAAACCCAAAACTCTCCGACTGATTGCGGTAGCAAAGCATCTGTGGAATGTAGTTTCAGTTAGGGAAATCAATCAGCTCCATCAGTTCTCCCTCCCTCCTGCTCAAGGCAACTTGAAAGCTTTGCAAGTTGACAGGCAGCTGGAAATAGCCGTGTGATTCTCTGTCCCTCTCCCCCCCAAAAAACCTTGCCCTAAGATTAGGCCTGGAAAGATACTCCTTGGGATAAGTCCTATGACTCATGTCTCTATTTATGGCGAGTCAGGTCCTCTGACCTTCTGTCCCAAACATAGTTGTTACCAACGAGTCATCATCTCTGGGTAGCATCTATTTGGATGATCCTATAAATTCCTCAATGAATGCCTGGAGGAGAGACAAAACTGGCCACTTTAGCCAAGGAGCCAGTGACTCACATTCTCTGTAGACGTATCTTTCTTCCAAAAGACCTAACGCCAGTAGGGCCTGAGATGGCAGCATGTGTGAGTACTGAAAAGGAGCTTTCGATACAGGAGAAAGGCTAATGACAAATCGCCCTGTCTCCACATCCATTATCTTTCTAAACCATTAACACCAATGTTGCAAGCAAGCCATGGGTGGATTTGAGATGACAGTGGGGGCAGGTGAGTGGAGAGCGATCCATCTTCACGTTCTGATCACTGGAGACTTTCCCTGAGTGATGAGTTCTCAACTCGTCAAATTCCAAGGAATCTTTATCATCTTCACCCATCGCTGCTGCAACAACTCCTCCTCCTCCTCCTCCTCCTCCTGCTCCTGCTTCTGCTTCTTCTGCTTCTTTTGCTCCTCCTCCTCCTCCTCCTCCTCCTCTTCCTCTTCCTCTTCCTCTTCTTCTGCTTCTGCTTCTGCTTCTGCTTCTGCTTCTGCTTCTTTTGCTGTTGCTGCTTCTCCTCCTCCTCCTCCTCCTCCTCCTCCTCCTCCTCCTCCTCCTCCTCCTCCTCCTCTTTCTCCCTTATTGTTAACAATCCCAATGTAGCAATGCACTTTGGCAGGCATCCAGGGTCTTCCTCCTAGGTCTTGCCCAGGCTGCATCCAGATGGGGTGTCTTTGACGCAGGCATTGCTGGATTAGAATCAGGCTTAAATCCAGGAGAAGGGATCTTCCTGGATTCCGCTTGATGTGTGAGTTTGAGAAGCCTGCCTCCGATGCAATGCCAGAAGCCGGAAGACAGGCAAAAACTGAATTCACACTAGATCCATGATGGCGAATCTATGGCATGTGTGCAGCTACCTGATTTTCGGGCCTTCTGGGCCCATTGGAAGTAGAGAAGCAGGCTCCTGCCTCTGGAGGACCTGGGGAGGGGGAGTAAATCCTGTTTTTCGCTCTCCCCAGGCTCCAGAACCTTTCTAGGAGCCTGGGGAGGGCGAAAATGGCCTCTCCCCTTCCCCCCCCCCCCGAGGGCAGAAACAGGCCTTCTGCTCCCACCAGAAGTCAGCAAATGGGCTGTTTCTGGCCTCTGGGGAAGTGGGAAAGGCCGTTTTTGCCCTCCCCAGGCTCCTAGAAAGGCTCTGGAGCCTGAGGAGGGTGAAAAAACAGTCCCACCATGCCATCAAATGCCAAAAGCGGAATGAGTGCGAGGGGTCGGCGCGTGCATGCATGGGGGGGGTGCATATAATTATGGGTGTGGGCACACACGAGACACACACACCCTGCTCCCCCAGTTTTGGCACGCCATGGCAAAAAGGTTAGCCGTCACTGCACTAGATCATCCAACCAAGATGTAAATTTGCTCGGTAAAAAATGATAAGAAAATCCTATCAGTAATAGCAAAACATCCAGGCACTGTGATTCTTAAGTAGAAACAGTGTTGATAGCCTAATTGTGATGGTAAATGAGAGAGAAGACAAAAAGAAATAGAAACTCAGATGACACTTGTGTAAATGGAAGCGGAGGATTCGGAGGGGGGGCGGAGGAAAAAATGTTACTACATAAATGTACCACCATGATGATATATGTGTAATTGGTAAAATAGAAAAGAAATTGATTTGACAGTGATCAGATGCACAGTCAAAAGTCCAAGGTCTTTCCCAGCCCTATGATTTTATGTTTCTATGTTCTTTTATTCGAGATCATTAGGCATTCTGCTTAACCTACAGTAGTGGTCAAAATTGTGGGAACCTTTTGGGGAAAGTGTATTTTCTAAAACCAGCTAATAACATCACTTTTTTTTTTTGAGTAGTACCAGAAAATTATATATCAGTGGAAAGATAATCTAATCAAGAATGTAATGCAATAACTTTGATGAAGGATCTGCTATTAGAATAGCAGTTACAGTATAAAGAAGAAAAGTGAAATGTAGAAAAAACAGGATGTACAAAAATTATCACCATAGAAAAAAATGAGATATACAGAAATTATCACCATGTCAGTTAATCCTTAGTTGGATAACCTTTAGCATAAATGATGGCCTTATAACATCTTCCCATGGAGTGAACCAAGTCTTTTACTTCTGCAGCTGTTCTAATGTGAAACCAAGATGGAAGGATGGCTTCTATTAACTGGGTTTTATTGCTGGGTTATTTCTGGCTAACAAGTTTCTTTAATCGGCTCCATCGATTTTCAATTGGGTTAAGATCTGGGCTATTCCCAGGCTATTCCAGCAGTTGAATAGGATTATCTTGAAGTGGTGTTATTAGCCATCAAATCTCAAAAAGACACTTTTCCCAAAAAGGTTTCCACAATTTTGGCCACTGCTCTATATTGATCTCGGTTTGGAGCCGATGGTCTTTTAAGAAACCTTCAAGCTTCATGGTAAGATGCATTCTAGATCAACCAACATCTAATGTGGATCCCAAAAACATCTTAGGGGTTTGTTTTTTTGGGGGGACGTGTATGTATAAATCTAAGAATTATTTTAAAAATGGCTCGGAAGTTTCTCTGCAACCGTTCACTCCATTTCCTTGTTTTACAGGGAATGGGCTACCTACACGCGAAGGGAATCCTCCATAAAGATCTGAAATCTAAGAATATATTCTACGACAATGGGAAAGTGGTGATCACAGATTTCGGCCTCTTCACTATTTCTGGAGTTCTACAAGCGGGCAGGTAAGTTGAAGGAGATTGCCTTCTTCGCTCCTCTTCCCCCCCTCCTTCCTTGGTGGTTATGTTTTCAAGTGGAACTGTGGACAGTATGAAAGTCTTACAGAGGGCACTTGGCACAAAGGAACGTTGATTCATTTCTTGGGGAATTTATAAGACAGCATTTGGATGCCCTTTTCCAGGGTGGGAGAGAGGAGAATGAGACTTCCTTTCATTCTTTCACTGAGTTTGTTCAGTTTTGTTCTTTCAATTTCATAACACAATGCCAACGAAGGAGCATTTATTTATTTATTTATTATTCGTATTTCTATGCCGCTCACTCTCCGAGGACTCTGGGCAGTTTACACCAAAGACAGTATACTAAATAGCATATTGCTCCCCAACCCTCTGGGTCCTCATTTTACCCACCTCGGAAGGATGGAAGACTGAGTCAACCTTGAGCCGGTGAGATTTGATCCGCTGATCTGCTGAACTAGCAGTCAGCTGAAGTAGCCTGCAGTACAGCACTCTAACCACTGCGCCACTTTGGCTGTTCGTATATATGTGTAACTCAGGGTTGACATGAGGGGTCCTTGGTGCTCTCTAAGCTAGCTTGTTTTCTTACAGATGTTTCATGACCCAAACTAGGTAATCAGGAATGGACTTTATTAGGGTTAATGGTAAAGGTTCCCCTTGCACATACGTGCTAGTCGTTCCTGACTCTAGGGGGCAGTGCTCATCTCCGTTTCAAAGCCAAAGAGCCAGCGCTGTCCAAAGACGTCTCCGTGGTCATGTGGCCGGCAGGACTCAACGCCAAAGGCGCATGGAACGCTGTTCCCTTCCCACCAAAGGTGGTCCCTATTTTTTCTACTTGCATTTTTTTTTTACGTGCTTTCGAACTGCTAGGTTGGCAGAAGCTGGGACAAGTCATGGGAGCTCACCCCGTTATGCGGCCCTAGGGACTCGAACCGTAGAATTGCCGGCTTTTCGATCGACAAGCTCAGTGTCTTCGCCCCTGAGCCACCGCCTCCCTTTTATGACCTCAACATTATCAAAAAATGGTTTGTGACATCATGCACCATGTCATCTAGCCCCTTTCCAAGCAGGGAACCCCTTCCTTCTCGCTTCCCCACGTTCGATCTTTCTCCCTAGGAATTTAATTAATTTGTTTCAAGAACATTTTTTTTAAAAAAAAAGGCAAATTTCATCGCCTGCAGTCTCTGATTTAGATGTAACTTGCAGGTTCTTTCCCAAATTAAAAAAAGAAAAAAGAAAGAAAGAAAAGAAAAAGGAATGGAATGGAATTAAAACCGCAGCTATTGTGCAGATTTTCCTTGCAGTTAATTATTGCTTTATTGCAAAGCCGCCTGTGAGATAAATCACACATTTTAATCTTTCCATAATTATGGTGTGTCAAAGGCACTTGGATTAAAAAGGAGATAATGGTCTGCTTATTTCTCTCTTTCTTTTCTGCCCCCCTCCTTCTCTGAGGTGTATCAATTGTCAGGTTGAAGTGGTTAACTGTACTCTGTGTAGGTTTAATATTTCTTATTCCGCCTTTCCCCCTCTCCCCCCCAAAAATGTCCGTCTATTTATACCCTCTCCAGGTTTATCGTATAATTAGTTATTTATTTAAAGCCATTTTATCCTGCTCTTTGGTACAAGAGAGGCTTCCAGATATTAGCACTGAAGAGTTTCTAACTTTAAATACGTGGTCAAAATAGGAAGGGCGAGGGGGAGGAAGGAGAAAAGTCATTGTGTCCAGACTTTTTAAAAAGTTATTTAAAAAGTTTTCCCTGGCTGTTCTGGGATCTTGGATTGTGGGAGGGAGGGAGAGAGGGAGGGAGGGGGGAAGGAAGGAAGGAAGGAAGGAAGGAAGGAAGGAAGGAAGGAAGGAAGGAAGGAAGGAAGGAAGGAAGGAAGATGGAGAAGGCGGGAGGAAGAAAAGGAGGGAGGAAGATGGAGAGGGAAGGAAGGAAAAAAGGAAAGGAAAGGAAAGAAGGAAGGAAGGAAGGAAGATGGAGAAAGTGGGAGGGAGAGGGAGGGAGGGAAGGAAGGAAAGGAAAGAAGGAAGGAAGAAAGGAAGATGGAGAAGGCGGGAGGGAGAAAGGGAGGGAGAGGGAGGGAAGGAAGGAAGGAAGGAACATGGAGAAGGTGGGAGGGAGAAAGGGAGAGGGAGGGAGGGAAGGAAGGAAGGAAGGAAGATGGAGAAGGCGGGAGGAAGAAAGGGAGGGAGAGGGAAGGAAGGAAGGAAGGAAGGAAGATGGAGAAGGCGGGAGGGAGAAAGGGAGGGAGAGGGAGGGAGGGAGGGAAGGAAGGGAGAGGGAGAGGGAGAAGGAGAAGGAGAGAGGAAGGAAGAAGGAGAGGGAGGGATTAGTCCTCCTACTTCACCTGGCAAATGGGCATCATGGTAGCGCAGTGATTAGAATGCAGCATTGCCAGCTCATTCTGTTGACTGCCCACTGCCAGCTGTTCGATCCTGACCGGCTCCAGGTCGACTCAGCCTTCCATCTTTCTAAAGTGGGTAAAATGAGAGCCCCAGATTGTTGGGGGCTGACTCTGTAAACCGCTTAGAGAGGGCTGTAAAAGCACGATGAAGCGGTATATAAGTCTATATAGTGCTATTGCCATCATGACTCAGGGAGGAAGGGCGGGAGGGAGAAGTATCACTTGCCGAGAGCAAATCTGCAAACATCTCTCTTCACCCTCCCCTGCCCACTCCCGCCTTACGCTACCCCCTTTTCTCTTCGGGTGAGTCAGGCGCGGCACAGGATACAGAAGGCAGGAACCCCCTCCGTGATTCGTACATTGTGTTTCTCGGGCTCTGCCTGAATTCAATGACTGGCGATCCAATCAGACGGCATCTTTCCGTTTATTTGTTGTTACTCCCCAGAGAAAATTGCCCCTTTCCTTTCCTCCAAGAGGTAAAGGTAAAGGTTCCCCCTCGTGAATACGTCCCAAAGGGGGTCCTTATTTTTCTACTTGCATCATTTTTCTACGTGCTTTCAAACTGCTAGGTTGGCAGAAGCTGGGACAAAGTCACGGGAACTCACCCCGTTACGCGGCGCTAGGGATTCGAACCGCTGAACTGCCGACCTTTCGGTCGACAAGCTCAACGTCTTAGCCGCCGAGCCACCGCGTCCCACAACTTAATTGGCACTTCTACCCAAGAGGTAGACACGCCAATTAAGTTGTTGTATTTGGGATCCTTTTGGGGAGGGGGAATGACTGAAAAGCAAGCTTTGCTATCTAGTGACAGCGATAAAGTGGAAGAATTAAAAAGCAAGGAACTGTATCTTCCAGAATAGATATTTGCAGGTAGTCCTCCACTTCCAACGGTTCATTTAGCGACCGTTCAAAGTTACGACGGCATTAAAAAAAGTGACTTGCGACCATTTTCCACACGTACGACGGTTGCACCATCCCTGTGGTCATGTGATCAAAATTCAGACACTTGGCAATGGACTCATATTTATGACGGTCATAAAGGTGGGCATGCGCGCACCTGCAGTTTGGGCACTCGGTGTCTAAAAAGGTTTGCCATCACGGTCCTAGGTCTTTTGTTTGTCTGAGCTAATCTTGTCAGTTTCGGCTCCTTGCCTATTGTGCTGCTTATTCGGAGCTGCTGGCTGCCCTTTGTTTATGAATAGAGTGGCCTGGCTTTACAAAAATATCCATTCGCAAAGCCAAGTAGCCTCTTCAGGCTTCTGCCTGAGGCTGTTTTCCTATAGCACAAAGACTGGGAGAGCTTCTTTGTGCCTTTGTTAAGGAGATTTTGCTCCTCTTCTTCTTCTTTTTTTGGGGTTGGGGGATATTCTATTCTGCCCAGGGGTGGTATTCACTTACCTTCCCTACTGGTTCGTAAATGTGTGCGCGCATTTCCTTCTGCACATGCACAGAGCCTCGAAAACGTGGAAAAATGGGATGTCATGACATCGGCACGGGTAGGCGGGACATCCTGCAGTCGCCCCTACCGATTCGCCCGAACCGGATAGAACAGGTTGAATACCACCACTGATTTCTGTCTCTTCTAATATTCTGTAGAATATTTTATTCTGGGGAGAGGGGAGCCTTCCCACACGACCCCAGAAGTTCATCCAACCCCAAACCATAATTATTTACTTTGCGTTTATCCCCGTTTTCTTGCAAGGATTCAGAACAGCTCTCTCTCTCTCTTCCTCTCTCTCTTTCTCTCTCTCCCCCTTTCTCTCTTTCTCTCTCTCTTTCTCTCTCTCTTTCTCTCTCTCTTTCTCTCTCTCCCCCCTCTCTCTCTTTCTTTCTCTCTCTCTCCTTTTTCTTTCTTTCTCTTTCTCTCTCTCTTTCACTCTCTCTCCCCCTTTCTCTCTCTCTCTCTTTCTCTCTCTTTCACTCTCTCTCTCCCCCTTTCTCTGTCTCTCTCTTTCTCTCTCTCTTTCTTTCTCTCTCTCCTTTTTCTTTCTTTCTCTTTCTCTCTCTCTTTCACTCTCCCCCTTTCTCTCTCTCTCTCTCTTTCTCTCTCTTTCACTCTCTCTCCCCCTTTCTCTGTCTCTCTCTTTCTCTCTCTCCCTCCCTCCCTCTCTCTCTCTTTCACTGTCTCTCCCTCTCTCTTTCTCTCTCCTTTTTCTTTCTCTCTCTTTCACTCTCTCTCCCCCTTTCTCTCCCTCTCTCTCTTTCTCTCTCTCCCCCTTTCTCTCTCTCTCTCTTTCTCTCTCTCTCTCCCCCCCTCTCTTTGGGGGCCCAGAAACCTAGATGAGCCAATGAAGGTGGTTTCTTAATCAAGATTTTGAATTGGGCTATTGAAGCACAGCAGGTGGTCTGAAATGCATCTGGCCACAAACCTTTAACACAGTTTTGTGTAGATTCATTTCACTTCTTTCTCTCCTCTTTGATTAGCTGTGTTTTTGTTTTTGTTTTCCCGAGGACTCGGGTTTGCTGGCTCATTCTGTACTTTCAATTTCTGCCTTTTCTACTCATTCCTTCCCCAGGGAACCAGCCGGTGTGTGTGAACGTGTCTCATTTCGCAAAGCATCTGCTTGCGTATGTTGATCAACCTTTTCTGGAAAATCTGTGGGCTTTTTTTTTACGGATTTGGGGGAGTTCACAAAAGGACCCATTCATCGATTTTTTCTCCTTGCAACAGGCACAGGAGAGGTTGTTTAGGACAGGATGCAGGAAATGACTGATCTAAGGAAAGTGTGAAGATGAAGTCTGTTCTTCATTCTGGTGGATCTTGGTCTGCACTGATCCAGATATAAGATGTTCCAGGATCCACCCAGATCAAATCTAAATCAGCAGGAGAGTGCTATGGTCCAACTTTGGGATGATTTCTGTTCCCCCCTTCCTTCCTTCCTTCCTTCCTTCCTTCCTTCCTTCCTTCCTTCCTTCCTTCCTTCCTTCCTTCCTTCCTTCCCCTTTCCAGATGTGTAATGTGTTTAGAAGTGTAATTTCCAAAGGAGAGGAGAGGAGAGGAGAGGAGAGGAGGGAGGAGAGGGGAGGATAGAGGGAAGGGGGAGGAGAAAAGAGGTTTTAAATTTTAGTGGGTCTAATCAGATTTTTTTTAATTAGATTTATATGCTGCCCTTCTCCGGAGACTCAGGGCGGCTTACAATGCGTTAAGCAATAGCCTTCATACTTTTGTATATTTTATACAAAGTCAGCTTATTGCCCCCACAAACTGGGTCCTCAATTTACCCACCTTAGAAAGGATGGAAGGCTGAGTCAACCTTGAGCCTCAAACTCGCATAATCGCAGACAGCTGGGTGTTAACAACAGGCTATCTAGCCTGTAGAGCTATCTGAGGCTCTTTTTAATTTAATTTTAAGTTTGTATTATGGCTTTGTGAATTTTATTATTGTGAGCCGCCCTGAGTCCATTGGAGATAGGGCGGCATATAAGCCAAATAAAATAAAAAATAAAATAAATAAAAGAGAGTAGGGGAGGGGAGGGGGAGGGGAGGGGAGGGGAGAGGAGAGGAGAGGAGAGGAAAGGAAAGGAAAGGAAAAAGGAAAGGAAAGGAAAGAGGGAAGGGAGGAGCGGAGAGAAGGAAGGGAGGAGAAGAGAGGAGGAAGGGACGAGAGGATAGAAGGAAGGGAGAGGGGAAGAGAGGAAAGGAGAGAAGAAAGGGAGGAAAGGAGAGAAGGGAGGAGAGGAGAGGAAAGAGAGAAGGAAGGGAGGAGAGGAGAGGAGGGAAGGAAGAAGTGGAGAGGAGACAGGCAGCAAACACAAAATCTAAAAGAGCAAAAGAAAGTCTAATGTTATGGAAGTCAATGATCTCTGGCATTGAAACATTCAGTGCTGTGCCAGCCTGCCTGCCTGCCTGCCTGCCAATGTGAGGCTCGTATCTTGCTTTCTTTTTCCTTCCTCCTCCTCTCATAAGCAGGCGAGACTCAGAAACAGTAAACCAAATGACAAGTAAGACAGCGTAACCTCGGGTTTTTTAACCAATCTTTTGGCGATTCATCGAACAGCCACTTGCCATTAAAAGCCTCATTTGCAGCCACACCACTGGGAGCCCCTGATGGGAGACGGACAGGGCTGCAAGGTTGAAGGATGCTGACATTTGATCTTCAAGGTGGAACGCCAGAAGGATGTAACTCAAGTAGGGTCTGATGAAAGCCACCAACAGGCATGGCCACAGATACCAGAAACCAAGGCCTGAAGTATGTTCTCACAGGATTGGCCTCCATGTTCTAAGTCAGGGTTCTCCAAAACTCGACAACTTGAAGACTTGTGGACTTCAACTCCAAGAATTCTGGCTGGCCGAGGAATTCTGGGAGTTGAAGTCCCCAAGTCTTAGATTTGCCCAGTTTGGAGACCCCTGTTCTAAGCTGACACGTCCTTTTGATGATGACCTGAGTTCCACCTATCTCAAGGAGAGTAGCGAGCACTTGGAAGGACATTTTTTCCAGTCCCTGACACTAATTTCACCAGTTGTTGTTGTTTTTTAATTTGATTTATATGCCCCCCTTCTCCAGAGACTCAGGGCGGCTTACAATGCGTTAAGCAATAGCCTTCATACTTTTGTATATTTTTACAAAGTCAGCTTATTGCCCCCACAAACTGGGTCCTCAATTGACCTACCTTAGAAAGGATGGAAGGCTGAGTCAATCTTTCTTTCTTTCTTTCTTTCTTTCTTTCTTTCTTTCTTTCTTTCTTTCTTTCTTTCTTTCTTTCTTTCTTTCTTTCTTTCTTTCTTTCTTCTTCCTTCCTTCCTTCCTTCCTTCCTTCCTTCCTTCCTTCCTTCCTTCCTTCCTTCCTTCCTTCCTTTCTTCTTTTTTTTAAAATTAGATTTATATGCCGCCCTTCTCCGGAGACTCAGGGCGGCTTACAATGCATTAAGCAATAGCCTTCATACTTTTGTATATTTTATACAAAGTCAGCTTATTGCCCCCACAAACTGGGTCCTCAATTTACCTACCTTAGAAAGGATGGAAAGCTGAGTCAACCTTGAGCCTGTTGAGATTCGAACTTACATTAATTGCAGACAGCTGGAGTTAATTACAATGCATTAGTCTGCTGAGCTATCCAGTTCTTGTTTCTGCTGCTGAATAAAACTATAACAAAGAGTTTTCTTGTTGTTTGATATGGCATCTTGTTTGTTGGTTGATTGTAATGCATCAGATGGTATCAGGGGTGGGGCTGCTAGGGGTTCACAGGGGTTCGGGAGAACCTCTAGCTAAGATTCTGTGCAGTTTGGAGAACCCCCAAATCCCACACCTGGCTGGCCCCGCCCACCCCACCCCTCCCAGGAGTCTCCACGTGGCCCATTTTGGATGCAGGTAAGTGCAGAGCGTGCGTGGAGGCTCAGGGAGGGCGAAAAATGGACCTACTGGAAGTTCAGTGTTTCCAGCCTCCAGAGGGCCTCTGGAACCTGGGGAGGCCATTTTCGCCCAACTGGAGGCTCAAGGAAAGCCTCCGGAGCCTGGGGAGGGCAAAAACGCCCCCACCCCTCCTCTGTGGTGCAGGAGGCTGACTAGGCCACGCCCACCATGGCCACGCCCACACAGCAACCGGGCAGAGAACTCCTTGCTAACATTTTTGAAACCCACCCCTGGATGGTATTCTTGAGAAGGGTGTTGAAATTCCCGGATCTTCAGGTCAGTGTCTTAATTTCAACCATTAGGAGTACATGCTGAACGAAGAGAAGAGTCCTTTTCACTGACAGGACAGTAAGATGGTGAGAAGCCATGGCCTTATCTCCATTTTGAGATCAGTTGAGATCTCCAAGCCCAAAGAAACACAAATTACTATCATGAGCTCATTTTCCTTCAATCAGGTCACAATACAGCAGTGGCCAAAATTGTGGAAACCTTTGGGGAAAAGTGAATTTTTGAGGTTTGATGGCTAATAACATAATAATACTTTTTTTTGGGGGGGGGAATTCAAAATCATCCTATTCCACTGCTGGAATGGCCTGGGAATAGCCCAGACCTTCACCCAATGGAAAATCTATGGAGCCAACTAAAGAAACTTGTTAGTCAGAAGCAACCCAGCAATAAAACCCAGTTCATAGAAGTCATCCTTCAATCTTGGTTTCACATTAGAACAGCTGCAGAACTCAAAGACTTGGTTCACTCCATGGGAAGATGTCATAAGGCCACCATTCATGCTAAAGGTTACCCAGCTAAGGATTAACTGACATGGTGATCATTTTTGTATATCTCATTTTTTTTCTGCGTGTTTCACTTTTCTTCTTTAGACTATAACTGCTGTTCTAATAGCAAATCCTTCCTAAAAGCTATTGCATTCCATTCTTGATTCAATTCTCTTTCCATCGATATATAATGTTATGGCACTACTCCAAAAAAGAAGAAGGAGGAGGAGGAGGAGGAGGAGGAGGAGGAGGAGGAGGAGGAGGAGGAGGAGGAGGAGGAGGAGGAGGAGGAGGAGGAGAAGAAGAAGAAGAAGAAGAAGAAGAAGAAGAAGAAGAAGAAGAAGAAGAAGAAGAAGAAGAAGAAGAAGAAGAAGAAGAAGAAAAGAAGAGGTGTTATTAGCTAGTTTTAGAAAATAACACTTTCCCAAAAGGTTCCCATAATTTTGGCCACTACTGTAGGTTCCTGAGTGAAACTAAAAAGTTTCCCATCTCGTAAGTCCAAGTCTCACTGAAGAAGAGAGGGGGGGGGGGAAGGAACAAGAAAACAGCCAGCTCAACTTGGGTTCTGGGGAGGGGTGGAGGACACTGAGAAAAATCAATACCGTTTCTTTTGTGTTTGATTCAGACATGACCGAGCCAAGGCGAAGACGGAGGTTGCACTAATTGGCTCTTCTCCTTTTTTTCCCCTTGCAGGAGAGAGAACAAACTACGGATCCAAAATGGCTGGCTGTGTCACTTGGCACCAGAGATCATCCACCAGCTGTCACCCAAAACGGAAGAAGACAAACTACCTTTCTCCAAGCAATCGGATGTCTTTGCTTTTGGGTAAATGTCATTATCGGGGGGGGGGGGGGGCAATGAATGAATGAACGTGTTCGAAAGTCGTCTTGGAAGAAACTTATCTTACCCGATAAGTTTTTCGTCTCATCGGTGAACTTGGGCGGTGGGTGATGAACCGAACGCTCTGCCCCTTGGACGAAAGTTTCTTCCTTAATCAACGTATTTTTCAGACGCGGGCCCGCAAGACAATTGGGGCCAGCTGAAAGAAACGCCTTAGCCTTACTTCTTAATCAAGTGCTATTCAGCATGTAATGAAGAGAAGATGCCAAGCTGGGCGAAGTCAAATTCCAAAATAGGCCATAATGAGTTTTGATAGGATTAATCATTAGTTGGGGATGAAGATAATGTCTTGGCCCCGAGGTTGAAACAGAGGGTTGTGAGCTCCGTGGTCCTTAAAATACCATATTGGGGGGAATTACTAATCCTGGAGGAGGCAGTTCTGTGGTCGAAATACGACACGGGGTGATAAGACCCATTCCTCAGAAAAAAGGCATCAGAGAAAAATTAGAATAGGAATAGGAATAGGAATAGGAATAGGAATAGGAATAGGAATAGGAATAGGAATAGAATAGAATAGAATAGAATAGAATAGAATAGAATAGAATAGAATAGAATAGAATAGAATAGAATAGAATAGAATAGAATAGAATAGAATAGAATAGAATAGAAAATATGGAATGGAATGGAATGGAATGGAATGGAATGGAATGGAATGGAATAGAATAGAATAGAATAGAATAGAATAGAATAGAATAGAATAGAATAGAATAGAATAGAATAGAATAGAATAGAATAGGAGAAGGAGAAGGAGAAGGAGAAGGAGAAGGAGAAGGAGAAGGAGAAGGAGGGAAAGAAGAGGTAGAAGAATGAGAGAAGTAGAAGCAAAAGGAAGAATAGAATAGAATAGAATAGAATAGAATAGAATAGAATAGAATAGAATAGAATAGAATAGAATAGAATAGAATAGAATAGAATAGAATAGAATAGAATAGAGAGAAGGAGAAGGAGAAGGAGGGAAAGAAGAGGTAGGAGAAGAATGGGAGAAGTAGAAGCAAAAGGGATAGGATATAGGATAGGATAGGATAGGATAGGATAGGATAGGATAGAATAGAATAGAATAGAATAGAATAGAATAGAATAGAATAGAATAGAATAGAATAGAATAGAATAGAATAGAATTCTTTATTGGCCAAGTGTGATTGGACACACAAGGAATTTGTCTTCGGTGCATATGCTCTCAGTGTACATAAAGAGAAAATAAATTTGTCAAGAATCATAAGATACAACACTTAGTGTTAGTCATAGGATACCAATAAGCAATCAAATCATATTAAGAAACAATAAAAACAATATAAGTTGTAAAGATACAAGCAACATGGATATAGCCATAAGTGGAAGAGATAGGTACTAGTAAGGATGAGAAGAAGAATAGTAAAACAATCTTAGTTTTTGAGCTGGAAGAGACCTTGGAGGTCATCTTCTTCCTAATCAATTTCAATGAATAAGTACAGGTAATCCTCGACTTACGACAATTTATTTAATGATCATTCAGAAGTGGTATGGTGGCCTAGAGGTGGAGCTCTCGCCTCACAATCAGGAGGCTGTGAGTTCGATCCTAGGTAGAGGCAGATATTTCTCTCCCTGGGCACGATGAGAATATATCTGATGAACAAAAACTCGGCACTGGCAATAGGAAGGGCATCTGGCCAGTAAAACATTCAGCTCCATTCAATTGCCCTGACTTCACCCTGATGCAAGGGATTATGGGGTCATTAAAAGAGGATGATGATTTAATGGTCCTTCGAAGTTACAAAGCAAGAAAAAATATGGGCTCAGTTGTGGTTGTAAATTAAGGACTATCTTTAAAAGCTTAGCTCTGAGAGAAAATGTGGTGCTATCAATCTTATTGGTCAGTGGTATATAAATATTGTTTATTTCAGATGCATTTTTTAAAATCTTCTGGGGTGTCTTTTTTTTTCTGCGTATGCTGCTGTGAGCTGTTGGGACATAGTAGAGGGCAGAGAATTGTGGGTAATAAAATCAATATTTGGAATTCTCTGCAGGAGGAGAATTCTGTCGTGCAAAACCTCTTGAAGAGACAAATGGTTTGGTAGAACCAGTAGAAAACTAAACGTCAGTTTGTGAAAGTTTTGTTTCCTACTGTTTTCTAGTTTCATTTTATTTGGTGGTTTGTTTTATTGTTGTTCTTGTTTTGCTTGCCCAATTAATTATCCATTTTTATCATTATCTTTTAGAGGTTTCCCTGTTCTGTGATGAAATCTTTCCTTTGGCCCAATAGGGGTGGGTTTTTTAATTTTTTTTATCTGATGGATTAATTTTCTTGGAAGCCACTGAGATGGGCACCTTCAAGAACAGAGCACTAAAATGATTAATTTATACCGAGTTCTTATCTGGTAATGGGTTTTCCTGGGGTTGGTGGGTGAAAACAGCAATTAAATCCAATGCAAGCATTGGTATGACTTTAAAAAGTAATTATTAGGGAAAGAGCGTTTTTATCAGACAGAACCCCTGGGTAATTTTTTTAATTTGAAGTTTATGTTTTGAGAAAATATCATCTTTCTTTCTTTCTTTTTTCTTTCTTTCTTTCTTTCTTTCTTTCTTTCTTTCTTTCTTTCTTTCTTTCTTTTTCTTTCGTTCTTTCTTTCTTTTTTAATTTGAAGTTTATATTTTGAGAAAATATCATCTTTCTTTCTCATTCTTTTTCTCTCTGTATCTCTCTCTGTGTATCTATCACTATCTATAGTATCTCTCTGTATATATCTATAGTATCTCTATCTATCTATAGTATCTCTCTCTCTCTGTTTCTCTCTCTCTGTGTATCTCTATCATACTATTGATAGATCTATCTATCTATCGTTCTATCTATCGTTCTATCTATAGTTCTCTATCTATAGTATCTCTCTATCTATAGTCTCTATAGTCTCTGTCTATAATATCTCTCTCTATCTATAGTATCTCTCTATAGTATCTTTATCTATATACTTCCTCTATCTATAGTATTTCTTTCTATAGTATCTCTCTCTCTGTGTATCTCTCTCTCTCTCTCTCTCTCTCTCTCTCTATCTATCTATCTATATTATCTCTATAGTATTTCTCTCTGTGTATCTCTTTCTCTAGTATCTCTCTCTGTATCTCTCTCTCTATATATATATAGTATCTCTCTCTCTCTCTCTAGTATATCTCTATCCTTAATCTCTCTCTTTCTTTCTATCCTGATCCTCTCTTCTCTTCTCTTCTCTTCTCTTCTCTTCTCTTCTCTTCTCTTCTCTTCTCTTCTCTTCTCTTCTCTTCTCTTCTCTTCTCTTCTCTTCTCTTCCTTTTTTTTTCCTTTGGATGGACTGGATTTTAAAATATCATTTGGGCTTATTTCATTGGACCCAATAATTGCTGATATTTCTTTAATATTTTACCAATTCAATCACAATGCCAAATAAAATAACAGCAGTTAACAAATAATAGCTTGAAGTTTCCCCTTGACAAAACACACAAACAGACAACTAGAAAAGGAATAGCAACACCATCGGCACTCATAGCGTAGTTTTCGTAGTGTCCAGCACTAGTTAAATATTAATCCTGCCAGCTAAGATAATTAAGAAGAAAATAATTGCCCTTTACCTATAAGCTCTTAAGGGATTTCCGCTTGGGATACAGTTGCAAAAACTATATTTGAATGTTCAAACTATGAACAAACTCCCAATGGAGGCATTCACAGTTATAAATGCTACAGTCCACTCCATGTTTAAAAGGGCTGAAGTCTTAAATTCCCACTTGCAAAAGCCTCCCTCACTATCTTTCCTAAGCAAAAACCCAGTTTTGGAAAAGAAAAAGAAAAAAAACAGGAAGAGGAAAACATTTTTGGATCCTGAAATAGCCTTTCTTTTTCTCCACGACTGGAAATGATGTCACTCGGTTTGAGCCAAAGTCTCCTCCTTGGTTCAGGAGTCTTGAGAATGGTTACTTCCTCTGCTCCTAAATTCAATCAGAAGTTGCAGGGGAAAAAAATCCCAAGGCCCTGAGAAAGGAAATGGCAAATATATCACTTCCACTCACTACCTCCGAAACAGAATGAAGTGGCAGCAAAACTGTCAAAGAACACTTTTCCTGATAGGAAGTAACCCGACTTTCCTCTGATTTTTTTCACATGCAAACGGGCAGAGAAAAGCGGGTGTATTTTGGCCAGAAGTCACATTGATAAAGGAGAATGTTCGTAGCTCAGAGTGGAAATCAGGGATCCTGGGTGCTCTCTGAATTTACCAACAAATTAAAGGGTACAGTCATGGAATCACTGCTTTCAGGATTCGTAGCAGAGGTTGCAATGCAACATCTGGAATCGAGAGCTTTCCCATAGAATAGAATAGAATAGAATAGAATAGAATAGAATAGAATAGAATAGAATAGAGTAGAGTAGAGTAGAGTAGAGTAGAGTAGAGTAGAGTAGAGTAGAGTAGAGTAGAGTAGAATAGAATAGAATAGAATAGAATAGAATAGAATAGAATAGAATAGAATAATAGAATAGAATAGAATAGAATAGAATAGAATAGAATAGAATAGAATAGAATAGAATAGAATAGAAGTTCAGAATTACAATGGAATGGAATGGAATGGAATGGAATGGAATGGAATGGAATGGAATAGAATAGAATAGAATAGAATAGAATAGAATAGAATAGAATAGAATAGAATAGAATAGAATAGAATAGAATAGAATAGAATAGAATAGAATAGAATAGAATAGAATAACAGAGTTGGAAAGGACCTTGGAGGTCTTCTAGTCCAACCTCCTGCTTAGGCAGGAAACTAAGGTTATCCAACCTCTCCTTAAAAACTTCCAATGTTGGAATATTCACAACTTCAGGAGGCAAGTTGTTCCACTGATTAATTGTCCTCACTGTCAGGAAATTCCTCCTTAGTTCTAAGTTGCTTCTCTCCTTGATGAGTTTCCATCCATTATTCCTTGTCCTGCCTTCTGGTGCTTTGGAGAATAGCTTGACTTCCTCTTCTTTGGGGCAACCCCTGAGATATTAGAAGACTGCTATCATGTCTCCCCTGGTTCAGAAAGAAAATACACACCAGAGTTCTAAGAGCAGAAACTGGGCCATTCAATTAAATACCGCCAAACAAATCCTCTAACTGATCTTTGGAAGAGTAAGGAGTCTTCCCTTGCTATTTTAAAACATTATATATATATTTTTGCCTAAATCCACCCAGCTTGCAGTTTACCCCCTTTATCCCACACTGGCATATATTTCATTACGGATTGGGGTTTGGAGAATACCGACATAGACAGTCTATGTCGTACTTTCGAAACATGGCAGGTCATTTCTCAAGCTCTTTGGAGATTAATCACATTACCCCAAGTGTAAATAACCAGATCTGCCTGGCCCAACGAAGGTCCACAAAATAGAGCTGGACTGCACAGTTCCAGGAAACGTTACCACATGTGTGGATTATCCATTTTCTCTTCGCCAGAGAAAAATAGCGGAGCTGGTGAACACTTATTAGGAGAGGATATAAGTGTTCTTACTTCAGATTTATCTTTAAGGGAGAAAAATAACCCTTCCTAGATCCGTAGGTAGGAAATGTCTACAGAGGCCAAGATGCTAATTGGAGCTGACGGCCACTGTTGGAATAACGAGATAGCTCAAAAGGAAGAAAATGCGCACTGAGAATTTGCTTTCTTGAAGCACCTCTCAAGAGGTTCAGAGAAGGACAAAGCTGAGAAGATGTCCATCAGCTTGGCTGAGAGAAAGACCCATTTGGTTCCACCTCTTTCAGTGACAGAGGCAAGTAGTCTGTGGGCCTAGCTGGGACCAGTTGTAGTTTGGGTCTGCAAACTGGTGAGATTCAGCCAGTTCGCACCTATTCGGGAGAACCAGTTGTTAACTTTCTAAGAGGTTCGGTGAACCAGTTATTGGAAGAAATCTTATTTTGCTTTTTTCCCACTTTACAGGGCTAATCCTGTAAGGAAGGCAGGAAGGAAACATTCTGGTGTTATTTCTAGCCTAATCTTTATTGCCCTGCTTACAGAAACTGCCTCTCTGGTTAATCCTTATTACATTGTAACAGCTAAGGCAAAGCGCCCATCGATGTGAGTGATGTTGAGTTGGGCACGCCCACAAGGTCACATGACCACCAAGCCATGCCTATCCAGATGGACATTAGGGCAGAGAACCAGTTGTTAAATTATTTGAATCCCACCACTGGTTCTGCCTTTTCCCAACCTTTCTTCACCAATGGAAAGAGAAGCCACAGGGACGTGTCCACCAGCATGGTGAGAGTCAATGGCCACTTGGCATCTTCATTGCTCA
Source organism: Coluber constrictor foxii (assembly GCA_038048745.1). NCBI lineage: Eukaryota > Metazoa > Chordata > Lepidosauria > Squamata > Colubridae > Coluber > Coluber constrictor. Next base: position 37,241,211 of record CM075968.1, on the reverse strand, counting down.
AATGTTCTTCCTCAAGGACCACATATGGTGGAAGGCTGTGTGGAGAAAGGAGAGGTGCTCTCCCCAAGGACAAATAAACAATGGAGGTTGGAATGTCAGGTGGGCAGGAAGAGAGCAAGCACTCAGGCCGTCCCCAACAATTCACAGTGTTAAAAAGTAGAGACATCACCCTGCCAACAAAAGTGTGTATAGTCAAGGCTATGGTTTTCCCAGTTGCAATATATGTCTGTGAAAGTTATACCATAAAGAAGGCTGAGCACCAAAGAATGGAGGCCTTTGAACTCTGGTGCTGGAGAAGACTCCTGCAAGTCCCTTGGACTGCAAGACGATCCAACCGGTCAGTCCTAGAGGAGATCAACCCTGACTGCTCTTTAGAAGGCCAGATCCTGAAGAGGAAACTCAAACACTTTGGCCACCTAATGAGAAGGAAGGACTCCCTGGAGAAGAGCCTAATGCTGGGAACGATGGAGGGCAAAAGAAGAAGGGGACGGCAGAGAATGAGGTGGCTGGATGGAGTCACTGAAGCAGTCGGCATGAGCTTAAATGGACTCCAGAGGATGGCAGAGGACAGGAAGGCCTGGAGGAACATTGTCCATGGGGTCACGATAGGTTGGACATGACTTTGCAACTAACAACAACAAATCAATAATTGTGGCAGATAATTGCTTTAATCTGGCAAGATTCTGTTTGTAGGTGAAACCTACAACTCCTCAGTACATTCCACCACTCCGCTCATTAGATATACAAGATGAATCTGTTGATTATTTATTTATATTTATTGGTCCAATTTATAAGGCCACCCATTTCAATGAGCGGGGTTTCTCTTCTCTTCGTTGGCTTATTTTTCCCTCGTCTTGCCACCCCTTTCCTACAGCTCTCTCCTCTACAATCTTCCTTAGAAGCACTTACTATTAAGTGCAAGCTTGTTTGTAATGCCATTCTGATAGAGCAACACCAGACGTAAATCTTGTAAACAAATGAGCAAAAAAAGAGATCAATTCTACCTTTGATTTCCATGTCTGTGGAGATTCCCAGTCATCCAGGTCAAGGTTGTCCCCAAAGGTGATTTTTCAAGAGGCAACTGGACTTTTCTTGTCCAAGAGTCCTCTCACAGTTACTACTATTGAGCAAGGTATCATGTATACTGTACCTGTGCATTTGGTTTTTCTTCCCTAAATGTAGGACCTTGCTTTATTCACTGTTGAATTTCATTTTGTTAGATAGCGCCCCAATGTTCAAGTCTGTCAAGATCCTTCTGTACCTCGAGCCTATCATAAGTCTTGGGATTTACATTTCCAGCAGGTTTTAAGAGTGTCAGGCTGGGAAGGGGCATAAGAATAATTCATTAGGGCCGACTGGAAAAGAAAAAGCAAATAAATAAACAGAGTATTGAATCTAAGGTAACTTCTCCAGAACTCAATACCGAAGCTGGATGTTTAACCATGCATGCCAAAAACATATTGGAGATGTCATCACAGAGGGGAGAAAAAAATTAATTTCCCTGGTAGAAGCAGCTGTTTAATTGAGGCATTTTTATCGTGCGCGCTCATTACCCCCTTCCCCAAATTTAAAAAAAAAAAAGTGCAAGGGATTTACATCATTTCTGCACAGAATTACCTCTTGGGTAGGAATTTTTCAATCTGCGAAATGACCTTCAGCTAGCGCTTCGGTTGATCTGCATGATTTCCCTTGCAATCTTGGAGGCTGTCGGAGTTTGGCGGCTATAATTAATAAATAAATACAGGATGGGATTCTAAGCGGGTCCTACTGAATTCAAAGTTGGATGAGATGCGAATTGTGCCCTTCTCTTTTTTTCCTGGGGAATCCTGATGAATGAAAGGCATGTGCCTCAGGGTTATTATCACTCAGGAGGTTATTCGCACCTTCCATCATCATTTTAGGAAAAGCTGTGGCAGTTAAAAATTACATTAAGATCCCATCCTGGGTAGATGGGATGTGCAAAGATTATCTGGCTCATGATGGCTTTTAGAATAAGATGCATCTCCCCAACTTTTCACTTGGTAAGAAATTTGCAAGGGATTTGGTGGATCTATATCTTGGATAGAGCAAGATAAAGCAACTTTTTAATATAAAAAAATGTTTTGAGAATGTGAATCCAACAAAGCGAATAATACACAATAGCTTGCAGAACTCCATAGCTGGGTTCATCCAGCAACATAAGAGAAAAAACATACAAAAAGGCATTTTTCTGTTCATCTATTGTGGTAAGCCATGGTTTGTTTGATTTAATCAGTTGGGAATATATCCTAGTTCAGTGATGGCTAACCCTTTTACCGTCACGTGACAAAAGTGGGGGCAGCGCGGGGAGGTCGCACACGTGTGTGCACACCTATAATTCAATGTGCCTCACCCCCCGTGCATGTGTGCATGACCCCTCCGTGCTCCACCCTCTTTGGCACACAATGGCACGGTGGGCCCGGTAGGCCCATTTTTGGCCCTCCCCAGGCTCCAGAGGCTTTCTTGGAGCCTGGGGAGAGCAAAAACAGCCTTTCCCACCCCCCTGGAGGCCAGAAATGGCCTGTTTCCGGTGGGACCGGAAGGCCCATTTTTCTCCCTTCGTAGGCTCCAGAGGCTTTCTAGGAGCCTGGGGAGGGTGAAAACAGCCTTCCCCACCCCTCAGAGGCCCTCCGGAGGCCAGAAACTGCCCATTTTCCAACAGTGGGTTTGGAAGGCCTGAAAATTAGCTGGCCAGCGCGCGCATGCACGCCGGAGCTGAGGTAGGGCAATGCTTGTGTGCCCACAGATATGGCTCCACATGCCACCAGTGGCACGTGTGCCATAGGTTCGCCATCACGGTCCTAGTTTATGGACCACAAGAGCTGAATATTCTTGACACACTGCGTAAAAATACCCAATGTGAAATGCTGTGTTTGCTCAAGTTTAAGCCATTTTTATAGCCCGTTTAATGCGTGATGTCCTTTTACATTTATATACAAATCAGATTTATTGGATGCCTTTAGTGTGTTTCTTTGATTGGGGCTCCTGTTGGTATTGACTAAACGACTGCCCATTTCTAAAGATTTATAATAAGAAGGCCGAAAGGACGGGCTATGAGAACAAATCATCCTTGGAGAATATCTGTTTACGTGGTTCTCGAGTCAAAGATGGCTTGAAGGCCATCGTCGTCATTAAGAAACGCAAGCTCGTTTGGCGTTTTGAAGAAACCGCCACAGGCACGCTCGCAAAATGGCTGTCGCAGTGCGGACAGCCAACCACAATGTTTTCCACTTCTCCAGAAGACAAGCCATAGAGCAGGCTTGAGGACCCAGTTTGTGGGGGCAATAAGCTGACTTTGTATAAATATATACAAAAGTATGAATGGCTATTGCTTAATGCATTGTAAGCCGCCCTGAGTCTTCGGAGAAGGGCGGCATATAAATCAAATTTTTTTAAAAAATAGAGCAGACGCTTCCTTATCCCTTTAAGCACGTCAGGAGGTCCTCTGCTGTCTCCTAACCAACTTGCTTTGATGGCAACGGGGAGTACTTCTAGACAGTGTTGAAATCCGCTTTGCTACCAATTTGCTGGCTGTGCATGCATACTGTGCACGCGTGGGCATGCACAGTGCAGGCCAAACACGCGCTGCGTGAACACACATGCCCACTACACGCCAAAAGGAGACTTGGGAAGGTAATTAGAACAAAGCTAAACCGTGCAGCACAGCTGATCGTTGGAAATATCGGTTCAGAGGAATCAGTAGCTTTTTTTTTTAAACTACAGATTCGCCCAAACCGGAGCGAACCGATAGCATTTCCCCCCTGCTTCTAGTTCCCCAACACTTGTTCACTTGTTCTCCTACTTTGCCTCCACAGAACCGTCTGGTATGAACTGTACGCCCGGGAATGGCCTTTCAAGACCCAACCAGCCGAGGCAATAATTTGGCAAGTGGGCCGAGGGATGAAGCCGAACCTTAGCCAGATCGGCATGGGGAAGGAGATTTCAGTAGGTGACTTTCGGGTGAAGCGGTGGTAGGGAGTGGAGAAGAAAGCCAAACCGGGAAAGGGACCCTTGGTGCTCTCTGAGCTTGGTTGTTGTTGTTTTGTGTTTGCTTTTGCAGATGTTTCATTACACAACCAGGGAACATCAGCAGTTTTGGAAGAAAGGGAGGTTTACAGGGAGGAGGAAGGGGAGGAAGAGGATGGTGGGGTCCTTAGTGCTCTCCGAGCTTGGTGGTTTCCTTGTAGACATTTTATTACCAAACTAGGTAACATCATCAGTTACCTGGAAGGGAGTGGGGCTTGTGGAGTACAGGAGAAGGAGAAGGGGAGGAGGAGGAGGAGGAGATGTGGAAGAGAAGAAGGGAAGGAGGAGGACTGTGAAGTCCTTGATGGTCTCTGAGCTTGGTGATTTTCTTGTAGACATTTTATTACCAAACTAGGCAACATTATTAGTTCTGGAAGGAAGTGGGGCTTGTGGAGTACAGGAGAAGGAGAAGGGGAGGAGGAGGAGGGATGTGAAAGAGAAGAAGGGAAGGAGGAGGAAGGGAAAGAAGAGGATGGTAGGGTCCTTGATGCTCTCTGAGCTTGGTGATTTCCTTGTAGACGTTTTATTACCAAACTAGGTAACATTATCAGTGCTAGAAGGGAGTGGGTTTGTAGGGAGGAGGAGAAAGAGGAGGGCCATGGAGTCCTTGGTGCTCTCCGAGCCTGATTGTTTTCTTGCAGAGATGTCATTGCCTGAGCTAGGTAACCTCACCAGAGAAGAGGTGGGGTCCTTCTGTGACTAAATAGGACACCCTCACCTCCAATGAGCAAGGCATTTCAGACCATGGAGAACAGAGAGTAGAGGAGGGGGAGAAGGAGCTCTGCTCTTTAACCCCTGGGTGGGTTCACAAACCTCCCCACCCTCAAAGAACAAAAGAGATAGAATTATTTCTGGGAAGGGAAGGCTGTTGATTTTTAGCCCAGAGTTTGCTTCCTTCAAGCTTTTTGATCTCGCTGTCCCCAAGTGCGTGCAAAAATTGGCTTCGATTCATAAAACAGGCTTAAAGACCCTCTAAAACACCCACAAAGACTAAAGTAAACCCTGGGCACCGAGAGGTTGAAATTCTCGGCCAATTCACGAGGATTTTAAAGCCCTCGGTCGGCACCCATTCAAGAGGACTGGCGGAGCGCAGGAAAAATGCGGGATTAAACCGAAGCCTGATCGATATTGGCCTTTCAGCAGAGGCAATAAACTGATCCTGGATTGTCAGGATCTGAGCCTGCCGTTCTTAGGCAACATCCCTGAGGACTAGTAGGGCTGATGAGGAGTTAGAAGGGAGGGTGGGGGGTTCTTGGGTTTTTGCAGTAACAGCAAGTGCTGAGTTTGAAGATCTGCAGTTGCCATCAATTCAGACTGGTTTGGCTGTCCACATAGGGCATAGTTTCTGGGCTTTCTTTCTTTCTTTCTTTCTTTCTTTCTTTCTTTCTTTCTTTCTTTCTTTCTTTCTTTCTTTCTTTCTTTCTTTCTTTCTTTCTTTCTTTCCGTCTGTTTCTTTCTTTCTGCCTTTCACTGTTTTTCTATCTCTCCATTTCTCTCCATTTTGTCTCTCTTTCTGTCTTTCTCTCTCTTATTCTCTTTCTTTCTTTTTCTCTCTCTTTTTCCTTCCTTCCTTCTCTTCCTCCTTTTCTCTTTCTCCTTTCTTTTTTCTATCTCTCCTCTTTGTTTAGTCTCGCTTTCTCTGTCTTTCTCTCTTTTTCTCTTTCTTTCTTTTTCTTTGTCTCTCCCTTTTTCCTTCCTTCCTTTTCTTCCTCTATTTCTCCTCTTTTTTCTATCTCTCCATTTCCCTTCATTTTGTCTCCCTCTCTCTGTCTTTGTCTCTCTTATTCTCTCTTTCTTTTTCTTTGTCTTCCTTTTTCCTTTCTTCCTTCTCTTCCTCTATTTCTTTCTTTTTTCTATCTCTCCATTTCCCTTCATTTTGCCTCTCTCTCTCTTTCTCTGTCTTTGTCTCTCTTATTCTCTTTCTTTCTTTTTCTTTGTCTCTCCCTTTTTCCTTCCTTCCTTCTCTTCCTCTATTTCTCCTCTTTTTTCTATCTCTCCGTTACCCTTCATTTTGTCTCCCTCTCTCTGTCTTTGTCTCTCTTATTCTCTCTTTCTTTTTCTTTGTCTCCCTTTTTCTTTCCTTCCTTCCTTCTCTTCCTCTATTTCTTTCTTTTTTCTATCTCTCCATTTCCCTTCATTTTGTCTCTCTCTCTCTTTCTCTGTCTTTGTCTCTCTTATTCTCTTTCTTTCTTTTTCTTTGTCTCTCCCTTTTTCCTTCCTTCCTTCCTTCCTTCCTTCCTTCCTTCCTTCCTTCCTTCCTTCCTTCCTTCCTTCCTTCCTTCCCTTCCCTTCCCTTCCCTTCCCTTCCCTTCCCTTCCCTTCCCTTCCCTCTTTCTCTTTCTCTTTCTCTTTCTCTTTCTCTTTCTCTTTCTCTTTCTCTTTCTCTTTCTCTTTCTCTTTCTCTTTCTCTTTCTCTTTCTCTTCTCTCTCTCTCTCTCTCTCTTTTTCTCCTCGCATAGCCCTTTCCTTCTCTTCTCTTCGCAGGACATCCTTCTCTTCTGTTGGGCCTACGAGCAGGAGGAGCGGCCCACATTCACCAAACTCATGGAGATGCTGGAGAAACTGCCAAAGCGGAACCGCCGCCTGTCCCACCCCGGCCACTTCTGGAAGTCAGCAGAGTAAGGCGGAAGGCGTTCTCCTCTTCGTAGGCTCCCCCGGGCTGCATGATTGCAAACCCCATTTCTCTAGTCATTGCTAATCCTTGGAAGTGTCAGAACAGAGTTTTTCAGTTGATTCTTAACCAAGTCTGAAAACTGAAAAAAGTGACTTATGACGGGGGGGGGGGGGCTTCAAAAATTTTAGCAAGGGGTTGCTGGGTGGGCGTGGCCTAGTCGGCTTCCTGCACCATAGTGTTGTGTGTGTTTTTGTGGAATTTGGGATCATAGAATCACCCAGGAGCATAGAAGAGTCCAAAGGCAGATGCCTGAATGAATGTCTTAAAAGTATTTATTCAAATAACACAACATATTAACTATATACACAAGGTTGTCTTCATATTCATTATAGGATAAGGGCGCACACAGCATGTGTGGCTACCCTGATCAAAGACCAAAAGAGAGAGCATGGTGGAAAGGTTAGAGGGGGTTTTATACTCAGTGTAAGCCCCTCCTTTCCACACAGGGGTGGAGGCACTTTCTGCCTCCACTAGTGTCTGTATGTCACATGTGCCAATGGCTTGCAAATACTTGACAGTTTTTGTCCTCCCCAGGCTCCGGAGGCTTTCCTTGAGCCTCCAGGAGGGCGAAAACACCCTCCCCAGGCTCCGGAGGCCCTCTGGAGGCTGGAAATGGACCGTTTCCAGCCTTCCCAAACTTCCGGTAGGCCCGTTTTTCGCCCTCCCCAAGCTTCCGTGCGCACCCTGCACTTACCTGCACCCAAAACGGGCTGCATGGGGACTCTGGGGAGGGGCAGGGCAGGATGGTTGGGGCCAGTCAGAAGTGGGATTTGGGGGTTCTCCGAACTGCACAGAATCTTAGCTAGAGGTTCTCCCGAACCCCCAGCAGCCCATCCCTGCTTATGACCGTTTTTCACACTTACGACCTTTGCAGCATCCCCCCCCATGGTCATGTGATTAAAATTTGGATGCTTAGCAACCGGCATATATCGACGAGAGTGCCCCATGGGTCGTGCAATCCGCTTTTGCAACCTTCTGACAAGCCAAGTCAATGGGGACGCCCGATTCCCTGAACAACCGGGTTTACTCACTGAACAACTGCAGGGCTTCATTTAACAACCATGGGAAGAAAGGTCGTGAAATGGGGCAAAATTCACTTAGCGAACGTCTCCCTTAGCAGCAGAAGTTTGAGGTTCAACTGCGGTCATAAGTCAAGGACTGCCTATACTCTACGCAGGTCTGTGGGTCTCGTCTTCTGCCTTTGCTGGGTTATTTTCTTTGTTATCCAAAACATATATTTCTACGTTTTGGAATGTGTTTCCGAAAAAAAGGAGTTTTCAATTTGGCATGTGGATTTGGCAAAATTAAACGCTGAGCATTGACACATATGTGCATTTAGGTCAAGGATTGCCAGCAGCCAAGCAACGGTGAAATATCTGGCTTTTTTCGAGGGGGGTGGGTGGGTTGCGAGGGAAACCCTGCAGTGTTCTTTCCTGCTCTGGCTGTTTACAGATCTCCCTAGGGTATAAACTGTCCCTAACACACACACACAAACACACACACAGCCTGTTGCTAGGCCAACTATCTGCTCACAGCTGGAGTGAGCCTTGATTCCATTTCTCTTCTTTGCAAAGAAAGAGAAGGGGAAGAGGCACCTGCAAGAAGGAATTATCCCTATTTTTTTGAAAAAAAATATCCAATTTCCTCCCAAATTGTCCACCCTTGTTCAAGCCTGAAAGATAATGTAGCATCGCACAGTTTGAGACCAGATCCGTTAAGGTAAAGGTTTCCCCTATTCAGTTATGTCTGGCTCTAGGGGGCGCTTTTCATCTCTGTTTCTTAGCTGAGGTAGCCAGCGTTGTCCGAAGACGCTTCTGTGGTCATGCGGCTGGCATGACTTATGAGGAGGCGCAAGGAACGCTCTTACCTTCCCACCAAAGCGGTACCTATTTATCTACTCGCTTTTAAACTGCTAGCCGGGCAGGAGCTGGAGCAAAGGACGGGAGCTCACCCCATCACGCGATGCTCGGGTCTCGAACCTGGGCTAACAGCTAACAAGCTCAGCATCTTTAACCACCGAGAATCCCAAATCCAGGTCTATGTGCAACCACCAAAGCATTTCTCTGCTTTCTCCACCTCTTCCCCACAACCTACTTGGTAGGTTTATTGTTGTGGAGCTCAAACTGGAGGAAAGATTGCTGATGAAGCTGTTTGGAATTGCCAAAGAATAGGCAGGGGTGGAATCCGTCAGTAGCTAAGTGGTAGATTAGGAGAACCAGATGGTACTTCCCAGGAATGTTGATCTCTCTGATTAGGTGCCCTTCCCTACATGATCTTGACAGATGGATGAGAATAACCAGGTAATCCTGGAAGCCTTTTACTCACAAGGGAGACCTTCTGCGCTTGCTTAGCAATACTCTCTCCATTCCCCCGACCCTTGTTTTCAACAGCATCAGATGGATTCATTCATCACTCAAAGTTCCCGGAGAGATCTGTTTGGATCTGGCTCAGCATGTTGCACAAATTGAAGCCCTGGTGGTCTGTAAATCAGGGGACGTGGCTGAGGGACTTCGTCCACTCCAGAGCTGATGATCTCTCCACACCTTCCTGGAGTTCAAGCAGAAAGTGCTTGAACTCCAGGAAGTGTTCTGGAGAAGTGGTTATAGTTGGTTGTTCCGGCCGAAGTGGTTGTAGGAAAAAAAAATGCTTTTAAGGTCCTCTGACGATCCCAGCTCAGTTGACGGATTATCAGAGGCTTCTAAAGGCATTTTTTTTTCTGCAACCTCTTCAGCCGAAGTAGTTGTAGGGGGGAAAAAATGCTTTTAAAAGCCTCTGACGATCCCCGCCGAGTTGCCTGATCGTCAGAGGCTTTTAAAAGCATTTTTTTTTCCTGCAACCTCTTCAGCCGAAGTAGTTGTAGGGGGGAAAAAAATGCTTTTAAAAGCCTCTGACGATCCCCGCCGAATTGCCTGATCGTCAGAGGCTTTTTAAAGCATTTTTTTTTCAACAACCTCTACTGCCGAAGTAGTTGTAGGGGGGAAAAATGCTTTTAAAAGCCTCTGACGATCCCCGCCGAGTTGCCTGATCGTCAGAGGCTTTTAAAAGCATTTTTTTTTCAACAACCTCTACTGCCGAAGAGGTTGTAGAAAAAATGCTTTTAAAAGTTTTTTTTTTAAAAAGTTGGCCATGCCCATCCAGTCCCATTAAACGCCCCCCCCTCCACCAAGCTACGCCCACAGAACTGGTAGTAACAAATTTTACATTTACTGCTGATGCTGCAGTGTGAATGTCTTTCCCTGTTTGACTCTTGTTTCTCTCTCTCTCTCCCTCCCTCTCCCTCTCTCTCTCTCTCTCTCTCTCTCTCTCTTTCCAGGCTGTGAAATCAGAGGATCGGTGCCTTTCTTACATCCCTCTTCCTTCCCTTTCTCCATTTCCTCTGTCCTTGTCCGTAGACTGGAAGGGTATGGCCAACTTGGAAACGTTCCGGGATCGAAGAGGTGCTGTCTCATCCTGCCACCTTCAGAACAACAGACCTGAGGTCTGGACGGGAAGAGGAAACTCAAGCGCGGTCTCGGGAGGAGAAGAACGGAAAGTTCCTCGGTGCGGGTGGAACGTCGGACGGAGAACACGAAGCAGACCAGAGGCCGAACCGTAGCCTGCCTGCTAACCGGTCTGGAAACACCTGTTGGCCAGCAGCCTTGAGATACATTCCCACTGAAATATCTGAGGGCAACTGTGAGCTACCCCACCTTAGAAGCCATTTTGCATTAGTGGATGCTGATATTTCTCTCTCTCTCTCTTTCTCTCTCTCTCTCTTTGTTGTATTTCGTTGCTTTACTTGGACTTCCTCTTTCATTGCCTGCACGGTGGAGAAAGGAGAAGGCTGTTTCAACAGCCCCAGCTGTCCAGAGCAAGGACTTTTAACAGGACCCCCACGGAGGGGCTCTTAAAACGAGGTTAGATCATCCCACACGTGCTTTTCCGAAAAAGCAACTGGACTTTCTTTGTGAGGTTTTTTTTTCTCTCCCTTGTTCTGATCAGAAGAGGATGAGATACGAAACGTCTTCGATTTTTTAAAAAAACAAAACCAAGGAAGTCCAGTTGCCTTTTCGAAAAAAAAGCACCTTGGGACAAATCGTGACCTGGATGGCTGAGAATCTCCATAGACCATGGCTTAGATCCCTCCTCAAATTGCTTTTCCCGGGCTGCTCGTAAAACAGTCCCCTCCGGCAGGCCAGAGAAGGAATTCTGAAGAGTATCGAGGGAGAGCTTCATTCTCGAGTAACCTTCACGCGGTCAAGAGTTTCCTCCAACTTTCCTTCTGGGTTCAACGACGTGAGATAGAAACTTCACCCTTTTTTAAAAAAATTTTTCCCCCGTATCTGGCAACTCGCACCGGGGTGGGGCTGAATTTCTTGATACAGATCTGAGATTTGACATCAAAGCTTAACCAGCTGCCCGCTCTTGGCTTTCTTATTCTTTTGGTGCCTGATTCTTTTTATGTTATGTTATGTTATTATTATTTTTTTTAATCGGTTGCTGGCATTGTTCACCATCTCCGTGACTTCCTCTTCACCGCCCTCTCTGCCTTGCAGAACCGAGTTGGGACATGCCCGGATCTTGATAGCCCGTTACTCCATCAGCGCTCTGCAGCTACATGTCAGATGGTTGAAGAAGGCCAGAGCTACAGCATGCTACACGCAGACTGCACGCATATTTCGAGTTGGGTTCAGGGGTGGGTGGTACTTACCTTTAAGTACTACCGGTTCGCATCGTGTCCGCACGCGTGCTCTTCTGCGCATGCACAGAAGCTTCTGTGCGTGCGCAAATAACTTCTGATGATGTCCGGGTCAGTGGGAGGAGCTTCCCGCTGGTTTTACTATCGATTCTTGCGAACCACTGGTTGCGTTCCTAGGCCTTCGCACGTACCACCTGGTTTTTATTCGCAAGGAGTGTCATAAATCATATCTGGTGAGCGGTGTGGCTGTAGAGTTTTGTTTTTTTTAGATAGTTTTTGGAGAGTTTTGATGAGCTTATTAGCAGTTATTGGGGGAAGAGAAGGAACAATTCAGATCAGAAAGGATACTAATCTAATTATTTCGGCCAGTCATCCCTGCTACATTTTGAGGGTCCTTCTTCTAAGCCGAGCCCTAGACTGTCTACTTCAGGGTCTCACTCGGATGGCGTAATTGCATCTAGCTAGCTGCAAATCTTGTGAAACGTTGCACCGAAGCCGTTTGAGGTTTCTTATCAATTTCGGGGCCAAAAGAGTTGTGCCTTTTTTCCCCCTTACTCGGCCTTTAGTTAGATGCAGATGGACAGAGTTGGAAGGGATCTTGTAGGTCATCTAGTCCAACCCACCCGCCCCCCGCCCAAGCATTTCTGACAGATGGCAGTCCAATCTCTTCTTGAAATGGAAGCTCTCACAACTTCTGGAGGCAAGTTCTTCCATTGGTTGATAGTTCTTCTGTACACCAAAACAACAACAAATAACGAACAACTGAAGCCTAAGGGCTGATGGCCCTGCCTTCCAGGGAAAGAAAAACTTCCTTGAGAACATTGCAGTTAGTTGTATGGTCCCAATATTCAATCTTGGGTTGGGTTGGGTTGAGATGGGATGCCTTATTTTTTTCTCTCCATAGACCTGAAGTCCAGCTACGCTTCCCTGTCCTCAGTCTATAATATCTTGAGCCCCATGGAAGGTGCCACACGAGGAACTGTGACGGCCGCCAATCAGAAAAATCTGGAGGGAAAAACAATGCAGAAATAAAATAAGAAAAAAATCTGCTTCATCTCTCTGACCTGTTGAGGAAGTGCAGGCCCTTCGTTTTTCCCCTCATTTTCCTGAATCTCATCCCTTCACCTTTGTCCACCTCTTGTTCAGTTTTTCCTTTCTTTATGGCCCTTGCTGCATTCTTCTGTTCCTCATTCTCTGCATGTCTCTTGGGCGAGGCGTGTGAAAACACTCCCTAAATATTGCATTAATTTACAGGGGAGAAAGTCGTTTTTTCCCCCCACCTAGGTTTCCTCATTGCAATGGGTAAAATAGCAAAAAAAAAAAAAAGCCACTTCCACATTCTTACTCCAGGCACCCTGTACCCTCCCTCCAAAAAGAATATTGCAGGGTCTAATCTCGTCACATCTCTCTTCTCTATTTCTCGTCAACCCCGACTTTGAGCTTTGAAGGAGTCATGTCGGAAAGAGATTTGATGGGCCTGCTTGGACCTGTCCGGTTTCCTTCCTTCTGAGCCGAGACATTCTTGACACTTTACATGACTTGCCTAGCTGCCTGAAGAGCAGACTTCTCCTTTTTTTTTTTTCAGCTCCAAAGTTCACGCCCGTTTGTTGTCAATGTCAGGAGGGGCCACCTTGCCTTCCTCTTCACCTCGCCACCAGTTCTCCAGCTGTCGTGACTCCAAGTAGATTTTGATCATTGCAAATGCCATTTCTGTAGGTTTATTTGAATGTCCTGAAATGGGAGAAACGTTTCTTAGGCTTCCCAGCTTGGCAAACTGGCACTGCATGTTCTCATCGTCGTGGGAGATGTCTTCTTGAAAGCCTCCAATGATGAAGCTCCCACAACTTCTGAAGGCAACTTCGGTTCCTTGGATTGATTGTTCACCATGTCAAAAAGTTTCTCCTTATTTCCAGGTTGAATCTCTCCTTGGTCAGTTTCCATCCATTATTCCTTGTCTGGCCTTCGGGTGCTTTGGAGAATAGCTTGACCCCCTCCTCCTCTCTGGGGCAGCCCCTCAAATATTGAAAGACTGCTGTCATGTCTCCCCTGGTCCTTCTCTTCACTAGACCAGCCATGCCCAGTTCCTGCAACTGTTCTTCGTATGTTTCATCCTCCAGTCCCCTCATCATCCTGGGTGCTCTTCTCTGCACTCTTTCTAGAGTCTCCACATCTTTTTTATAGTGTAGTGACCAAAACTGGATGCAGGATTCTAGATGTGGTCTTACTAGGGCTTTATAGAGTGGTATTAGAATGAAGTCATTCTTCCCATGGATTTTAGACCCTTCTTCCTTTTGGGCACTGTTTAAGATTTTAGAAGCAAAGCAAAGGAGCCCCAAGACGCTGACTTAGCTCTCTTCCCTCTCCCCTACTCTCTGGAAAGGTGAATTGATAAATGAAGCTTGGAGCTTGCACGACTCCCTGTGGTGTCTTTAGTTCTGGAAGGCTGGTGTCCTTCCTTGATTGACCGGCACGATGTGGTTTTATGTGCCCCTGACTGCCAAAAAACGAGAACTCAGTGCCATTGTGAGCACATCCGTTCGGCTTTTTTGCGATTGTCTGAAGTTGCGGTTAGGCCTCTTGCTGAGCGCTTTCTTGGAAAAGGAAGATCTGGGATTTAAATCCTGCTGTGAGAAAAGCTGCATTTCTCTCTTATTCTGCAAAAAAGGGGTGTATTCCACAACTTGTTGCTTGCTTGCTTGCTTTTTCTTTCTTTCTTTCTTTCTTTCCTTCCTTCCTTCCTTCCTTCCTTCCTTCCTTCCTTCCTTCTTGGTATGCACCAAGACAAATTCCTTGTGTGTCCAATCACACTTGGCCAATAAAGAATTCTATTCTATCTATTCTATTCTATTCCTTCCTTCCTTCTTTTCTTTCTTTCTTTCCTTCCTTCCTTCTTCCCTTCATTCCTTCTTTCTTTCTTCCTTTCTTTCCTTCTTTCCTTCCTTCCTTCCTTCTTGGTATGCACCAAGACAAATTCCTTGTGTGTCCAATCACACTTGGCCAATAAAGAATTCTATTCTATCTATTCTATTCTATTCCTTCCTTCCTTCTTTTCTTTCTTTCTTTCCTTCCTTCCTTCTTCCCTTCATTCCTTCTTTCTTTCTTCCTTTCTTTCCTTCTTTCCTTCCTTCCTTCCTTCTTGGTATGCACCAAGACAAATTCCTTGTGTGTCCAATCACACTTGGCCAATAAAGAATTCTATTCTATCTATTCTATTCTATTCCTTCCTTCCTTCTTTTTCTTTCTTTCTTTCTTTCTTTCTTTCTTCCTTCCTTCCTTCCTTCCTTCCTTCCTTCCTTCCTTCCTTCCTTCCTTCCTTCTTTCCTTCCTTTCTTCTTTCTTTCCTTCCTTCTTTCCTTCCTTCCTTCCATCCTTCCTTCCTTCTTTCTTTTTTTCTTTCTTTCTTTCTTTCCTTCCTTCCTTCCTTCCTTCCTTCCCTCCCTCCCTCCCTCCTCCTCCTCCTCCTCCTCTTTCTTTCTTTCTTTCTTTCTTTCTTTCTTTCTTCCTTCCTTCCTTCCTTCCTTCCTTCCTTCCTTCCTTCCTTCCTTCCTTCCTTCCTTCCTTTCTTTCTTTCTTTCTTCACAATCCACCCAGATCCTTCAGAAACTACAGGCTCTCCATTTCGTAGCCTTCCAGCAAGGAGCCATTCTGATTTCTTCATCCCAATTAAAGGGTGCCTTTCTTATTTCTCTTTTGTATGTTTGAGTTGGTGGTTGTTTTTTTTTTTTTTTCTTAATTCAAGCTAGAATTCAACATTTCGAAGAAGCTGACCAGGACAAGTGATCCTTGCACTTAAAAAAAAAAAGATAATTCAGACAGGAAGAATATCCAAATTAATTAATTCTACTTCATTGCAAGGTTATGTTAACAGAATTTTCCCCTCCCTCTTCAGCTTTGTTGTTGTTGTTAGTTGCGAAGTCGTGTCTGACATTACAATCCCATGGACAATAAAGAGCAGTCAGGGTTGATCTCCTCTAGGACTGACCGGTTGGATGGCCTTGCAGTCCAAGGGACTCGCAGGAGTCTTCTCCAGCACCAGAGTTCAAAGGCCTCCATTCTTTGGCACTCAGCCTTCCTTTTGCTCCAACTTTCCCAGCCATCCATTGCAATTGGGAAAACCGTAGCCTTGACTATACGCATTTTTGTTGGCAGGGTGATGTCTCTGCTTTTTAGTATGCTATCTAGATTTGCCATGGCTTTCCTCCCCAGATTCAAGCGACTTTTAATTTCTCGGCTGCAGTCCCCATCTGCGGTGATCTTGGAGCCCAAGATCACCTTTACAATCTAAAAAAACTAAGTAGGGTTCCTTCTGTCATTTGTCATATCCCTGTTGTTGCTGTTTTTTGGACTGGCTCAACTGCTGGTTATTTGGTCATTATCTATTCTGGGGCTCTTCTTCCTGGCTGTCCCCCAAGATCATTCCCGCATGCCGTTGCACCAGGAGACTGTCTTGGATGTGCAAATCTAAAGACCCACAAACACAGCTGAGTAGGAAAGTGCCAGCCCAAGATTCAGCCACCCGTGCGTTGCTTCTCCTGCGTTGATGGATTTCTCCGTCCTAGAGGGCAGCAAAGGTTGGGGATTGTGACAGGCCTGTGCGACGTGACGAGAGCTAAATCTGCTCAAAATATTTTGTGCGCATACAGAACAGGACGGAATAACAAAGAGTTGGGAAGGGACCTTGGAGGGCGTCTAGTCCAACCCCCTGCTCATGCAGGAAATCTGTGCTAGGGATTCGAACCGCCAAACTGCCAACCTCCTTTCTGATCGACAAGATCAGTGTCTTAGCCAGTTGAGCCACTTAGTCAGATTAAGGCCTTGATGGTTACTTAGCGTTCTTTTTCATATGCCATATACTATAAGTAGAAGCCACAAAATAATTAAGAATGGATTCTTGATCTGATCCAGGTAGGTTCGGGTGATTCAGGGACAGATGCAAAAATCGGTGCCTTTGGTTAAGGGGCGGATAGAGAAATCCCCTCTGCAGTGCCAAATTTCAGTCGTGCAATAGGTGGCCATTAAACCGTATTTATTGTCTTGATGTTTTTAAAATATGGCTGATATGGAAGATCATTTGAAGGCCCCCTTCTGGGTCTGCTTTCTCCCTGGGATCCAAAACCTCTGCAAAAATAGTCCTTTTATTTACAATCGTTCGTTTTAGAGACCGATGGCACTGAAAAGAGTGACTTAGGGCCATTTTTCACACTTAGTGACCGTTGCTGATAAATCAGGATCACGTGATTTACATTTGGAAGCTGGGCAAATGGCTCATACTTTATGACGGTTGTAGTGTTGCGGGCAGTGGTGAAATCCAATTTTTTTAATTCCGGTTCTGTGGGCGTGCCTTGGTGGGCGTGGCGTGGCTTGGTGGGCGTGGCTTGGTGGGCATGGCAGGGGAAGGATACTGCAAAATCTCCATTCCCTCCTCACTCCTGGGGAAGGATACTGCAAAATCCCCATTCCCTCCCCAATCCAGGGGAAGGATACTGCAAAATCTCCATTCCTGGGGGAAGGATACTGCAACATCTCCATTCCCTCCCCACTCCAGGGAAAGGATATTGCAAAATCTCCATTCCCTCCTCACTCCTGGGGAAAGATACTGCAAAATCTCCATTCTCTCCCCACTCCAGAGGAAGGATACTGCAAAATCCCCATTCCCTCCCCACTCCAGGGGAAGGATACTGCAAAATCTCCATCCCCAACCCACTCCAGGGGAAGGATACTGCAAAATCTCCATTCCTGGGGGAAGGATACTGCAACAGCTCCATTCCCTTCCCACTCCAGGGAAAGGATATTGCGAAATCTCCATTCCCTCCTCACTCCTGGGGAAAGATACTGCAAAATCTCCATTCTCTCCCCACTCCAGAGGAAGGATACTGCAAAATCCCCATTCCCTCCCTACTCCAAGGGAAGGATACTGCAAAATCTCCATTCCCAACCCACTCCAGGGGAAGGATACTGCAACATCTCCATTCCCTCCCCACTCCAGGGAAAGGATATTGCAAAATCTCTATCCCCAACCCACTCCAGGGGAAGGATACTGCAAAATCTCCATTCCTGGGGGAAGGATACTGCAACAGCTCCATCCCCTCCCCACTCCAAAGGAAGGATACTGCAAAATCTCCATTCCCAGCCCACTCCAGGGGAAGGATACTGCAAAATCTCCATTCCTGGGAGAAGGATACTGCAACATCTCCATTCCTGGGGGAAGGATACTGCAAAATCTCCATTTCCACCCCACTCCAGGGGAAGCATACTGCAAAATCCCCATTGCCTCCCCACTCCTGGGGGAAGGATATTGCAAAGACCCCATTCCCTCCCCACTCTGGGGCTAGCCAGAGGTGGTATTTTCCGATTCTCCGAACTACTCAAAATGTCCACCACCGGTTCTCCAGAACCTGTCAGAAACTGCTGGATTTCACCCCTGGTCCCTGGATCACGTGTTCCCCTTTTGCAACCTCCTAACAGACAACGTCAACAGGGAAGCCAGTTTCACTTAACAACCATGGCTACCATCTTAACAACTGCAGTGATTCACTTACCGACCAGTGGGGCAAGAGTGGTCGTAAAATGAGGTGAAACTCATTTAGCCACTGCCTCGCTTAGCAAAAGAAGTTTTGCACTCCGTTGCGGTCGTAACTCGAGGACCGCCTGTCATATATGCGG
This sequence comes from Coluber constrictor foxii, assembly GCA_038048745.1. NCBI lineage: Eukaryota > Metazoa > Chordata > Lepidosauria > Squamata > Colubridae > Coluber > Coluber constrictor. Next base: position 37,223,152 of record CM075968.1, on the reverse strand, counting down.
AAGAAAAAATATTTTTGGCTAGAGGAAAGTTGAAAGGAGGAACTGTTGCATGTTAGCATCGAACGGGGTGGAAAAAAAAAAAAACCCAGCTCAATCTGGTTTATTTGCTGCCTTCCCCCCCCTCCAATCCCGAAGAAGCCAAGCATATCGGCTGATGTCCTCATCACGCTTTCTTATATTCCCCCCCCCCCAAGTCTTAAATTTATCAATAACAAATCTCTCCTCCCCTCCCTTCCTTTGATCTCTGTTGTTTCGGCTTCACTGCCCTCTTCCCACCCTGTTCTTTTATCGATGGATTTTTATCCGGTTTAAAAATAACCAGCTCTTTAGAACACAGAATATAAGGGAAACCGCCACAATGCCAACTAATAGGAGTTCCAAGGGAGTGGACTGAGGTTATCCGGTAGCTCAGATTTATTAGCCAGCTCCATAGAGACAGGGGTTTATTTACAGATCTGTTGAGTGAGAGTGAACTCTCGTCCCCCTTCCCCTTTCCCCGATCCGCTCCAGGGAGTTGTATTGGGCTTTTCCTTGTTCACAGAGCAGCTGTTCTGTTTAGTGCAGAGGATAAGAAAATTGTCTTGACTTAGGTTTTGTTGTGTCCCACCAGCAGACTCAGACCGTAAGGAAGTTGGGGAAGAACATGGGCCAGTCCTGGAGTCTAGGGAAGGCTCAGATGGGAGCTCTGCGTCAGAGGCAGAGAGAGGGCCAGGGCCGTCCGACAGTTATCAGCTGCCTTCAGAGTCAGATATCAATGGGGCAGAAGAACAGCTGTTTAGTTCAAAAGGCGATACGGTCAACTACTAGAGAGATAATCCCCTACCTGTGTTTGGGACTGTGCTGACTCTCACAAGAAACTGGATTTCTGATGCTTTAGGATTTGCCGCTGAATTTCAAAACCTGGCGTTCATCCGAACCGGGCTCCTAAAAGACTTTAGAAAATGCGATTGTGACTCACCTTTGCAGCACCTTATTCCAAGTGGGCTGCTATTGCTATTGTTTGCAATAGTGGCGAATATCTGTAGCTTGGGTGTAGGAGGAGGGTGGAAGTTCGTTCTCCGAGCTCGTGGGTTCCCTCCCCACTCCAGGGAAGGATACTGCAAAATCTCCATTCCCTCCCCACTCCAGGGGAAGGATACTGCAAAATCTCCATTCCTTCCCCACTCCAGGGGAAGGATACTGCAAAATCCCCATTCCCTCCCAATCCACTGGGACTCAGGAGGCAGAGAATAGACCAGGGCAGGGGTGGTATTTGCCGGTTCTCCGAACTACTCAAAATTTCCGCTACCGGTACTCCAGAACCAGTCAGAACCTGCCAAATACCACCTCTGTCTCTCACTCACATATATCCTCCAATGCTAAGAGTATACTCATTTATGTGTGCATATACACCCACAAAGAGACAAACACACAGAGAGAATCGGATCCATAGACTTATTCAGAGCTCTAACTCAAGCTATCAAGGGCAGAACAATCCGAGATGATCCTTCCCTGATTACCTTTTGAGTAGAGCAAATAACACACCCACACACAAACGGGGCGTGGAATGACCGCCACACAAATGCAGAAACCACAAGGCGGATTGTATTCTAATCCACACATCCCATAAGCTTTTACTCTTTTACCCTGCACCGCGCATTCCTGTCTTAATTCTCCGGTTGACTTATTAACAGTCCTGGGGGAAAACCCCTTTAGATCCCTTAATTCTCTAAGCACACACACAAACACACATGCACAATCTCATGCATTTGTGTTTCTGGCTTTTCGCCGCTGCGGCTGCTTCTCTACTCCCCTTTCCTGCCCACGCAGTGGCCTTTTAAAATCCCCCCTGGCTTCCGAGCCAGTAGTAAAAAAAAGGACCGATTGGTGAACATGCTCCCTTCGTACGTATGCCAGTCAATACTTCTGCGCTGAAAATTCTTTTCTTGTGGACCGCTTGCCAATATTTCTCTTTTCCCTGTGAACTCGCGAAGGACACGAAGATAAAATGCACGAGCCGTCGGCCTCTGCTTGGCTAGGCAACTGCAGGAAGCTTCGGGCATATCTAAGGAAAATATTGTCCTTGGCGTCACACGCATGCTACAGATGGTAGGGTTTTAGAAATCTGGAAGTTCAACCGTTGCACCCAGGAGTAGGTTTCCCACATGTTCGCTTCTGGCAGCCTCTGGCTTCACCAATCCTGGCACGCCAAGGTCAGCGCACTGAAATTCAGTGGCAAAGGGAATTCAAGTGGAGGGATCTTTGCCTGTTTTTTAAAGTTCAGAGTAGGGATGGGAGGCCACTAGGTGATTCTGAATTGCAATTCTTGGCAACCTGCAGCCAGAAGGACACCGGGAGTTGCAATTAGTTCTCCAGACTAAGATCCCACTTATAGGGCCGCACACAGGTAGTCCTCACTCAGTGACAGTGACAAAAAGCTCTTGTCACTAAGTGACATGGTCGTAAAGAGCTGCGTAATGTGATCGGGCCGACTCACAATAATAATAGCGGCAGTTCCAGTTTGTTGTAAGGCAAATCCACATGGTTGCAGCCTCCCGTGGTCACAATAATTGCCATTTGCGACTTCCTGCAGGCTTCCCCATTGCCTTCGCTTGCCCAAAGCCAGCAGCGAAAGTCACAAAATGATCGTTTGATCCCAGGACGGCGGTCATCGTTGCGAGCCAGCTGCCCAAATCATAATCACGTGACCGCAGGGATGGTGCAACAGCCACAACCCCACAGATTAAGTCACCATTTCCACTTGTCCAGCGTCATCGCACCTTCAAACAGCTGCTGAACGCCTGGCCATTTAATGAGAATCGCCTGTAACCTCATCAAAGTCGGGAGAAATTATCAAGTCCTTTGTACATAAGGAGCACCTCTGTATGTGAATGTCACGTCTACACACAGCTCAAATAGAGGGAGGGGGACAGCGTGGTTGTACTGTTGTGTTCTCTGTGTTGGTCTTGAAGTAAAGAATGAGTCACAACATATTTAATCCCAGGGGGGAAACTTTCACCAACTTCGAAAGCAATAGGAGTGATCCAAAGCAGAGCTGCATTCCTACGAAACTCCACTTTTAATTGCCATTTAATTCCTTTCACTGCAAAATAATCTCTCCCCCTCCCCCCATGCTTTCTATGATTAAAAAGACGACATCTGCCTTCAACGGAGCAACTGAGGAGTTCGCGCGTTTTATATAAACCACCAAGTCCATTTTATAACAGTGAATGTAGTATCCGTTTTTGTTCCCTAATTCTGCGATTTTTTTCTCTTTTTTTTTTCTCCTGGATAAAAAAAATAAGTGCCATTTCACTCCACTATAAGGTGAGTTGAGGGATGTGGTGGCTCAGTGGCTAAGACACTGAGCTTGTCGATCGAAAGGTTTGGCAGTTCAGCGGTTTGAATCCCTAGTGCCACGTAACGGGGGAGAGCTCCCGTGACTTGTCTCAGCTTCTGCCAACCTAGCAGTTTGAAAGCAGGTAAAAAATGCAAGTAGAAGAATAGGGACCCCCTTTGGTGGGAAGGGAACAGCGTTCTGTGCGCCTTTGGCATTTAGTCATGCCGGCCACATGACCACGGAGATGCCTTCGGACAGCGCTGGCTCTTCAGCTTTGAAACGGGGATGAGCAGCGCCCCCTAGAGTCAGGAACGACTAGCACATATGTGCAAGGGAAACCTTTCCCTTTTCCTTTATAAGGTGAGCTTGGGAAACGAAAACAGCAAAAGAGCAAGGCCATTTGTCTTCCCCCAAATGGCCTCAAGAGTTTTATCTGCTTCAATTCCATCCATTTAAGTGGAGAAAGGCCTTCGGTCACCTGTGACATGAGCAGAAGTCTTGTTTTGTTACTAAACTTTAAAAAAATGTCCTTATAAAATGAGCCGAACAGGGAATCCCATAAAGTAACACCTACAAAATATTTAAAAACATGGAATGCCCCACTCTATTGCAACCACCCCAGAGCATGTCTCAGGAAAAAGCCGCAATTATTTGGGGTTTTTTTTTATTTGTTTTTTTGCCAATTAAAAAAGAAAAAAAACAGCCAGAAGAATGTTAGTGAAAAATTTAACAGAGTTCATAACAGAATATCTCAAAGAAATTTGCCGTCGTTCTTTTTTTTTTTAAGTTAATTTATTTCAAGTCAGTGACTACTAACTGTATACAAGTCGTTCTTCATGTACGGCCATAATCGGGGACCGGAATTCCAGTTATAAGTTGTTGCGGCTGTAAGTCAAGGCACCACATAAACCTGGAGTCAGCAACCTGCAGCTCTGGAGCTGCATGTGGCTCTTTCATCCCTCTGCTGCGGCTCCCTGTCGCTCAAAATATGTGCCACAACCGCCAATGTGTGACACTCGCCAGCACGCAATTTATTGAGCTTTTCAACCCCCAGTAGGCCAACCATGGATAAATCCAAGAAAAGAAAACTTGCAGAAGAAAACAGAATGTTTAATTCAACTACATATGCTGCTTTTGTGGCCGCTCAGGAAATAGGCAGGCACGAGAAGGGTTTTGTGGCTCCCGGTGTTTTCTTTTCTGTGGGAAATGAGTCCGGATGGCTCTTTGAGTGTGTAAGGTTGCCGACCTCTGACATAAACAGACCTAATTTTTTAACTTGTCATTAAGCAAATCTCATGGTCACAAGCCTAAACCCTCTCTCCCAAATGGGCTTGCTTTTTTCTTTTTTCTTATTTTTTTGCTGGCTATAAGTCAAGGAATAGCTGTATGAAATACGCATATATCTGTTTTTATATCGGTTGTTGCCAAATCCTCATCATTAGAAACAAGTGAGCAAGCAAACCATGGATTCTCAGGCAAACAAAACAAAACTCACATTAAAAAAAATAATAAAAAATCTCCACCAAAACTGACCAGGGAAGAAGGGGAAAAAAAAACACACACAGAGTAAAGCAAAACTGAAAATATTGTTCTTCTTGCAGATTGTAAATTTGTACAGTACCATTTATAAATTTTTCTACACATGAGGGAAAGTATTTATAATTTTTGCTGTTGGTTGGGAGTGCAAGTGGCAGGGGACTGCAAAATAAAACGAAATAAACAAAACACGAATGGAGCGTTTTAAAGAGTTTTCTCTCTTTCCCCCCCTTCCCCCTCTTTTTTTCTTTCTTTCTTTTTTTTTCTTTTTTTTTCGGTTCCTCGTGCTTTTGGTGAGGTGTCTGTTGAGGTAAAATTATGTATGAATTATTTATGCCAATAAAGAATTTGAAAACGATGCTGTTCTCTTGCTCGCTTGCTTTTCTTCTCACTCTTCCTGAGGCCTGTAGTGAAAACTCAACAATAAGTTATAACCTAAGTTATTTTCTCCTTTTAATTCTCCTTTTAATTATGAATTTTAATTTGTTTTAAATTATTGGGGTTTTAATTGTCAGCCAAATTATTTAATTCATTTTATTCTATTTTAAACTTTTGTATTTAAATGTTTTATTTATGGCTGTCCACCGCCCTGAGTCCCCCAGGAGTAGGGCGGTTTATAAATCTAATAAAATAAAATAAAATAAAATAAATACCCATAAAAAGAGTCAAGATGGCAGCCATACCCAACGAGCAAAATCCTGCCCCTTTTTTGGCTCCAATGAGTTGCAACGCAACCTCTTTTATCCCCCTCAGAGGACACCTTTGTTTCTATTTCTGTTTGGTTTCCAGTTGTTTTGGTTCTCCCTTCAAATCATCAAAACCTTCACTTGGGCTTTCGGAGAGGGATGGGGCACAGATAAATCCCTTTTTAAGATCTCTTCTGCATCCTCTTTTCCATTTTGGAACATTGGATCCACTCCAGTTGGTGTTGGAAACTGAATTTCCAAGTTGGGTGAAATGGGGTACAACGGTTCAACCTATTGGAAGCCTCACTCTGATTTGGTGACAATCATAGAATCATTGGGCTCTCAGAAGCCTTCGAGTCGAACCCCCTGCCCGAGGCAGTAGACCTGGAGAAAAATGGTTGCCCAATCTCTTCTTGAAAACCTCCAGCAATGGAGCATTCAGGAGATTGTATGTCTGCTTTTTAAATATGTAAAAAATATAAATATAGTTACTGATGGGTTTTTTTAATAAGTATAGAGTAGAGTAGAGTAGAGTAGAGTAGAGTAGAGTAGAATAGAATAGAATAGAATAGAATAGAATAGAATAGAATAGAATAGAATAGAATAGAATAGAATAGAATAGAATAGAATAGAATAGAATAGAAATATTGGAAGGGACCTTGGAGGTCTTCTAGTCCAACCCCCTGTCCAAGGCTGAAGAGTTTATTCCATTTTGGACAAATCACTGTCTAATCCAGGAGAAGGGAAGGATGAAGAAAGGGGAGGATGAAGGGAGGGGGAGGGAGGGGACGAGGGAAGGATGAAAAAGGGAAGATGAAGGGAGGGGGAGGGATGAAGGGTGAGAGGGAGAGGAGGAGGGAAGGATGAAGGGAGGGGGAGGGATGAAGGAAGGGAGAGAGGGAGAGGAGGAGGGAAGGATGAAGAGAGGAGAAGGGAAGGGAAGGATGAAGAAAGGGGAGGAGAGGGGGAGGGATGAAGGAAGGGAGAGAGGGAGAGGAGGAGGGAAGGATGAAGAGAAGAGAAGGGAAGGATGAAGAAAGGGGAGGAGAGGGGGAGGGATGAAGGAAGGGAGAGAGGGAAGGATGAAAAGAGGGGAGGTGAAGGGAAGGATGAAGGGAGGGAAGGTTGAAGAGAGGGAGGGAGGGATTTTCTGCCTTTGCAAAAGTCTTCTTCAAGTCGGAGTTCCTGCAGGTGAGACCAGGAAGAGAAAAAGAGTCTTAATTGCCACACCTGGGCTCCTTCTCGCCACTCTAGGCTTTCCTCTCCAATGTTCCGGATTCCTCTAATCCCAGCACCTGTGCAGTCCGGTCAGAGTCAGTGACCCATGGCAACCAGGTGTGTGGGGGGGCCCTACAGAAGCTGTGAGGGAGCACACAAAAGGGAGGGGGGCCTGCCACATGGGTGGGGGGCATTGAAAAGGCACCGTGGGGGCTTAGTATCCAGTGTGCAAGACCCAAACTGAGTCCAAGCCATCCAATTCTTCTAGGCCTCATGAGGGCTAGCACTTCAGACCAAAAAAAAAAGTGTGAGTGTGTGTGAGGATGTGTTGTGTGCGTTTGTTTTTTTCTGCCCAGACGGCCAGCCCTATCAATGGAATAAAGGTCAAGAGCTGGTTCCTCTCCCTCAGGGGAAAAAAAATAAAATAAACACCTCACAGGGTTGTTGTGCTTGTTGTGAGGTAAATAGGAGAAGGCAGGAGTATTTGATATGCTTGTCATCTTGAGCTGACCAACTATATATTTAAAATGTGGGATGGAAATCTAATAATAATAGTAGTAATAAATTTAAAACACTCAAGAAACGGGGATGGGGGTAAGTGGAGAAGACCCCAGTTCTGCTCTCCCCTCACTGTGGAAGCTTTTTCAGGGACATGGGACCAGCCTCTCCGCTCTTTCTTTCTCCAGGTGGTGGTTTTTGAACCAGGGAGACCCAGGTTCGAGTCCCCCCGCCTCAGCCACAAAAGCTCCCAGGGACTAGTCCTCAGCCCAACCTACCCCACAGAGTTGTTGTGAGGAAAATGGGAGGAGGGGGTTGAGCTGCTGAGGATGGGGGGGGAGGAATGGGAGGTTGTCTTGGCTATTATGTTTTTATTTTATGCTATGCATTTAATTGGTTTTGATCTATTTTCCTGAAAAATGCAAACATGGATAAATTATATACACACACAAAGAGACACAGAGACACCCATTTCGATGCATCTTTCAAGAAAATAGATCAAAATAAATTAAATTCTCTCTCTCTCTCTCTCTATCTATCTATATCTATCTCTATCAATATCTATCTATCTATCTATCTATATCTTTATATCTCTATCTCTATCTAATCTATCTATCTATTTATTTATATATCTTTCTATCTCTATCTATCTATCTATAGTATCTATATCTCTATCTCTATCTATTATCTATATCTTTCTGTCTCTATCTATCTCTATCTATCTATCTATCTATCTCTATTATCTATCTCTATCTATCTATCTATCTCTATCTATTATTTATCTCTACATCTATATCTATCTATCTATATATCTATATCTATTTATCTATATCTTTATCTATCTATCTATATATATATATCTACAGTATCTATATCTCTATATCTATCCATCTAATATCTATCTATATCTATCTCTATTATCTATTTCTATCTATCTATCTATCTATCTATCTATCTATCTATCTATCTATCTATCTATATCTATTATTTATCTCTATCTCTATCTCTATCTATTATTTATCTCTATCTATCTATATCTCTATCTATCTCTATCTATTATCTCTCTCTCTCTCTCTCTCTATCTATCTATCTATCTATCTATCTATCTAAAATAAACACACACACACACACACACACACATGGATGACTCTGTGTGTGTGTGTGTGTGTGTGTGTGTGTGTGTGTACTTCATTACCTAATTTCCTTCACACAGCCATCCATGTCTGCATCTTTCAGGAAAATAGATCAAAACAAATTAAGTGTGTACTATAACTGTGGGATGACCTTGTCTGAAGTCTCCAAGAAGGAGTCAGTTCCTCTCTCAGCCCAGCTGACCTCAATAGAATTATCGTGAGGAAAATTTGAGACATGGCACTGTATAAATCTACTAGGAATATAACCGTGGCTTGGTATTTTGCAGTACTGTCCGAGGTCCTGAGCCAGCTTTCCTCCAGATTTTACTTAACTCTGAGCATTTTTGCATCTTTTCTGAGGAAACGGATGTCTGAGGAGAATTGGCACCCCCTCGGGCTATGTCGCTATTCTCAAAACAGACAAAGGGTGATAGAGCAAAGACGCCAGATGATTTGTTTAATTTTGTGGTGGAATATTTAAAAAACCTCGCTCGTTGTGATTTCTAAACCATGTTTTACGATCCATAATTCCAAAACGTTCTTAAAGCTTGCTTATAAATCGAACAGCTGCTACCGAACTTGGAGGAAACCAACAAACAAGATAAATGAAAAGCCAAGTGACATAAAATGCCTGATCGGCAGTGCTCAAAACAACATTTGTATTTACTTTAGAAGTAACTACTTTTAAGTCCTCTATATAAGCTTTGCCAAGGGACGTGGGGGCTCAGTGGCTAAGATGCTGAGCTTGTTGATCAAAAAGTCGGCAGTTCAGTGGTTCGAATCCCAAGGGCTGCATAATGGGGTGAGCTCCCTTTCCTTGTCCCAGCTTCTGCCAACCTAGCAGTTTGAAAGCACGTAAAAAAAAATACAAGTGGAAAAATAGGGACCCCCTTTGGTGGGAAGGGAACAGCGTTCTGTGCGCCTTTGGCATTGAGTCATGCCAGCCACATGACCATGGAGATGTCTTCGGACAGCGCTGGCTCTTCGGCTTTGAAACGGAGATCAGCACCGCCCCCTAGAGTCGGGAACGACTAGCACATATGTGCGAGGGGAACCTTTACTTTTACCTTTAAGCTTTGCAAAAACAACCCACCACAATCCTATGCTGGGTCTCACACTCTTAAATCATAACAAGGTTTGTTTGGTATAAACTTAGCATGTTGTCAACACAGGCAATTGTGGTTTATTCAGCAAAACAAATTGTGGCTTAATATGATCTGTGAAGCCAGCTTTCCACGCAGATGCAAAAAAACCTTTGCGAGTAACATCCTTGGAGACTGTCCTTCCTTCCCTATCCTCTGATTGCAGGTAGCATTAAAAAGTTTCTGCACAGACCATCCCAACTAGTTTCTAATTCGAAAACTGGTCTGCTGACTCGAGCACTTTCTCTGTTTTGTACAATGGTTCCCTTTTTCCATGCTTTATGCTTCTTCCAATAACTAGTGTCATTAACCTGCACGTAAGAAGAGCTGCAGAAATGCTTTGGATAGCAATCAGAGAATTTGCAGCTCGCCGTTCCCAAAAGAATTCAAGCTATGGTGCTTGGCCTTGGTGTCTTACTCAGCATCTTGCAATCCTCCAATTGAGGAGAAATTTTTTTTAAAAAAAAAAAACAACTTTGGTGGAAGTTAGAAATGCAAAGTAAATGGCAAACAAAGTTTCCAAGGGAATCAGAAAATGTTTGAAGCAATACTGGTGCGCATGCTAAGCTATGATTTATTGACGAATCCTCAGTTGGCTGGCTTCGTACAACACCCCTAAGCCATAAACTGTGATTTATAAATGGCAATATTTGGATTCACCACATCCTGAGCCATAAACTACATTAGGGATTAAATGAAGTGTGAACCAAGTGAGGACAATTGCACTGTGTCGTATTCTGCCGGGTCTTTATTTATTCATTCACTTGGTTATCACTGCATCGTCATTTCTCTTCAAGGCCTTCAAACTAATCCGAGTCGCAATGTTTGACTTCCACACCCACTGCTTCAGATCCATTCAAACTTGAAATAAAGCAGGAAGGATGAGAAAAATGGAAAAGATGAACAAAAAAGCAGCATGGCGGTCATAGAAGAGGAAAACAGTCCATTATTAAAAACTTTGTGGCTACCCCAAAGAAGAGGGAGTCAAGCTATTCTCCAAAGCACCCGAAGGCAGAACCAGAAACAATGGATGGGAACTAATCAAGGAGAAAAGAAATCTAGAACAAAGAGAAATTTCTGTTGATTCGATGAACAAAGGCGCGTAGGCAGGAACGATGGTTCATGGGAAGGCCCCTTGTTGGAGGGCGCCTTGATGGGAAGGCACCCTGACTCCATCCAAAAGGCTCCCTTTTATTGTCATTTTACAACTCTCACGGCAAAACATTAATCGACGTTTACTTTGTACTGATTGGCTTAACAGAGCTCATGGACAGCTCATGATTTCCAGGTGGACAGCCCATGGATTTATCACTGCAGATAATGAAATCTGGTACGTGACAAATCTGAGATAGGATTACTGTGTGGATTGCCTGCATTCCTCAGATTGGTTTTGCCAATACTGAAAATGCAACAATCCCCACAAATTTCCTGATAGTGAGAACAATTAATCAATGGAACGAGTTGCCTCCAGAGGTTATGGGTGCTCCAACACTGGAAGTTTTTAAGAAGAGATTGGACAGCCATTTGTCTGAATGGTATAGAGTACGGATGGCTAATTTTTTTGCCATCATGTGCCAAAAGCAGGGGAAGCGTGGCGGGTCGCGGCTGTGTGTGCCCACATCCATAATTCAATGCGCCCCGCCCTCCCGTGCATGCACACGTGACCCCCACACACTTCCCCCTGCTTTTGGCATGCAATGGCACAGTGGACCCAGTAGGCCCATTTTTCCCCCTCCCTAGGCTCCAGAGGAAGGGACAAAAACAGCCTTCCCCATTCCCCCTGGAGGCCTTCCAGAGGCCGGAAACAGCCAGTTTCCCGACTTCTGGTGGGACCGGAAGGCCTGAAAATCAGCTGGCTGGCGCTGAGCTAGGGCAACACTCGCATGCCCAACAATATGGCTCCGTGTGCCACCTGTGGCACCCGTGCCATAGGTTCGCCATCAGGGGTATAGGGCAATGATGGTGAACCTTTTTGGCACTGACTTTTCGGCACCCAAACCGGAATGTGTGCATGTGCGCACGCTGGAGCACTGGAAACCCGAAGAGCGGGTTTCTCTTCACATGTGTGTGCCGGCCAGCTTATCTTTGGGTTTCCAACACACACATGCACACCAGCCAGCTGATCTTCATGTGCGCTTGAGCACCAGAAATCCAAAGACCAGCTGGCTGGCACACGCATGCCTGTTTTTTGGACGTTTTTAGCCATTTTGGAGGCCATTTTTCCGGGCCATTTTCAGGCTGTTCATTGGGCCAAAAATAGGCCAAAAAACGGCCAAAAAAGGCCTGAAAATGGGCCAAAAAATGGCATGCGCACGCCGGAAACAGAAGAACAGCTGGCAATGGCATGCATACCCACAGAGAGGGCTCTGCATGCCATCTCTGGCACCTCTTGCCATCATGGGTATAAGGGCTCCGGCTTAAGCAGGGGGTTGGACTAAAACAGAGGTCTTCAAACTTGGCAGCTTTAAGACTTGTGGACTTCAACTCCCAGAATTCTCCAGCCAGCTGGCTGGAGAATTCTGGGAGTTGAAGTCCACAAGTCTTAAAGCTGCCAAGTTTGGGGACCCCGGATTAGAAGACCTCCAAGGTCACTTCCGACTCTGTTATTCTGTCTGAAGTAGGGCAATTGCTTAAAGTAGGATAATTATACTGATCGACAGTAAAGTGGGAATTCCTGAAAACAGCTTAACCAAATATCAGATTTTAACTCCCACATTAGATGATGTGTAAAATTTCCAAACCCAAACCCTTTTTTTAAAAAAATTTGATTTCTATGGCGCCCTTCTCCGGAGACTCAGGGCAGCTTACAATGTGTTAAGCAATAGCCTTCATACTTTTGTATATTTATATTTATACAAAGTCAGCTTATTGCCCCCCACAAACTGGGTCCTCAATTTACCCACCTTATAAAGGATGGAAGGTTGAGTCGACCTTGAGCCTGCCTGGGATTGAACTCGCGAGTAATTGCAACAGCTGGATCTTAAATGCTGCCTTTGTAGGAGGCATTACTCCCCTACACTACTCAGGCTCCTCCTCCTCCTCCTTTCCCATAGCAGTCACGTAATTAGCAGCACCCAACATTATCCCATCCAACTGAATGAGAAGAGTCATAAGGGAAGGCCGATTTGGAGTTGGTTTTTTCTTTTCTTTTCAACGCAGTGCAGATGTATTTTCATAATACTTTCTCAGATGTCAACTTGCCCTGGGGTGGAGGGTGGGGGGAAATATCTGCTGCAATTTAGGGAAGATGAGCCTGCTCTTAAGTTCCCCACTTGTGCAAAGAGAGAAACAACAACTTAGGTTGCCTACTGAAAGCTCCCATTAAGATTCGGTTGTTTTAGTGACAGATGATGTCCCGGATCATAATTTATCTTGAATGTTTAGACAGGAACAGAAGGCAAAGAACTAGCTTAGATGTCACACTAATGAAAATTATAGCTCGGTTCTACAGTTCGTTCCATTCTTTATAGATCTTGCTTCCGAACCATGTGCCACATGGTGCGTACCTCCAGCCAGCTATGCAGCTGTGCACCCTCGGCATATTTATTGTCAGTCAGTGACTTGTAAAGGAGAGGTAGGAAGGGTGGAAGAGATAAACGGGGACATCTCACTGTGCCAAACAGGCCCAGTTCAAACTAAACACTGCCCAATGTGAGCTTAGTGCTAAATCCTTGTTAATGACTGTCTCTTTAGAAACCATTTGCGGTTAGGAGCCACGGTGGCGCAGCGGTTAGAGTGCAGCACTGCAGGCTAATTCTGCTGACTGCCGGCAGATTGCAATTTGGCAGTTCAAATCTCACCAGGCTCAAGGTTGACTCAGCCTTCCCCTCCTTCCGAGGTGGGTAAAATGAGGGCCCAGATTGTTGAGGGCGATAGGCTGACGCTTAGAGAGGGCTGGAAAGCAGGATATAAGTGCTATTACACTAAATATCAAAGAAATGGTGGAACAGAATCATTAAAGAAAGGATGCAGAAGGAGGGGCAGAATGAAATGTGAGTGCGAGGTCTGGAAAGCACTGTGAAGCGGTATATAAGTCTAAATGCTATTGCTATTGTTTTGCTCTTTCTTTTCCCATTCCTTGCTTCATCTTCCCTTCCCTCCCTCCCTCCCTCCCCCCTCCCTCCCTCCCTTCCTTCCTTCCTTCCTTCCTTCCTATTATAATGCAGTATTGCAGCCTAACTCTGTCCACAGTCACAGTTTGATCCTGACAAGCTCAAGGTTGACTCAGCTTTCCATCCTTCCGAGGTGGGTCAAATGAGAACCCAGATTGTTAGGGGGCAATAGGCTGACTCTGTAAACTGCTTAGAAAAGGCTGTAATGAAGCACTGTAAAGCGATATATTGGATTTCACCCATCTTGAAGTCTTGGAACTTCATATTCTTAAAGACACAGAGAGAGAGAGAGAGAGAGAGAGAGAGAGAGAGAGAGAGAGAGATTTGTATCTCACCTTTATTTGCATAATTTAAGGACAATCTTTTTTCTCTCAGGACACTTTCCCCTTTCCCGTCCCTCCCTCTATCTATCTATCTATCTATCTATCTATCTATCTATCTATCTATCTATCTATCTATCTATCTATCTATCTATCTATCTATCATCTATCTATCTATCTATCTATCTATCTATCTATCTATCTACCTACCTACCTACCTACCTATCTATGTCTGTCTAAGATCTCTCTACCTCTCTTTCAGCTTCTATCTATCTATCTATCTATCTATCTGTCTGTCTGTCTGTCTGTCTGTTTATCTATCATGTCTGTCTAGCATCTCTCTACCTCTCTCTCTCTCGGCTTCTCTCTCTCTCTTTATCTTTCTATCTATCTCTATCTTGCTATCTCTCTATATCTATCTATCTATGTATCTATCAAATTTGCACGACCTCCCATCTCTCACAAGTGACTCTGAGTGGCATACATCTGCCACTTCAGTTTCTAGGAACTTGCAGAATTATCTGGGGGAATGGTATAACTGTTTTATTCCCCCCTCTTCCTCTTCTCTTCATCCCACTATCCTACATATTTTAACAGTCCATGAATAAACCATGAAAGGTGGCTTAACACCTCACACAGACTCTTTTCATCTTCAAAGCTTTCCAGAAGACGCTAGCAAACGAAGTAGCTGAGAGCTGCAGCCATTTTCCTGGAGAGAGAAAAACTCAAACCTGGGGGGAGAAGAGGTAGGAAAAGAAGCAGCAGAGAACTGCTTGCTCCCGAGTTTCAGGACTCTCGAAAGCAGAAGGGGCAAACAAATCCTCACCAGCATGCCAGTTAAAGTGAAGCACTGCACCACTAATGGATGATTGCTCACATGATAATAAGGCATTCATTTATTCACACATGTCACTCAACTCATGTAATTTAAGAGAAGCGTCGTGTTGTGGTTTTGCCAATGTTAGGGATGGGATTTGCCACTGCTACCTTCTAGAATTTTCCTTCCTTCCTTCCTTCCTTCCTTCCTTCCTTCCTTCCTTCCTTCCTTCCTTCCTTCCTTCCTTCCTTCCTTCCTTCCTTCCTTCTTTCTTTCTTTCTTTCTTTCTTTCTTTCTTCATTCTTTCTTTCTCTTTCCTTTCTTTCACTTTTTCCTTTCTTTGTCTCCTTCCTTCCTTCTTTCTTTCTATTTCTTTTTCTTTCTTTCTTTCTTTCTTTCTTTCTTCCTTCCTTCCTTCCTTCCTTCCTTCCTTCCTTCCTTCCTTCCTTCCTTCCTTCCTTCCTTCCTTCCTTCCTTCCTTCCTTCCTTCCTTCCTTCCTTCCTATCCAACCTATACTCCTGAGATTGCTTCTCATCCCATATTAAGCCAATCCAACTCTAGCCATTGAGTTTGGCCAAGAAGCCACAACTGTCAGGTTTCCGAAAGATGCCCCTTTCCGCCCATGGCAACTCGATAAACTGCTCTGTGAGTTGACAACAACCACTGCAACAGCTTGCATCCATTCATGCAACTGCTTTTTTTTTAACTTTAATATTTATTTTATACTGTGTTTTTATTTTTTGTAAGCTGCTTAGAGTCGCTGTGAGTGAGTAGGTAGCTATATCAATTTTTGTAAATAAATAAATAAAAATAAATACATTTGCATGGAGGAAATTTTCCATGCATATATCTTTGGTCTAAATTTAAGAAAAGATGAGGATAGGGCTATGAGAACTTTTGGACTGCAAAGTTTTATGCAAGCACTAGATGGCAGCAAAGAGCTGCAAAATCACACCTCTTTGCTCTCACCCAGTGGTCATTCAGAGTTTAGCAGCTCAGCAATGAAAGTCTGGGTGAGGAGTAGGGAAAATCATTATGAATAAGGTGCACCAAATTTCCTCTCCTGGTTTGCCTTTAGAGAAGCGCTTCCTAAACTTTTTCCTTCATTACCCAAAACTGCTTATCGGAAAGTCTATAATATTATAAGACTATATCTTTCACTGGCTTTTATATCTTTTCAATAAATCACCACTGTAATTTCATCTATTTTTATCCTAATAGGAAAACCTTGGAAGATTTTGCAAATATATTTTAATACATGTGGCAAACTTTAAGCCAGCGTCCCTTTTGTGATGGTAATAGGTTCATATGTCCCTCGCCAAAGAGAAATTACTCTTACTCAATTTGGGGTAATTTACACTGGTTAAATTAAAAGGGAAGCGGTGGCTCAGTGGCTAAGAGGCTGAGCTTGTCGATCGAAAGGTCGGCAGTTCAGCAGTTCGAATCCCTAGGGCCGCGTATCAGGGTGAGCTCCCGTGACTTGTCCCAGCTTCTGCCAACCTAGCAGTTCAAAAGCAGGTAAAAAATGCAAGTAGAAAAATAGGGACCACTTTTGGTGGGAAGGGAACAGCGTTCCGTGTGCCTTTGGCGTTGAGTCCTGCCGGCCACATGACCATGGAGACATCTTTGGACAGCGCTGGCTCTTCAGCTTTGAAACAGAGATGAGCAGCACCCCCCTAGAGTCAGGAACGACCAGCACATATGTGCAAGGGGAACCTTTACCTTTACCCTGGTTTGGGAAGCTAAACATCCAAATGCTTCCTTGTTTGTCCTGATCCCTAAAAGGTTGTTGCTTTTGTTGTTGTTGTCTTTCTCTAGAGAAGCCATACGTTCTCCTGCTGAATCTCAAATCTTTTCAAATGTAGGAGAATCTGGCAACCCTAAAGGGTATTGAGATTCCCGTACACCGAAAGAAACCTGCAAGAAATTGAACTGAACATTTTCCTTTGATCTTTCTCTTGGATTGCATCCCCATGTGATAGAACTGATGCCACTTCCTGAATTGTGGGGTGAGTGTTTTCATTCTTGCTTTTTAGAATCACCCAAAGGTGTGGTATTTTTTTTTTCAAGAGGCAACAGGACCTTCTGGTTTTTCTTTGAAGACATTTCGCTCCTCATCCAAGAAGCTTCTTCAGCTCTGGCAGGATAGTGAAGAAGGGAAGGATTTATATTCCTTGCAGACAGTTAGTCAATGACCATCCTTCACCATCCGGTTGGAGCCGAAGAAGCTTCTTGCATGAGAAGCAAAACATCTGCAGAAGAAAAAAACGAAGAAAATCCAGTTGCCTCTTGAGAAAAGCATCTTTGGGACAACCATGACCTGGATCAGGGGTGAAATCCAGCAGGTTCTGGAGAACCGGTAGTGGAAATTTTGAGTAGTTCGGAGAACCGGCAAATACCATCTCTGGCTGGCCCCAGAGTGGGGTGGGAATGGGGATTTTGCAATATCCTTCCCCCAGGAGTGGGGAGGGAATGGGGATTTTTGAAGTAGCCTTCCCCTGGAGTGGGGTGGGAATGGGGATTTTGCAGTAACCTTCCCATGGAGTGGAGCGGGAATGGAGATTTTATAGTTTCCTTCCCCTGGAATGGAGTGGGAATGGAGAGTTTACAGTATCCTTCCCCTGCCACGCCCACCAAGCCATGCCACGCCCACCAAGCCACACCCACCGAACCGGTAGTAAAAAAACACTGAAACCCACCACTGCCCAGAGCCGATAGTAAAAAAAATTGGATTTCACAACTGACTGGATAACTGAGAATCTCTATAGACAACTTCTAGAATCTCGTTTATCTACACCAGTATTTCTTAGTTTGGGTGTTCGTTTGTTTTTTTTAGGAGGGAAAATAAAATGCTTTCTCTTGGAGATCCTTACCCACTGCTCATCTGCAAAAGCAGAAGACAGATGAGAGGTCGGGGTGGGGGGGAAGAGATCTCCTGATTTCCACTGGAGAAAGCCAGCAACCCAGGGACTAATCTGGTTACTGTTGGCACCTCCATTAAAGGGAATCAATGCTAAAAACACCTCTTAAAGCCATGGAGGTAGATTATCCCCCTTTTTGACGGAAGACGGAAGGATTAAGCATTTAATCTATCAAGGACAGAAAGTGGAAAACTATGAATGGCGCATCCATTTTCCCAGGGGGAGAAGACTCTAAAGAGGCTTCCTGAAGTTAGGAGGGCAAGCTTGCTCCCCGTGCTTCCTGATTTGGATCAGACATGCTGTGTGAGTGTCAAGTTTGTTTGCTTGTTTGTTTATCAAACATGTACAAGATAACAAGTATAGGTATGAACATAAACATAAACAAACAAAAGTACAAATCAATGGGGACAGTAAGACAGGGACGGAAAGCACGCTGATGCGCTTATGCACGGACAGTACCAAAAGGAAAAAAGATACGACGCCAGAAGATGAGTCCCTCAGGTCAGAAAGTGTCCAATATGCTACTGGGGAGGAGCAGAGGGCTAGTACTAAGTGAAGCGACTGGGCCAAAGCCGAAAGGACGCTCAGCTGTGGATGCATCCGGTGATGAAAGGAAAGTCCAATGCTGTAAAGCTTTTCTTCTCCATAGGAACCTGGAATGTAAGATCCATGAATCAAGGCAAGCTGGACGTGGTCTAATAAAAGTTCACAAGACTGAACATTGACATCTTAGGAATCAGCAAACTAATGCAGCAGTCACCAAATGCTGGTGGCCCGTGGACCGCTGGTGGTCCGCGAGAAAATTTTGGTGGTCCACAGAAAAATTATTTCCATTTTTTATATTGTACTAAATTAGGAGTCCTTAAACTATGGACCCTGGGACAGATACATGCAATGAACATTTGTGTTGCTGCAGAGAGTGTCCCCCTTCAGGGTCTTTTTGTGTGGGTCGAAGGAGGGCAGAAATTCCCACTCGGGATCTGCTTCAGCCTCCTGGTGTGGGGCTTTGGGAGAAGACTGGAGGGAAGCGCCACTGGTGGAGAAGAGCCAGAAGTCCTCGTTCCAGTGGGACTGTATCATGGCCTGGAACTGGCTGACCATCTCAGCCCGCTGAGCCTCCAGGCGCCGGTACCTGGCCTTACACTCCCACAGGTCTTCCCTCTGCTTGGAAAGCCTATGCTCCTAGTCCTCAGTGAGATGCTTCTGCTGAGCCTCCTTCTTGGCCAGATCCAATTTGAACTGCGCTGTTTTGCCAACTCTTTCTCGTGGTGGCTGCTTAGCTCCAACAACTGCTTCATGTTGGGACCCTAAGGAGCTCAGGCGGGCAGGCAAGAAGGGGCTGGCAAAAGAGGGATGAATAGAGGCCGGTGCCCTTGATGTGAGTGACATCGAGTTGGCCATGCCCACCCAGTCACATGCCCACCATGGCCACGCCTATCCAGCAACCAGGCAGAGAACCCCACCCCTGGTGCTAACTTTCTACAACCTTGTACATATCCGAGTTGATTTTATGCAACCTCCACATTCAACTGACACATAATCACACACAGCCCACTCTTCCTTCCTCTCTCTCTCTCTCTCTCTCTCTCTCTCTTTCTCTCTTTCTCAAACACACACACAGAAATATACAATTTTGCCATCCATCCTGAACCTTTCAGAGGACGGTCTAGATCTTTTTGAGAGCCCCCACCCCCCGTTTCTTAGGTGACAAGGATTCCAAAATCAGCTTCTTCATTTGCCTTTCGCCTCCGGCTGGAAGATTAAGGATAAGCTTCTTAATGGAAGCCAAGTGTCATTTAAATAATAATAATAAAAAGGATGACATATTTGGATATGTAAATCTGCCCAGCAGATTTGAAATCGGACTCATCCTAACCATGTTTTCCTAAGCCTTACGAAAAAGCAACAGAGTGCTTACTTACATGTCTTGGATTGCTCATCTACATCTGCTCATATCTATTTGAGGATTGGGACACAGAGGCTCAGTGGCTAAGACGCTGAGCTTGTCGATCGAAAAGTCGGCAGTTCAGCGGTTCGAATCCCTAGTGCCGCATGACGGGGTGAACTCCCGTGACTTGTCCCAGCTTCTGCCAACCTAGCAGTTCGAAAGCAAGTAAAAAAATGCAGGTAGAAAAATAGGGACCACCTTTGGTGGGAAGGGAACAGCGTTCTGTGCGCCTTTGGCGTTGAGTCATGCTGGCCACATGACCACAGAGACGTCTTCGGACAGCGCTGGCTCTTTGGCTTTGAAACGGAGATGAGCACCGCCCCCTAGAGTCGGGAACAACTAGCACATATGTGCGAGGGGAACCTTTACCTATAGCTTTTTTATTTGAGGATTGATCAGATATTTTGCAACTCCCGAGACTTTTCCTTAGCCATCTCAGCTTGCTTTGAATCCTTGTTATTTATCAGAGTGATTGCATTCAATAATGGAATGAATTCAATAACGAATATTGCATGAAATATTCAATAGACCCACCCTGCAAACAGGAAACTTGGAAAGTCAAGGAAACTTCTGGAGCATTTGAACACCGTTAGCATTCACACTATCACCGTCAGTCAATTGCAAAAGGCGGCTTTTACCTGAAACGACTTACATTCTGCGACAGTACTTTCAAAATATTATTAGACAGCCACATCTGCCTGTCCCGGGTTCTTGTGGAAAGACTTGATGGGTGGACAAAATGCCAAATCCATCTCAAACATCTGGCTGAGTGCACAACAAAACCATCATAATAAGGCAGATTGTGAACACAAAACAGAAGAAACGGTGGATCATATGCTCAGCTTGCGCAAGAGGATTGTGGTAAGTGATTACGGACTACAGCGTAACAGTCACCCAAATGATTCACTGGAACATCTGTCAAAAATTATCATGGGCTAGTAATGAAAAATTGGTGGGAGCATATAGACTTGAAAAAAATAATGACAACTGGGCAAGTTGAAATATGGTGGGATTTCCGAATAAAGTCTTGGTGCACAACAGACCAGATTTAGCTGTGGTTGAAAAAAAGGAAATGAGGATAATTAGAATAGCGTAGCGTAGCATAACATAGCATAGCATAGAATGGGGGAGGAGGAGGAGGAAAGGAGGAGGATGGGATGGGATGGGATGGGATGGGATGGGATGGGATGGGATGGGATAGGATAGGATAGGATAGAATAGAATAGAATAGAATAGAATAGAATAGAATAGAATAGAATAGAATAGAATAGAATAGAATAGAATAGAATAACAGAGTTGGAAGGGACCTTGGAGGTCTTCTAGTCCAACCCCCTTCTTAGGCAGGAAACCCTACCCCACTTCAGACAAATGGTTATCCAACATCTTCTTAAAAACTTCCAGTGTTGGAGCATTCACAACTTCTGGAGGCAAGTCGTTCCACGGATTAATGGTTCTCACTGTCAGGAAATTTCTCCTTAGTTCTAAGT